>CM064868.1:26146450-26746450 GCA_032719365.1 Prinsepia uniflora
ATTCATTCATATATCATATTGAATTAGAACATTCTACTGTGACAAAGCACTCGTGTTGTAGACAAGAAGAGCGCCTCCTGCAAGAATGCCAACTAGGGTGACTGCCCAGATGGCCAACCCAGTAACACCTGAAAATAATGCATCAACCATACTTTATTAATTCACTCTTTAATTTCCATATCTAATATAACATATTTCCAAGTTGAAGTTTTTTACTTACCCCCAGCATAGACATCACCAGTTGGAGCCCATTCATCTTCGTTGTAGATGGGACTGCACATAACAGACCAATCATCACAGATTAACCCAACAATTCATGATCATATATAATATAGTAAGCCATTATCATGAAACAAAAAGATAAACATACAGTCAATCGATAAAAAATAAGGCTTCAAATAAAATTAAATATGTACTTATATGTAAGCATATATAGTCTAGAAGTATAATGCATGAGTGAATTAATGTTGAGTTGTACCTGTAGCCATCAACATTTGCACCATACTTGTCTACAAATTGGTACACGCCCTTGCCCTGAATCAAATTTAGAGCTAAAATTTAAAATTACAAATAATATTTATGGTTTTCAATAATAGTTGGAAACAATTCACGTACTTCAGGATACATGCACAACAATATAATGCGCAATTAACACTAGCACAATATATTTAAGTATATATTACAAAAATTGGTTAACCTAATTAAGTGTAAGAAACGAGCTAGAAATCCATTACCGTAGGCTTCCTCCCGGAGGCATCTTTGCCATCTTTCAAGTTCATGCCACCACCAGTTCCTGCAACCCATTTTCATTGCATTTATATTATCACAACTAATCCCAGGCGTAATAACGGTTCGTCCATGAAATTTGAACTCAGAATCCCCTCCAACAGAATATATACGAATTCAGGCACATGCGCATGAAAAGATAATTCAGGAACTTAGCTTCAATACCATAGGGGGTGCTAGTCTTGATCTTCTTGCCGCCACTGGCTTGGACCTTGAAGGAGGAAGAAGTCCTCGCAAGGGAGGGGAGGCCTTTCACGGCCGACTTCTCAAAAGTGAAAGGAGATGCTTTTAGGCTTACCGAAGCCATCATTGAGGCTGCCATTTTCACTCTCTTCTTCTTCTTCTTCTTCTTCTTCTTCTGCTGATTGGCTATCCTGTGCCTGTGGTGTGTGGCATCTAATAAGTCCCTCATAATAGTATCACTAACCTTGGACAAGTGATTGATGAGTTGACACGTGGCTGTTGTTCTGTGGGGTGGTTCTGGATATGATATTGCAAACATTATCGAAATGAGAATTTTATTTGCTCTCAATTCTCTTGGAGACAATGAACCTAATCTTAAATCTGACACGTGGACTAAGGCCAAATGGAAAAGGGAAAAGTCTGGAGAATGATCCTGGACTAATCCAAAACTGAGCCTATTTTAATAATTCATCTATTTGAAAAGAAACTTATTACTCCACTTCCTCTTACTAATGATTGATCTAATTTTAAAGATCATACTCAGGCTTTTACATTTTATTTTTTAGTATAGTCGAGAAAATCGAACTTTAATCTATTCTAATGGTGTAGTTGAGGGATTCGGGATTCGGGATTCGAATATAAACCTAACTTACTCTGTGTTTTTTCACTTACGTGCAACACGTATAGGGTTCTGAATGAGTATGAGACTTACTAGCAAAATTCTTTGCAAGCATTGGGCTAGCTATAAAACTAAATCACACAATTTAATATGAATCAACTCATGTATGCTGGAAAATGAAATGAATTGGAATTTCTTCATAATTGTTCGTAATTCCTTATTAATTATTGAACACCAGGTGTGATTATATTTGGGACTAGTTTCCTTGTGGTGTAAAGCCAAATTACACACCTTCAGCAGTAAAAGGCAAAATCCAGAGGAAAGAAAGCAAATTACTTCAACGAATGACTCATAAGTAAAAACACTGAATATCATAAGCTGCTGAGGAGGATCTCTGTGACTTTGGATGCTGCAGCCATGCCACTTGCTACAGCACCTTCAACATTGGGACTGACACAGAAATCTCCACAGATGGCAACCCTCTTGTTCTTATCCCAAAGGCATTTTTCCTCTCTGGCTAGGCTTGCAGCTGGAAAAGCACTTCCCCTATGAACAAATAAAAAGGTTTCAAACAACTTTTAACCATTCTAGAGAATAAGAATATGTTTCAGACTAGCAAGTACTTTCATTCAGTGTGTGGACTTAGCAAGTGCTTTCATTCCGTGTATGGACTTTACGCTAACATATGTACATGTACAACGCCTTCTATAACAAAGGGTGCTTTTTTAGGCTTGGATTGGCATTGTCCACAGATAGGCAAGGAAGTGAAACTAATGGCAATATTTGAATCTGTGTTAAAAGACAACTACATCGTGTAAGAAGTTTAACTATGAGTTGCAACCAATCCCGGAAAGGCAAAGAGAGGAATCATTGAGCTCTAGAATATACTGACCATCTATGAGCTTTCTTGAAAAAGGGAAGTGGGATATGAAGTCCCATGCTTTGTAATTCTTGGAATAGCTCTTCAGCCACTTTTGACAATGTTGCATTTGAAAGTTTCTGAAGTCCAGTTTGAGCAATTATACTCTGTGCATACTCCATTGTTGAATGCAAAACCCATCGCTCACTGACAAAAGAAAGAAAGAAAGAAATGGAAGATGGTAAAATGAACATAATGAAATATATTAAAAAAGAAACTGAAGTGGATCGTTTCATTCCATAGATACCTAGAGGCAGAACGGCCAGGCTTGCTGCTGTCACAATGGGCCCAGCTTAAGACTTCAGAATTTTTTATTGAGAAGCCTTTAAAGGGTATCTGAGTCAGAGATTAGACACACAGGGGTTAGTAGCCTAGGTAAACCTCGAATATAGGAAAAGAAATGTACAAATTGATAAGGTGGTTACAAAAAAAGGCTGCGAGCTACATTAAACCCAAACCCAGCATCTCAAGAGAAAATAAAAGATGAACCATGTAGCATTTAATGAGTCCACAAAGTTTACAGATAATTATATGGCTTTAAGGATCCATAATTTATATCTTACTGATGACAGAGGCTCAGCAAATGCAATCATGAGAGCAAAGCACGGGCGGACAGGAATATCATTCAACTTAACTGCCAACTCTGGAACTAAATTTGAATCTGCATAATTGCAAAATGGTTAGAATGATGGTGCTTTTATGCTATCATTTAGCAACATTTGCCTATGCAGACAGCAAAAGTGCGCATTCTTATTGGTGTACTAACCTAGATAATGCAGACAACAAAAGTGTGCAATCTTATTGGTGTACTAACCTAGATAAAGTATTCTAGTTCCAAGTAAACGATCAGAAAGTAGGAGGCATCACAAAAGGTAAGCATTCCGAATGTTATTCTATGTGAAACACCCAACTCAAGCGTTCATTCTTAATTAGAGTCCAATTGATCTTGAGAATGTAATAAAGGTAAACGGATGTATTTTCTGCTAGTTGATGGCTGTAGCATCCACTTAATTACTAGCCAAAAGGACAAGATCAGAAACATCACCCACAAATAGGACAAAGCATGCATCAAGCAAACCACCAAAACTGATAAGCTTCACTAAGGATGGCCCGCTTAATAAATAGTTCTGGGTCATGAAATGAAGTATACCATTTTACTCAGACAAAACATTGCCAACATTTCTACACATGCTTCTAATAAAAGAACTTCAAGGAGAGCATTCATTCAATACCAAGAGGTGGTGGTCTTCCTGTTACACTAGTAACCCTGGGCGAAACTATGTTTTTGTCTGTTGCAATTACTCCCTTAAACTGGCCAAGAATTTGTCCATCTGAACCGATCAATGACCACAAACTTTCATCCTCTAGCCACTCCAATTTCCCAACACTCACCCCAAACTTGCTTTCCACTCCTAAAGAAAGATATAGTGCAAATAAGCAATTCTGGAAATATATATTAAACCTCAAATCGAAATCATTCCAACAGAAATTCAGTAGAATTAAAACATACCAGGCTCATGGCATAGGGCTCTACATACGGAATTCATGCCAGGGATACCAACATATCTCTTACTTATCAACCCTTCCTAAATGAAACTGATATTCAGATGGGCTGAAATCAAATGTCTTGACTATTAAATGGATGATACAGCTGGGAACATGAATTTAACAAAGGCTCAGAAGAAGTAACAATAGCAATAACGTTTAATTATCATAGACAACAATAACAGAAAAGAATGTCAGAGAGAATAATGCACATCCAAAAAATCCACAGCAGTACTGGTTGGAACCCAAGTAACACAAAAATACTAGATAAGGATAAAGGGTTGATTATTATAGTCAAGATGAGGTATATGTATTAATGAGTCAACTTATTTCACACATGTAATATGTCTCTAAGCCTTGTAAAAGACGTTTGCTGATTAAAGCAGTACTTGCAAACCTGTTCCAAGTCAACAAATCTGTTGGGAATACGGTCAAAACACCCAAATTTTTCTTTCCAGGAAGCAACAAGACCCTTTGATTCCCACTCGTGAACAAGGCCCAGAACCTCAGTGTTGTTGGCATTGAAAAAGGGAGCACCATGGTCAAACAATAGCTCCGTCCCATCTTCTGCAGTTTCTCTATATGAATTTGAAAAGAATACAATAAAACTAAGTTCATGGTAATAAATAGAAAAAAAAAAATACATATGGATTTCCAAATGACATCAAGATCAATGTCCTTTTTCTCTCAAGGAAATGATAAATGTCCTAAATGGTCATATCAGTTTGTAAAACAGTCATAAATCGACATGGCATTTCCTTATAAGCAGCCATAGCCGTTAGAAAATAACTTCTAGAGAACCCCATTTTTGTTTTTCCTCAAATTCTACTAATCTAGTAAAGCTCTCTGACCATATATCTTCCTATCCATATGGATATACGCACATTAAGTTAAAAAGTTCAAACTTGATAATTTGTAGCTCCTCGTTCTTTTTCTTTTCTACTTCTAACAATATGTTACCCGTCAAATTATAGAAGACCAAACTTTACAATCTTATTCTGTGTGCCACTATTCTCATTAGCCAAACAGATAGATAAGGAACACCCAGTTCTGATAATCAGTTGCACATCTCATCCCCCAATTATTCCAAAATTTTGAAAAGAAAAATGAATGTAAGTGAATAAAAATAATAATAAAAAAAAAACACCTTCTTTGAGACATGCGGCCACCAGGACCTCTGGCAGACTCGAACAAAGTTACGGACACTCCATTTCTGGCAAGATTTGATGCGCACACTGCTCCTGAAACTGTAGATTTTGGAAAACAAAGACAAAATTACTCATAAAGAAATAACACAAAGACAAATTAAATGTAAAATGGGGTTTGATCCTTTACTTCCACTTCCGACCACTGCAACCTTAGTGGTATTCATAATCATATGTTGTCTCTTCTTCCGTTCTGCAACTGTATTTCCGCTCCACTCTCCGGCCTCCGGTCAGTGTGTGTGAGAGAAGCTGAGAAAGAGGCACCACTTCCGGGACAAAGGTGGTTGGTAGTTGGATACTATCAATTCAGCTTTCTGCCACTTATTAGCCCCATTGCCTTCTCATTAGTCATGTGGGGTCGATCGAGTTGGAGGTACAGTTGGGCCTTAAAAGATTCAAGCTTTTATCGTAATGGGCCTGAATGACAAAACCAAGTCTACCAGAAAAATCAGTTGAAAAAATGAAATGAGAATATTTTTTTTAGTTAGAAGAGATGTTTTATTTAATAAAGCAACGTGAAGGCATAAAAGGACAATGACAAAGTCCTTCGTAAACCCAATTGTGAATAGAAAGAGCAAAAGTAAATCTTGAAAAGATTTGAGACTTGAACACACTGAAAATAAAAACTAAAAAAGAAAAAAAATTACAAATATGGTAATGACCCCAAATTCTTGGCCGGTACATTTAGTTCTATCCAGAGTGATGATTTGGTGATATATGTTGTATTGTTTCGTTAAAAAATCTTATTAAGAAAAATTCAATGAGAAAAAATTAAACATAGAAAAAAGAGTGCAACACGTGTGAAGCCAATATAGTTTTGAAGTCTTCCTATAGTTTTTACGTCCGTCAATTGTGAGGAGACTGTAATCAGAGATAAATCGATTGTCAATATGATGAGTTGCAACAATTTAAAGCGTTAATAAAACCAAAAAATATATAGAATTAAATTGAAACTTAATTAAGACAAAGCTATAATAATAAGATATTAAGCCAAGAGCTAGAATACATCAGTGGGTTTTAGCAAAAAATAGCGAGAGAAAGGGTGCAAATGTATTTTGGACTAAGGAAATCCGAAAAGAAAATAAATAAAGGAAAATTAGGCATAAAGGGTTGAAATTGAACCAAAACAAAAGCGCTTTGAGTTCCCCATAGTTGTAACCAAATATGGTTAAATTGTGTGTTGAAATTTAGGGCATGAGGTTAACAAATTTGGCGATGATATTGGAGGAGCATAAAGGGTCGTTGGAGTAATTAGAATTATGAAACAAACTTATTACCTCATTTTTATCGTCTCCTGACAACATATAATGTATATCTCCTTTAAAAGTATGTTTGAATAAAAAACTTTAAAATTTTATGAAATTTAGACTATATGTCAAAAAACATGTACTAAAAAAATATAAACATTGTAGTTAGGTAATTAAGCAAATAATAAGGAAGTATATAAACTATTTGAGCATAAAAATCTACCCAAAAAAAAAAAAGATTTTAAAAGTAACATCTTAATAGGTGGAATTTACAAATTCCAACTATATCATTGTATCTAATTATTTGCAAATTCCTTATAATTACTTATTTTTAACTAATTTTATCTAAATTCCATAAAACTTATAATTCCTCGTCCAAATATGCCATAAATATCAAATTTATTATAAAGAAAATGGAAACAATGTGACGAGTAAACCTTGAAAGACACTAAATAATGGCAAGACCATAGATTAAAAAAATAATTAATAATAATTGACAAAATGCTATATGGCTTGTCACTTTTGACATTAATCTTGTTGCCTTTAAATTATTTGACCATTTGGATGGAGCAATGTTCTTCTACATTTTTAATCATTACATCATACCTCTCCATTTGACATTTCGAAGGAAGATTTTTTATTTTATTTTTTATTTTTTATTTTTTTATTTTTTTCGAAGAAGCTAAGCAAGAAATAGGAATGGCTTGCCAATAAGGTCCCCAAACGTTACTTTTCTTAATTTATATTTATCATCTAATTAATTAATTAAGTATTTTTTTAGTAGATACAATAATATTATAAATTTTAAAATAATGTAAACTTATATTTATCATCTAAAAAATAAAATAAAATAAAAAACTAGAAGTTGAAAAATTGTTAATTGTAATTTGTAGATACAAATTTCATGCTATAAACTTTGCGAATTTCAAAATAGATCTAAAAATTCAGATTTTTCATTTACGAATCCCATCATGTGTTTTTCAATTTTCCACACGTCCATGTCATTCAAAGTCGATCATGAACTTTTGAAACCGAGTATTCCAAAATGATACCCATTCCAATTTTTAGTTCTAAAATTTTGGACTTTTCAAATACTTTTCCGATTAAAAACTTTAGAGTTCTTATTACTTTCACTATTCTCTAGAAAATATACCAAACTAATTCAATTTTGACAGGCATTGCTCCTTTCCCATTCGCCATTACAACAACTCGCCATTACAACAACGCAAGCACGCCACGGTCGTCTATGCCACGATTAAGAACACGTGTTTGAACATCAACTACGGTCAAAATTTGATTAATAGATTATTAATTTACAAAAAAAAAATTAAATCCAAAATTAGCATTATATATGCCACAAACAATATATTATTCATCTGATTGTGTGTCTAATATTCATGTATTAAAATATCGGTAATTTCGTTGTTATTTCGATCGATATATTAGAAAAAAATAAAATAAAAGGGACGTCGGCATTTAAACAGGGCAAAAAAAAAAACTCTTCCCCCAATATTCATGGTTTCGTCAAATATCAAGGTATGTTGGCGATTTTCACCAAAATTAATCGATTTTTATCAAAATTTACCAAGTATCGTCGTGCCTTCGAACTTCAATCAGTGCAATTCCGGCGCTGACACTGGCAAATAAGGGCTGGACTCTCCTCGTCTTATCTAGGCGATTCGTTTGGAGTTCGTCTCATGGTCCAATGCGACCGCAAAAGGTCATCAGAAATGAGAGAGATTCATGATTGAGGACTTCGATTCGTTCATTCCAACAGACCTTTTTCGGGTAGGGAGAGAGAGAGAATGATGAATGAATTTAAAACATATCAAAACATATCATCAAACACATCCATTTTGATTAAATGAAGATCGAGGAGACTTCTGGTCTCTTCTATTTTATTATTATTATTATTATTATTATTATTATTATTATTATTATTATTATTATATCAGTACATTATAAAATACACTAAAACATATCAGTTTTGTTTAAATGAAGAGGAGACTTCTAGCCTCTTATATTATCTTTTTTTATTAATAATTTATTACTTATTATTATTATTATTATTAAATTAGTATATTAGTACATTATAAAATTTATAATTCCTTTTTTATTTGACAAAAAAAAAGTTAATTTTTATTAAATATTAGTATATCATTATCAACATGTATTATTATTAATTTTGTCTATTTGTATTAAGTCCTTAAATTTGTATTATTATTATTATTACTATTATCAACATCTATTATTATTATTATTATCTATATGTGTCCTAGTTGATAAAGCCCAATACAATTTCGAATTCAATAGACATTCTACTTATTTTTAGTGAAATTCAACAAGTATTATTAGTGAGAAATTATCAATAAAATTGTGTTTCAATTTAAATTTATGTTAAGATTTTATACATGTTAATCATCGTCAGACTATATTATATATCATATATTTATAAGATCAAAGTCATTTTATAATTTGTATTAGTTCTATATAACGATTATTGGGTACTTTTCCCAAGGTTTCATTAAAAATTGTTAAAGAATGAAAGATATGTTTTGGCTGAATTAATTTTCTCATTCATGTGATACCAATATATATACAAAATAGATATAAACCTAGTCTAGTAGGTTACAAGGTCAAATATCCTAATTACTAGGAAAGTAAATATTCACAATAATACAAATATATATACTTCCTAATACTCCCCCTCAAGTTGGAGAGTGGATGTTATGAACTCCCAACTTGTCTCGCAGTACCACGAACTGTTGTGCTCCTAAGGTCTTTGTAAACACATATACCAGTTGGGACCATGTAGGAACATACGAGGGATTAATCATTTCAGCTTGAAATTTTTCTCAAACAATGTGACAATCAATCTTTAATACTTTGTACGTTCATGAAAAACTGAATTAGCTCCAATATGCAATATTGACTTACTATCACAAAATAATGGTGCATGAGCCATTTGTGGAACTTTCAAATCTTGTAATATATATCGTAGCCAAGCCAACTCCAAACAGGTGTTTGTCATAACACAATATTCAACCTCTTTTGAAGATCTAGAAACATTTTGTTGTTTCTTAGATTTCAAAGAGATAAGAGAATTACCAAGGAAAATGCAGTATCCTGTGACAAACCTCCTTGTAGCACGACAACCTGCCAATCCGAATCACAAAAAGCTCTCAAAGAAACGTTGTTGGAAGCAAGAAACAACAAACCTTGTCCAGGTGCACCTTTGATGTACTTGAGAATTCTTAGGGTTGCATCCCAGTGTGGTTTTCGTGGCTGACTCATAAACTGACTTAGGGTACGAACTGAGTAGGCAATATTAAGCCTTGTGACAGTGAGATAGATTAATCTACCAACCAAATGCCTATAATTGGTTGGATCATAAAGCAGGTCACCATCTGTGGGAGTGAGTTTCAGATTCTCTTCCATCGGGAATTTGTCTGGATGTGCACCAAGAAGACCTGAATCTTGCAAAATATCAAGTGCATACTTTCTTTGAGACATGAATATACCTTGCTTGGAACAAAACAATTTAATGCCCAAAAAGTACATTAAATCTCCTAAGTCTGATGCGAAAATACTAAAGGAGAAAATGTTTAAGATGTTTCATTTCAATAAGATCGTTATCTGTAAGGAGTATAACATCAACATCAATAAGTACTGTAGTAAATGAGGAGCCTTGAGACTTGGTAAAAATGGAGTAATCAGTTTTTGACTATTAGTAACCAGCTTTATAAATAGCCTGAGAAAATGTGGAAAACTAATTTCGGGATGCCTGTTTGTGACCATAAAGAGATTTATTAAGCTGACACACAATATTCTCCCCCTGTCGGCGAAGACCATGAGGAGGGTCCATGTAAACATCTTCATGGAAGTCTCTATGTAGAAAAGCATTATGAACATCTATTGGTGAATAAAACAATTGCGAGAAGCAACAACAGTGAGAAGGCAGCGGAGAGTGGTGAGTTTAGCAGTGGGTGAGAAAGTTTTCTGATAATCAAACCCCTCAACCTGAGTGTAGCCTTTGGCAACAAGACGGGCCTTTTACCGCTCAATTGTGTCATCAGATTTATACTTGATTTTGTATACCCATTTGCAGCTAATGGGCCACTAACCTGGGGGTAAGGGAACTAACTCCCAGTATTATTGTGTTGTAATGCCTCTAAATCTGCAGACATGGCTTGTTGCCAATTTGGATTAAGGATAGCTTGAGCATAAGTGGTGGGTTCTGTCTCACCTGAAATGTGAGCTAGAAATGCACAAATATTGGAAAATTGAGAATAAGAAAGAAAATTAGAAAGCGGATAGCGAGTACCTGTAGAACGAGGCCTCAAAGGTGGACCATTGACTTGGTTGGACACATGATAATCAAGATGCCATGTTAGAGGACGCTTGGGAAGAAAGGAGTTGCGAGTGGGCAGGGACTGGTAAGGGGTAGGGGTGGGTGAAGCAAGCGGGTAGAAGACACGCCGAATAGATGCGTGCGTGGTGGGTCGGGAATGGGACATGGTGAAGTAATGGGCACTGAGTGAATTGGTGAGAAGAATGAGAGGGGCACGTATGGACTTGGTGGGAGAGATTTCTGGGGTGTCATGTCAGGACCCGTCCCAAATCCCCTAGGATTAACACGGGATGTGCCTGATCCCATCTGACACGAAGTGTCAGACTAAGGAAAATTCTCGCTTCAGACCATTTGGGGCTTCCAGAGTGCGCCACGATCCGAAGGAGGAATGTGATGTCTCGGTCTCTACTACAACCCGCATCCGCGATCAACCTCAAAGGCATTCAAACATCAAAAGTCGTGAGTGGACAAAAATAAATAGTTTAATAAAACACATTTCATAAAAGACGTTTATGCCCTTCACTGGAAAGCATACATGCATTCGAAAACCATTTATCAAAACATTCACAAAACCATTAGGGCCTTAGCCCATAACCGTAAATCAAGTACATGGGAACTCAGCCCAAAACCAATCCATAGGGACTCAGCCCAAATCTAATTCATGTGGGTCTCAGCCCCAAAACCAGTTTCCATGAAACATCGACATATATATATATATATATAACCCATCCTCGGCATCTCATATGCCCAATCAATAATCGTCACGATTTTTCTATAAGTATGCATACTACTCGGGGTCTCACTCTGAGTCTACCCCCAGGATCTACGACGTGTGAGAGGATTGTCCAAAATCCAGGATCTACGACGTCTGGAGGACTGTCCCTGGACTGAGTCCGTGACTATACCATATCTCACACTCCTGGAATGTGCTCCCTCTTGGAGTCACTCATTTCAGGCAGTGGATCGTCACACTCCAAGATCTACGACGTCTGGAGGAGACCATACTTACGGGAGGGTATATACATTTCCCAAATACTTTCTTTCAAAACACAGTTAAACTGGGTCTCATACCCGAACGTCTCAACAGGATTCCTCGAATCCGATTCAAATCCAATTTCACAGGCATCAACCTAAATCCACAGTTCAATAGGGTCTCAAACCCAAATTCTCATTTCATAAACCAAACTAGGACTCAAGCCCAATACCACAATAACGGGGCCTCGAGCCCGATTTCACAATCAACTGGGCATCTAGCCCAATATCACAACTAATGGGGCCTCAAGCCCGATATCATATATCAACAGGGCCTTAAGCCCGATTTCATACGCAATTAGGCCTCAAGCCCGATACTAGAATCAACTGGGCCTCAAGCCCAAATTCGTAAACCAATGAGGCTTTCGGCCCGACTATATAACGCAAATGGGCCTCCAGCCCGATTTCTCATCAAATCAAATGGACTTTAAGTCTGATGGTTCGTAAATCAAATGGGTCTCATGCCCGATTCCATATTTCTAAATCTGAAATCCTTTCATAAAATCATCATTGAAAAAACAGTACATATAGGCGTCGTATAAACCCGAAAACCTCGAAATACGAGCAAATACATAACTACTAAGCTACCACACAAAATGCACTTATGGAATCACAAAACATGTATTAAAACACGTATAAAACATTTATACATGCATTAATTTAAGAATCAAGGTCCATTCACAGACCGTCTAAAGCCGCGCCTCGATATGCCTGCCATACGCCCTTCCCTGGTCAATCACCGTCACCGGGGCTCCCGAACCTATCCAAATCATAATAGAGGGTTACTAACTACCTCATTAACCTCTCATAAAAGCCCCTTAATTTTTTTGGGATTTTTTAACTATTTTTAAGGTCGATCCTAAACCTTCAGACATTTCGAACTATGTCGAAACGATGTCCGATCGACTCGAAACCAGTCCCAAAATGTCTGTTACATCAAATAGATGATTTCGTATGTTGAACACTTCCCCAGATGATGGACAATACGCCCCCATGCGCCACCCAAGGCCCTGCGCATGGGAGCCACGCGCCCAGCACAGGTCATCCCCTACCTCGCGTGAACTCGGTCCGGCTAGTTCACTGGTTCAGCTGGTCCAACTGGACCAGCGTGACCGGTCTGACTCCTTAATTCCTCTAATTTTCGTCTGTTTCCTTCCATTTTAATTCCAATCTCTCTGTCTCATCATTTTCTATCATCCTATATCCTCAAATCATACAAAACGAACCTAGAACCCACTTGTGTAATTCGAACCCCACGACCGCTGTTTTTCCCGGCCATCCCCAGGGAGTCTCAGCCCTTTTCTACCCTCCAAAGTCCCTCCTAAATACTCATATGAACCCAAAAAACACCATCCAATCCCCAAAAAACACCCCTAACGTCTAATTCACAAAATGGAATTTTTGAACATAAGAACCGTACCTGCACGGGTTCGCCGTTCCTCCGCCGTCCACAGCGTCGCAGTCACCTCCTCGCCATCCTCAGCTCATCAGCCACTCCCTATCTCTCTCTCAGATTGAAACTAGGTTGGTGAAGGGATTGGGGTGATGGTTTGAACGAGATCAGGTGAAAACCTATTAAAATCAAAATGGGGATATGTATGTATGTGATCATACTGGGCAATGGATGAGTGACACTTGTCACTCATCCATTGGGCCAGAAACAAAATATCTAAGCCCACAATAGGACGAAAGTCTACTTTCCTCGTAAAACGTGTCGTTCCAAATAGTTCTAGAAATCTTCCGTGAACCGTAACTGTTCCATCGAACATCCGATTTCGACGTGCTGCTTGTCTACGGACTCGTATTAACCCGATCTACATAACGGTCCTAGGTCCTTATGCTTTGAACCTCCCGGGTAAAAAGTCGAATTTTTACCCTCGTTTAGGGGTAAAATCGTAATTTCACCCTGAACGTCCGATAATCCTCGGTTAATTCGTGATTAGTCTTAATTAATCCTTAAAATCAGGGACCAGTCGTTACAACTTTCCCCCTTAAAGAATTTCGTCCTTGAAATTCAAACCGACCCACTTCCACAACCAAACCGTGGAATCCAATTATGTCCCCTCCACTTGGGTACTCTCCTTTAATCTATGCGTCTGATATAATTGGCATGCTCATCGGTGCGCACCGTCACTAAAGCTTCCAAGCTCTACCTCAACTCTCGCCAACCGCGTTCCGATCGTTGACTCTCGAGAGTCTCCACCTCGGCTCGTAAGTCTCACTCGAGACGTCGACACTCTTCAATCTAGCCTGTCACTCACTCTGACAGGTCGGTTATACTAAGTTGTCATTCCAATGACTTTTCAGCCTGATGGTTCTTCTCATCTGACAATCGAAGTCAGCTTTTTAGTCTAACGACCCTTCTCATCCGACAACCGGAACTGATATCCTATTCAGCCTCCGATCCGAAAATATCCTCTAGATCCTGCCATCACAATGGGACGAATCTCATCTCGCAGTTCATCCTCAAACCTACGGTATCTACCGACCTCGGTACCCATATTAGCCAACACTCACGTTTCCTCGTACTCGTACCGACTCCCTCAGTGATTCTTGCTGACTCCAGTGAGAGTCACAACAATCCGTACCACTCCGAACGCATACCGATTAACTCCCTTACCACGATATGTCACAACCATCGTGACCAGCCGATAACGCTTGGCTCCACTGCGCTTTCACTGTGCTACTCTGATCTCGACTCGTTCTCAAGTTCCCATATCATATCTCGTGTCACTCCGTGACCTACGTTGAAATCTTGACTCACTCGAGTCTCAACTGTCGTACCATTCATCCTGTCAATACACAATCGATGTCTCGCTCTCGAGAACCACACCAGCTCATCATAAACTTTGTCGAGGCACATTCGACATACCACCCATCCTGGGTGTATCTGGATCCCAATCGAATACTTGTCTCAGCAGCTCGGCAGAGATAACATGTCTGTACTGTAGGGTTCCCTTAGTCATCCACGATTGGAGCCCCCCGCTCCCAACAATAACTGAACCCTACCAATCCACTCTGCTCGAGTACACAATATTCAACATCTAGTCAACTCGTCACTATGTCGGAAAACATATGAATGTGATCCTCGTTTAATCATCACTATCGGATCTAATCTGCTCGTCATCTCATGTCCGACTAGGACTCTACCTCTTCGACAAGACATTCATACTCTCGGGGAACTCTCATCCCGACATACTGATTGACCGTGGTCAATCCCATCGTCCAATCACGTACCAATCCTCACTATCCTCCTATCCAACGGGAGGCATCAAATATTCATCTCTTCCTGATCGATATCCAAGTATCATCCTCGTCTCCTATTTATTCCCATATTCAATCTCTGTCTTATCATCTCACCAACTATGCTAAGGGATCCCTCAATAGTCTTACAATATGGTTCTCCTCTGCTCCTAGCTTAGCATAATCAGTAAGGTAATTCACTTTAATGACGACCAGACCTCGGTCTACTCACCTCAAGGTCGCCACAATCATCTCAGTCATCTCGATCGACTAGGTTGTCACCACACTACTCGATCCACCTAGGATCCACTAGCAGCTTCCTCGGTCGACGTAAAATGACCCATAAGACCAATATGGGTTCACTACCTTAGACACTCACTCGTCACATCCGGTGACGCTAAGTACCATCGACTTTTCCAATCAATCAAATTTGACTCATAGTCTAGCTGTTCGGTTATTACACCCTCTTGAACCCTTTAACTGTCATATCACTCTTCGTCATCCCCCTTAGGGAAGAATCAGGGAAAGTCCAAGGTGATGACATCAAAATTCATTCTATGTCATCCTGCGACACCAAGCACTATTTGCTAAAAAGTGAAAAACGAGAAGCCCCTTTCATCGACTTCGGAATACCCATCTCCAACTGACTTCGGAATCAAGTATCCTTCTCTTTGTCTCAATCACAACCTCACTTGATTCCGAGGTTCCAATCACGTTGCAAACATGCTCTTTTTCTGATTACTAAGCTTACTTTCTACACGAGTATTCGCTTCTTATAGGCAAACGAGTGCCAAGTCCTCAACTCAGGGGGTATGGTCAACCGCAGTCCACCAAAACAAGTATACCCCGTACCTCGCACTGAGCCACTCGGGGATCCTCCTTGTCCCACTAAGTGCCCATCGAACTCACATGTTTACCCCTATAGGGCACGTCTACCAAATCGGTCGCAAACCACGCCCTCAACTCACTAGGACATCATCCACGTGTCCGTAAGAAATCCAACTCGCCTATCCGTCTGCGACCGTTTATGTACATCCAAAAGGGATGTCCATTCATCCTAATCCGATGTACCGCTCGACCCAAAGGTCACAACAGGTTCCTGTTGTGATCTGCAGTCAAATATCTGCATTTTACCAAGACTGGCCAACTGACCCTTACGTCATAAGATGTCGCTTACGTCATTCGTCCTTAGTCATCTCCATCACTATTGGGACAGAGTCCCCGCCCAGTTCAACCACTGCTGGGTTCTGCCCAGTTCATCTCCCTCATAATTGTTGTCTCGACGCAATTTCTAAGAATCTACACTTACCGACGAATCCTCCTCGTCATGTAGTGATAGAAACCGACCATGAACACATCACGTATGAGCTACCCTCAGCTCATGGCTCGTCATCTCTCCTCATTATTTTCATCGCATCACCGCCACGTGGAGCGCGAATCAAACCAATCCTAAAACCCTGCTCAAACTGAGCAATCAACACTTCGTCATAAATTGGGTCGAATCCATAATCACAGCTCGTACTGTGTGTCACTCCTGCATCTCCGTGTCATCGTCACGACTGGCGAATCTCCATCGTCTTAGTCGTCACTGTAATATGAGCCTATCCCACTCGATAAGACTCGTCTACGTCCATCGATAGTAGCGTCTGTCACCACCGCACGCAGACCAACTCAAAATGCTCAGCTATCATGACACCATACACACGGGGTTAACTGGCCGTTGGTACCAACCGCCCAACACCCAACATCCACCGATCGGTCCACATCAGGATTCGGTCGTCAAGTACCACTCTCCTGGCCACTCGTCTGATCACTCACCAATTAGGGCTATTGCGAACCGGGCTGTTCCCTACAGCACGTCCATATCAAGTGATCCCTCGTGCTTGACTCCGAAGAGTCATCATACCCCGATACTGGTGTCCAAACAACCAGTAACCACACTCTGAGGATCTCGTCCCCTCGTAACTATACAACTTCAGCCGCTGGCCTCTCCAAGAACTTGGCCATACTCCGTGCCTAACACTACAGAACCGCTACATGCGTAATCTCATCCTACAATGCCACACAACAACTACTCCGGGGCATCCCCTGCCAGTCTACATCATTCCGGGATTCGACACACTGAAACATGGCATCTCATGCCAAATAAGATCAGCATTCCTATTCCAACCAGCCTCAACTAGGGTCATCGTGCGCCTGACTGCTCCTAGCAACAAAATCTCTGATCCTTGCAGTTCTATTGTGGATGACCCTAACGTCCGACCTCCACTGGTTCCACTTCACTCCATTCCATGTCCGTCATGATTACTTGACGATCCCAACTCTCAGGCCGTCATGCAGTGTCTACTGGTCCAATGAATCCTATCTCCAGTAACACGACGGTCCTAAGCCGTTAGATTCACACACGCATTGATCCTACTCAGGATCACATCTCTCGAGAAACGTGGCATCCTTTGCCAAATTGAACCCTAAAAAATCGCACCACGAGACAAACGTAATCTAACTAGGCTCGATTCCACCGAGTCCTTATACTATTACCCTAACTATCAGGTTGATGACAGGTTGTTACTACTGCAGAGACATCACATCCTCGACTTGTGCGTCACTCCGAGAGCAAAGCACGCTCTGATACCACTTGTCAGGACCCGTCCCAAATCCCACGTTAATCCCGGGGGATTTGGGACGGGTCCTGACATGTCAGTTTGTGTAGATGTAGGAGGATGAGGAGTGGGTATGTGATGGAAAGCAGTGGAAGGGATATCTAGGGTGTTAAGGGGTGTAGATGAAGTATGATAAGGAGTAGGTAGATTATGGGAAGGGGTGGAAAAGTCAAGGGGTGCGTTGGGAGATGGGAAAATCGTACCGGACAAAGGGTAATCAAAAGGTATGTTGGAAGGGGGGAAAATTGAAGGGGTGGATGTGAAGAAAATATGGGAGATGGGTGGATATGAGCAGGAGGTGACAAAGAAGGCTGAAGCAAAAAAGATTGAGATATGGACTCATGAAATAACATCCCGACTGACAAATAATTTTTGAGAGAGTAAATCAAATAATTTGTATTCTTTTTTACCATTGGGATAACCAATAAAGATACATTGTTTTGCACTGAGGTCAAATTTGTGAAGATGGTGAACATTAGTAGCATAACATAAGCAACCAAAAACACGAAAGCGAGTAAGAGAAGGTGGGCGATGATATAATGACTGAAAACGGGATTTGTTAGACAATAATGGGGAGAGAAGACGATTAATGAGATAAAGTGCAGTAAGGACACATTCACCCCTAAAAGTGAGAGGAAAATGAGACTAAAAAAGTAATGCACGAGGAACAGTGAGAATGTGACGGTGTTTGTGTTCGACAACTCCGTTTTATTGTGGAGTGTAGACACAAGTACGTTGATATTCAATGCCATTGGTTTGAAGAAAAAAAACGACGCATGGAAAAAAATTCAGACCCATTATCAACACGTATTGATTTATTAGTAAGATGAAATTGAGTGCGAACAAAAGAAACAAAATGATTGAAGAATGGATTGAGTTTCATATTTATGGTTCATTAAATAGAGCCATGTACATCGAGTGAAATCATCAACGATAGTAAGAAAGAAACGAGCCCCTGAATGTGTGGGTTCTTTATGAAAACCTCAAATATCACAATGCAACAAATCAAAAGGAGCAGTAGTTGATATAAAACTAGAAGTAAAAGGTAATCGAGTCTGTTTGGGGAGAGGGCGGATATGACACTCATGATGAAAAGAATTGGTAGGAAAAGGCAAGAAAGGGGATACCAATTGAAGAAAAGAAGGTGACGGATGCCCAAGACGTAGATGCCATTATTTGGATTGATGAGAGACTTGATAGGAGGTAGGTGAAAGGACCCATCCCGATCCCTCGGGAATCATAGGGGAATGTGCCCAGCTCCCGTCTGACAATCATACTCAAAATATCGAAAATACCCTTTATGGGTTCAAATATAATCAAATAAAGTATACTACCACGTTGTAAGACAAGGGATACGTATCTATTACACATGATCAAGCATATATATATATATATGTCAGTGCAAAACAAGTACTAAAACCTACCCCGTAAGGTGTCACGTACCCAGTAGTACTATATATGCCTCAACCTTAGTATCCGCCCCCGTCTCTGTATCACGACCTGGAGGGTCAATAAAACAGTAAAAATGTGAGTGGACCAAAAATCAATAAGTTATAAACTCATTTTGAAAACATATACAGTTTAACCCTTCATTTTACAAACATGCATGCATTTAAGATAAATCGTATAAAAACAGGTCAAATCATACATATACAAATATACATACATATCTGGACACACACCACAACGAAACACACACAATATAACCAATCCTCAGGCATTCGTGATGCCTCGACATCTGCGATGTCTATATCAAAACCAGTCACGATTTCCAATGCTACTCGTGCAACTCGGAGTCTTATCTCCGAGTATTTCCCCAGAACCTAACTCAACGTCGTCCGGGGTGATATCAAGATGGGTGCCAACCGCGGAACTACCGCGTCCGGGACGATATCATAATCTTTCACTCCTGATCCTGAGCCCCTCGTCGGAGTCACTCATTTCAAGTAGTGTATCGTGACTACTCCATGATTCTCGACATCTGGAGGGGACTAACCAACTCACCCAAGATGGTATATGTGGAACCATATCCAAATCCTGCGAAGAATTATATTAAAATCATTTATTTCTCAAATTGGATTAAATACTCTTCAATTGGGCCTATACCCGAGACATAATTATCACAAATTTGTACCACAAAACCACCAGAAAATCGTGTCCAGTGCTTGTTTATAAATCCTGATTTATCGTTATTCAAATCCAGTTGAAATGTATTTTTTCCTTTCAATTTCCCGTTGACTCTAAATCTAAGTCAAATCATCATTCCATCGGGTCTCAAGCCCAAAACCTCATTTTCACGAAAATCCGTAAAACATTTCATAAACTGATGCTTACAATCCACATAATCATTCAATAACAATATCAAAAAATTTCAACTTAAATAATTTAATGAAGCATTCAAAATAGTTATGCATGCATTTCAGTTCTAAAACAAGTAGTCTACTCACACTCGGTCCACGCTGCATGCTAAACCTCAGCGTTATATCTACCACCGAGCTAGTCCAAAGTCTCTGAGCCTGTCCAAATCATGTCTAAGGGTCACTATTATGATATAAAAGTTCATACACTAAACCCTAACGAAGCCCGATGCCGAAAATGTGTCCCTGTCACACTTTCCGAGGATAAAATCTTCCAAATGACAAACCAAACGGTCTCTGATCGACCTGAAACCACCACCATTGGATTCAGAACGTTGAAATCTTTTGAATAAGATAGAATTGACCTTAAAATTCGTGCCCACACGCGGGGTCAAAGTTTCAGTTAACGTAGTCAACGATCAACACTAACGTCAGCAAAATCAACGATGATGTCATCGGTCAACAATCAACGGTCAATGGCTAACGTCAAGCTGACAGGTCTGACATTTGTCAGATGTGACACCTAACACGTGTCACTCTCTGATTGGTCCATATGTCCTGCCACGTGTCCCTTGACACCTTTAACATCCTACCATGTGGCAATACCAGATTGGTCCCCGTGGTGACACGTTAGCTGCTAACTGTGTCTGACAACTTACCACTTGTGTAACGACCCATCCAAAATTTTTGGGATTAATTAAGAATTAATTATGGATTATCAAGGCTAATTGGGGATTAGTCGAGGATTATTGGACGTTCAGGGTGAAATTATGATTTTGCCTCTATACGAGAATAAAAAGTTGACTTTTGACCCTGAAAGTCCAATGCCCGTGGATCGAGGACCATTATGTAAACCGAGTCAATACGAGCCCGTAGGCAGGCAGCACGTCGAAATCGAACGTTCGACGAAAAATTTATGGGTCATGGAAATTCTAAGGAACTATTGCACAAATTACGAGACGAGTTGCCATTTGTCCTCATGTGGGCCAAAATATTTTGAACAGGCCCAATGGATGAGTGACAAGTGTCACTCATCCATTGCTTATTACCCCCACATTCATGCATCATCCATCCTCATCTGTTCCATTCAAACCAAACTCGAAAGCCAAGTATAACCTACCCCAAAACTCAAACCCACCTTCCCCAAACCTCATCCTCGGTGTTGGGTGTGTGAAGGGAAAAGAGGGAGTGATGTGAGACGATGAAAAAGGAGCTAATGACGTCGACCGTCATGGACGGTGGCCAGAGAACCCGAAAATGGTAAGTTTTGGTTCAAATTCGAACGTTGGTTTTTAGGGTTTGTTGATTGGTTCTAATGGTTAGGTTTGCTTCCTGGTGGCCTCATGAGGTGATTTGGATCAAGAAGAAGGACGGAGGAGGTCGGAGTCGACGACGGAGCACAGTGGTAGGTTTCCATTACGGTTCCTCTTCGAACAGGTATGTTCTTGGCCTAGTTTCTCGTTTTTGGGACCGTAGATCGATTAGGTTGAGTAAGATGAAGAGATAGGAAGAAAAACGAAAAAGGAATGGTGGTCAAAATTGGGAGAACCGGTCGCGCCGGTTCGCCGATTTTTTCGAACAGGAAAACCAGGAAAAACCCGGTTCACGTGAGGTTGAAGATGATATTGTGCCTAGGGCGTGAGTTTCATGCGCAGTCGCTTGTGACGGTGCGTGAGGGCGCGTGGGGTAGAGTTGAGGGTCATGGTCAACATGTGTTTTCATCCTTTAGATGTAACGAGCATTTTGGCACAAGGAAGCTTATGGCATGCGTATCGAGGAATTCAATGTTAGCCTATTTCGGGGTAGTTTTGAGCGGATACCGTTTCGGGGTAGTTTTGAGTGTCCGAAGGTTTAGGGTTTATTTTAAATACTTTTAGAAATCCCAGAAAATTGAGGAATTCAATGTTAGCCTATTTGAGGTAGTTAGTGACCCTTGGGTGTAACAACCCGTCCCGAGAGCCGGGATTAAGATAGTGATTAAGGTGTGATTAGTGAGATTAATCCGTGGTTAGTAGGTCCCGATAAAAATGACGATTTTGCCCCTGGTTTGGGCAAAATAGTTGACTTTTAGTTCGGGTGGTCAAATGAGGGTTGACCAGTGACCAGGACGTAGTTTAGGACGTCACGAATCCATAGGCAGGTGGCACGCCTGATTCCGACATCCGAGGAGGAAATTGTGATGTTCGGAAGGTCGAGGGCATAACCGTAATTAGGGGGAATAGTTGACTTTTTGAATAATCGAATTTTGGTATGTTGACCTAGGGTGGTTAGATAGATGTCGTTGTCCTGAGTTCGATGACAGGCGGCACGTACTCATCGAACTTACGAGGTGAGAGCTACGGGTCTAGGAAGTTTTGGTAAAACCGTAAAAAGGTGTAAAACAGGGGGGTATTTTGGTCTTTTTGGTTTCTGGGGATTTGTGCAGAGAAAGCAGAATGGATGGCTGGGATTTAACCAGGTGGGTAAGGAGTGGAGTGGATGGTGACACTTGGCAGGGGGCTAGAGGATTCTGGGAGAATCCTGTGTGTTCACGGTCCTAATTAATTGGGTGCATCCGTGTTGTTCGTGTTGGTGTGTGTTCAAAGAACAGAGAACAGAGGGTGAGAGATTGAGATCAATTGATCGATCTGGGTGCAAGGGTGAGTGAAGATTTAGTTGTGAGAGTGACAGGGAGGTAGGAGTGAGTTGCTGATTGGGTTTTGGTGGTGCAATCGTGCACGGCGGCACGGCGGATGTGCGGAGAAGGTTTGGGGGAAAACAGGGAGCCTGAGAGTTCGAGGTGGTGGCTACGCCGTGAGGCGGCTCAAACCACAACTGTGGGACGTTCAGGAGGTTGCAGGGAGGCCAACGAGCACCGTGGTAGGCGGCGGTGCGCACGGCGGAGCTGCAATCGAAGGGTAAGCTTCCTTGCTCTGTTTTCCCGTGAAATTTCATTTGGAAAGTCGTGAGGTTTGGCTGAGAGTCGAGAGAATTGAAGGTCAGGGTTATGTTCAGAAGGGTCCTAGGTATCGACTAGGATGGTCGCCGTGACGGGGCCGTACACGGCGGGGCTCAGGCAAAGATGAGCACTCTGGTGCTCTGTTTTGGCCGTGGGTTTCAAACGGCGAGTCGTCGAGCTTAGGGCTGAGTCGACAGTCCAGGAGGGTTGGTTGAGGTTTGGTAGAGTCCTAGGAAGAGGTTGGTGTAGCCACCGTGAAGGGGGAAGTGGTGGGTGGCCGGGAAGGAAAACAGGGGTTTTTGGGTTGTTTGGTTCGAGCTTTAGTCGACGGGCTAGGGACGGTGTCGAGGTCTGAGGAGTTGGGGAATGGATAGTTTGGAACTGGACGATGAGATTGGTGAAGAAAGGGAAGGAAATAGGACAGGCACGGCGGTGAACCGCTAACGCCGGTCTGAGTTGCAGGTGACTGTGACGAACCGGGTTGGCTCGAGGTAGCTGATACACTGTAGCTGGCGCGTGAGGGCCACGCGCAGCCACTTTGGGCGGCGCGTGGGGGCGCGTGCGGCGGCGATGGGGAAAACGATCAACATGGATTTTGGTCTAGAAGTTATGGTGAGTTCAATGGAGTTGGTTTCGAGTCAATCGGAAGTCGTTTGAGTGTAGTTCCGCGAGGGTAAATGTTTAGGGTCCCGGGTTCTAGGTCTTTGGTTCGGGGATTTTTGAGGGAATTTAGGTGAGTGTTTGTAGACGTGTTAGTGACGTAATTTGGTGATTGTGAACAGGATCGGGATTTCCCGAGAAAGCCGAGGAAGCCGAGGAACGTGTTGGACGTTCGGGACACGATTAAGGGCTTGGTACTGTGAGTGGACCCCTTCTTTAAATTTGAGCATGCATAACTGTTTGCTATCGTTGTTTTGTGGATTTAGTCATTATTGAATATGTTTTGGTTGGTTTTACATTGTTGCACGCTTTTCGAGAAATACGGTATTTGACACGTTTTACGAGATATGCCGATTTCTGAGTAAAATGCCAAGGTTTTGGGATTTTAAAGGATAACTAGTTTGATTTCTTACAAAAGGATTTTGAAACATGATTTGGGAATTAAATGAGCAGGAAAGTGGATTCCGGATTTGGGTTCGGAATGACGGTTCTGGATGCCGGAAGGGTATCGGACCAGTGATTTCGAATTCGGGTTTGGATGTGGATTGGTAAATGGTTTTCAAATGGTTTTGGGATTGGATTTGCTGGATCTGGATATTGGGTTTAAAGACCCGGATATATGTGACGGGGGACCGGCCGGATTGGGTTTAAAGACCCGGATTGAGTTTAAAGACTCGGGAGTTTAAAGACTTGGATATATTGATTTCCCCCGTAGGCCTTGAGTTTAAAGACTCGGATATGATTAAGGCCTGGATTGAGTTTAAAGACTCGGGAGTTTAAAGACTCGGATAGGTCCAGCAGGTTTGATCGGGAAAATGATGGTGTGATGTTATGATTTCTGATATGGTTTTATGATTCACATGCTGTGGTTTTTTTTCTAACTGTTTTATAGTGTTTCTGTTTCTTATGATGCGGTTTATGGTAAATTGATTTATAATTGTGTTCGTAATTATTGGTTATGCATGTGGTTTTTTTTAAAACGGAGGGTTAAACTCGATTTTCGTGTAAAATGGTTTTGAACTCTTGTACTGTTTGGTCCACTCACATCTTCTGTTTTAAATTGCCCTCCAGGTTGTGGAGCGAGCGCGGGATCTTGACGTCGAGGCAGAGTCCGAGGCATAGAAGGGACGTGAGGGATTCCAGAATAGTTAGAGTTTTCCGTATGCGTGTACTTTATCAGTTTTTATTTTTCCTTGTGTTTCGTACTACGTTCTGTAAACGATAACTTCGGGATGTTTTGTTTAATTACTCCTGCGTCTGATGGGGTTTGAGTGAGTTCTATTTGAGTATTTGTGTCGGGGAGTCAGACGGGAGCGGGATTTACCTCGGATTTCGGGGTGGAACCGGGGTGGGTCCTGACATTGGGTGTGGTTTAGATAGGTCCGGGAATTCCAGAGATGGTGAACTAGCCCAGGGAGGCTTATGGCATGCGTATCGAGGCGGCAGCTTGGACGGTATATGAGTGGACTTTGTTTTATGAATTGATGCATGCATAAATGTTTTTATATTTGTTTATGAACATGATTTGAGATGCCAGGAGTGAGAGATATGATATAGCTTCGGACAGGGTCCGGACACAGGTCCTCCTAGACGTCGTAAATCTTGGGGGTAGACTCGGAGATGAGACCTGAAATGTGACGACCCATCCCGAATTAACGGGATTAATTAAGAGTTAATGACGGATTAGCGAGGCTAATCAGAGATTAGACGAGGATTAGCGGGCGTTCGGGCGAAATGACGATTTTTCCCTTGGAAAGGGCGAATCGTTAACTTTTCGTTCAGGCTGTCAAATGGACTTTGGGCGATGACCGTGACGTAGTTCGTGACGTCATGAGTTCATAGACAGGTGGCACGCTCGATTCCGACGTCCGAGGAGGAAGTTATGACGTTCGGAAGCCCAAGGGCATTTTGGTAATTTGGGTGAATAGGAGGTCAAAAGTTAACTTTTTGACCGGGAGGTCCGATGGCTTAGGGCCGAGCACCGTTACGTAGATGATGACGATACGAATCCGTAGACAGGCGGCACGTCGATTTCGGGCGTTCGACGGCGAAGTTACGGTTCACAGAAGTTCCGGGATACTATTTATAACAACACGTTTTACGAGACAAAAAGGGCAGTTTTGTCTTTAGTGGGCCTAGCTTTTCAGACAGCCAATGGATGAGTGACAAGTGTCACTCATCCACTGGCCAACCTCATCCATTCATGCACCAAAACCATACCTGTGCATCCCATTTTCCATGTTTTCCGAACCCAACCCGATTAACCCTTTCATCCAATCCAAACCTTCAACCCTAAAACCATTTGTGAGAGAATGGAGGATGAACTGAGGACTGGCTGGACGTGGTGGCTGGCCAAGAAGGGCCACCGTGCACGGCGGAGGAGGAAAATCAATCGGGTAATCGGTTTTACCTTTTTTAATTCCATTTTTCAATTTCGATTGTTAGGGGCTTGTGTGGATGTTTGGGATGAGTTAATGAGGTTCCTAGGGAGTTTTTAGGGCGGTTTGGTGAAGGTTTGGACGTCGGGGAAGCCTGGGGAAGAGATTGGAAAATTGAACCGTAGAGGAAAAATTGGGTCGGTCGGGTTTCGTGGGTTTTAGGAGCCCTAATTAATTAGGTTAGGTTCCTAGGACATTAAGAAGAATTTAGGGATTGAAATGGAGGAAAACGGACCCAAAAACAGGGAGAAAATGGGCTGGACCGGTCACACCGGTCCAGTTGCAGGAACGGACCGAACCGGCCGGTTCAGACCGGTCGTCGAGAGGTTGAAAACGGGTACTGTAGCAGGCGCGTGAAGCCCACGCGCAGCCACTTCAGGCGGCACGTGTGGGCGCGTGGGGAGGAATTTGGGGAAGTTTCCAACATGAAAAATCATCTATTCGTTGTAACGAACATTTTAGGACTGGTTTCGTGTCAATCGAACATCATTTCGATATAGTTCGAGACGTCCGAAGGTTTAGGTTCGAGTTTAAAAATAGTTAGAAATTCCGGAAAATTACGGGACTTTAGTGAGGGGTTATTTAGGTAGTTAGTAACCCTCTAAATTAATTTGGACATGTTCAGGAATCTCGGAGGCGACGTTTGACCCGAGAGACAATTATGGCACGCGTATCGAGACGCGGCTTCGAACGGTCTGTGAATGGACCTTTCTTTCGAAATTGATGCATGCATAAATTTTTTATAATTGTTTTAGAATATATTTTGTGTTTCCATGAGTGCAATTGTTTGTGGTAGCCTAGGATTTACGTATTTGCATGTATTTAGAGATTTCTGGATTTATACGATGCATATACGTTCTAGGTTTTCAACGAGGGTTTGATAAATGGATTTCGGATTTAGAAACATGAAATCGGGAACGAGACCCATTTGAATTACAACTCTCGGACTTGGTGTCCATTTGATTTGATAAGGAATCGGACCTAGGGTCCATTTGAGCAATACGAGCGGACTGAGGGTCCATTTGGTTTACGATTCGGGTTTGAGGCCCAGTTAGTAGTACTATCGGGCTTGATGCCCCGTTGATTAATGATATCGGGCTTGAGACCCATTTAGTTGAGATTTCAGGCTTAAGGCCCCGTTGGTTGTGAATCCGGACGTGAGGTCCTGTTGAGTAATGGTTTCGGGCCTAGGGCCCAGTTGATTGTAACATCGGGCTTGAGTCCCAGTTCGGTTTATGAAATGAGAATCGGGCATGAGACCCTGCTGAACTGAGGATTTAGGCCGAGACCTGTGAAATGGATTTGAATCGGATTCGAGGAATCCCGTTGAGATGAATCGGGTTTGAGACCCAGTTGAAATATAATTTTGAGAAAAGAAAGAAAGTACTTGAAATGAATGAACCCTCCATATGTTTATATGGTCTCCTCCAACGTCGACCTGGAGAGTCACGATCCACAGACCAGAGTGGGTATCCCCATAGGGATCCCGTTCCAGGAGTGGTGGTTACTTATATTGTTGTGGTCCCGGACCAGATTCTGGAGAGATGTGTGGACGAGATCCAGAGAGAGAGCTCGGACTAGATCCAATGATTGAGCCTCCCAGATGGAGATTTCTGGGAGAAGACTCGGAGTGAGACCCCGAGTAGTGTGCACACTAGTATAGAGATTGACATCGTGACTATATCGGGGATGTGTTCCCTAGGGGCTGTGTGCCCCGAGTTGGCATCTTCTCGGAAGTTCCGCGGATGGGTTATACGTATGACGGTACGTATGAGATTTTATGGAAAAGTGATTTGAGGGCGGAGACCCTATGTTTTATGATTAGAAAGTGATTTGGGGCTGCGACCCCGTATACGAGATTTGAGGGCGGAGACCCTATGTTTTATGTTTCAGAAAGTGATTTGGAGCGGAGACCCCCGTATTTGAATTTGTGAAAGTGATTTGGGGCGGAGACCCCGTTTATGATATTTTGAGAATGGTTTTGGGCTGAGACCCGTACTTGATGTGATTTGGGCTATGTCCCTAGTGATTTGACCTACGGGTTTGAGTTATGATTTCGAGTCGAGGACCTAAATGAATTTATGGGTCATGACAGTTTATGGGAACCGGGCATGAACCCTTGAAAGGTTTTGATATGTTTGATAAATGATTTAATGAATGTTTGATAAACGGTTTTGAATGCATGCATATTATTTTATGAAGGGCATAAATGTCTTTGTATGAAAATTTTTTTAATGAAATTATTATTTTTGTCCACTCACGGTTTTCGTGTTTTAATGCCCTTCAGGTTGATAGCGGATGCGGGCTGTAGCAGAGACGAGACATCACTCCCCTCCTCCTACTATCCCGACGCACTCTGATAACCCCGGCGAGGGCTAAAGATGGAATTTTCCCTGGTATGACACTTCGTGTCAGACGGGATCAGGCGGGTCCCACGCTAATCCCGGGGGATTTGGGACCGGTCCTGACATGAAAAGTACACGTACTATAGATATATCATGACAGGTTATTGATTGGGCATATGAGGTGCCGATGATTGGTTATATATACACGTATGTGATGTTTCACCGTATGATTGGTTTGGGGCTGAGACCTCGTGCTCTATGATTGATATTTCACTGAGATTGGTTTTGGGCTGAGACCCTACTGAGTTAATGACACGACCCATCCCAATCCCCCTAGGATTACCATGGAATGTACCATGCTCCCGTCTGACAAGAGGTGTCAGACAAGGGATAACCTATTGTCACTGCCCAAACGGGCTTCCAGAGTGCGTAAGGATCGATGGAGGAGGTGTGCGATGCTCAAGTCTCTGCTGCAGTCGCATCCGGAATCAACCTGAAGGGCATTGAAAACAAAAGCTGTGAGTGGACGAAAATAAACAAGTCTGTTTAAAACATTTATAAGACATTTATGCCCCTCAGTAAAATCATATGCATGCACCAAAAACCAAAGATCACACATTTATTTAGAAATAACCATTAGGGCCTTAGCCCGGAAACCAAAGCATACTTTCAATTTCCAAAAGTCAATCCAAGAGTTATTTCATAAATCCAATAATATGAACCATAAGGCATATAATATAAACCATAACCATAATTTTAGCCACTGCACTATACACTCCAATCTGACATCCCTGATGTCTGACGTCCCTGACGTCAATAAGGTCACAATCACAAGGCTACGCGTGCCACTCGGGTCTCAATTTCCGAGTTCAATCCCCGAACCCCGTTCGGGTACAGCATCCCCGATGCTTAGCGTCATAGACGCTGGACGTACTAGACGTCCGTGACCTCTCCGGGGTACCTCATCCGGAGGAGACAATATAATATGGAAGGATTTATACAGTGCAGTACTAAATACATTTTATTGATATCCACATACAAAACATATAGGTGTACATAGATAAAATCCGAACCGATCGTTACATTTCATCAAACGAGTCTCATGCCCAAATACCGTGAAACGTGCCATAACCGAAATATCATCAAAACCATTTATTGATTCCAGCATGTGAACATATATAAAATGTAAACCAGAAAACATTTATTCAATTCCATTTTAGGGTCCCCGACCCGCAATCGTATGTAGAAATCAACTGGGCCCCTAGCCCGATTTCATAAGTTAACTGGGCCCCTGGCCCGATCGACATGTTAACTGGGCCCCTGGCCCGATTTCATAGTTCAACTGGGCCCCTGGTCCGATTTTACATTATTCAAGTTCGTAACCGTTTCATGAAATCATATCCAACCACATTTATGGAAATCGGTGCAAATCCAGAAAACCTCGGTTTACGTGCAAATACGTAATTTACCTCGAAATACTTGAAATCATTTTAAATTCACCGATATCCAAAGTAAATCATTTAATCATAGTTATAACAATCATAAAACAGTTATGCATGCATCGAATTTATGAAACCAATGTCCACTCACAGACCGTTTAACCGAGCGCCTCGATACGCATGCCATAGGCCTTCCGGGGCCACACAACTATCACCGAGACTCCCAATCCTGTTCAAATCACATTAGAGGATTACTAACCTCATCATTAACATCCTATTCAAGTCCCGTAATTTTCCCGAATTTTTAAGTATTTTTAAACTGGATTTAAAACCTTCGGACATCCCGAACAATAACGAAACGGTGTCCGATCGACACGAAACCAATTCCAAAATGTTTGTTACATTAAATAGGACAGAAGTCATGTTGACCTCACCTCGAGATTCGTGCCCACGCGCCGTCATGCGCCGCCGTGAGTGGCTGCGCGTGAAAGCCACGCGCCTGCTACAGTGACTGCTACAGTTACCATCCTCGCCCGTTTCTCTGGTAAACGGGTTGAAAAACCCGCGATAGGACCCGGTTCAATCACACCCAATTCAACATCAAATCAATCCGTTCTTTTAACTGATCCCTTGTAATCAATCACCATTTAAGTTCTGTAAATCGAATTACACAAATCATGTTCTAAATCCTCACGACACTCGATCGATCCTCGACGGGTTTTCAATTCGGGTTTCACGATATCGTCCCTGGTTTCCAAATTAATTCATTCAGTTAGCATCGTGAGAGTGTAAGGGACATTTCTACAAGGTCAATTTGAGAATTACTTACCTCAAACCCACTGAACACAAGCTCGACTTTGAGCTGCCATGGAAGCTCAGTTCTTCCTCAATCCGCCATGGTTTCTCTTCGTTCTTGCAGCAAAGATGTTCGTTTTGATCCCAGAAGTCGAATTGAATCATCAATTTCGATCCTCACGGCTCAAAACATCCATTTCGAATTTCCCTCCCAAAAACCAAATTTTCGATTTCTCTGTCTCCCTCACCCGATCAATCCCCCGTGTAATCCCAGTTGAGTTAGTCTCTGAATTCTCTCCAATTTTCACTCTCAAGTTCGGTTGATAGGGAGAAGATTAAGGATGGAAGGAATTGGGATTTTGGTTGTACACGGCTAAGAAATCAGAGAGGGTTAATGGAGGAATTAACAATAATTAAACATAATTAATTAATAAAACATAATCATAATGTTCCCCCAAAACATGGATCCTGGTCTTAAGCCCCAAATTAAGGGATGAGTGACACTTGTCACTCATCCAAGTGTGTTCAGTCACCGGGTACTGTTCATTATTATACTATTATTTTAATCGGAGCCTCGGTTCGTTAATTCGTTTCCTTGACCATAACTTCGTCATCGAATCTCCGATTTCGGCATGCCGCCTGTCGTTGGATTCGTATCGACGAAACCTACGTAACGGTCCTTGGCCCTCGGCCATCGGACATCTCGGTCAAAAAGTCAACATTTCCCCTTATTTCGTCCAAATTACGAAAATTCCCTTGCACTTCCGTACTTCATAACTTCTTCCACGAATGTCGGAATCGAACGTGCCACCTGTCTATGAACTCGTGACGTCCCGAACTACGTCACGGTCATCGGTCAAAGTCCATTTGACCATCCGAAATAAAAGTTAACGTTTTGCCCACGCTCAGGGGCAAAACGGTCATTTTGCACAACTCGTCCGAAATCACCCAACTAATCCCAGATTAGTAAATCATAATTAAATATTATTAAATCCCGATATTCGGGACGGGTCGTTACAGTTAATAGCTTCGATTAAGAAGCAGTTTTCACTATGTTTTGATTTGGAAAGAAAAGTGTCTTGGTTTCAGAATGTATTTGAAATAAAGTGGTTTTATGATGCATGCATGCTTTTACGTGAAGGGTATAAATGTCTTCTTACCAAATGATTTTATAAACCGGTTATTTTTGTCCACTCACAGCTTTTATGGTTTTAATACACTTCAGGTTGATAGCGGATGCGAGTTGTAGCAAAGATTGAGACATTACATGCCACCACAGATCCTGGAGTACTCTAATAGACCCCGAGCGGGTGACGAGGTATTCCTGGTCTGACACACGGTGTCAAACGGGAGCAGACATGTCCCACGGTAATCCAGAAGGGTTTGGGATGGGTCCTATCAACGTGGCACCACCTGATTAGCCACGTGGGCTGAAAGCTTCTAATAGATGATGACATGGACTACCACGTCATCATCGTCAACCTTAAGCTAGGTTGACCCGTTTCTCTATAACGGTCGAATTAACCCGCAACCTGATCCTTTCCTAATTATTTTTGTTCCTAAATGATCGTAATGATCCCAGGAAGGGATCCATGGACACAAAATGAGCTAAAGAGGTCTATGAAGTACCTTTGAAGCATGATGTAATTCGAGCAAGCTTCAACCTTACTTTGTGGGCAGCTCCAACCACCACAATCCACGAAAATGGTCTCTATGAGTTCGTCTAGTCCCTAGGAATATTCTCTGATCATCAAAATAGCCTAACAAACCCTAGAAAATTAATTTGACTTTTGGATCAAAATTGGGTTTCAGGTTTTTACTTGGGCCGTGGTTCCTCCGCCTTGCTCAGCCTTGTCCTCCGTCGTCTCTCAGCCTCTCTTTCACTCTCACTCTCCAAGAAAACACAGAAGATGATGAACTAATGGTTGGGTTGGGTTTGGTGTTTATGTATGTTTGTGTTTCGGGTAGGCAAAGAACAAAGAGGTTGAAGATGAAAATAATTGAGCCAAAATTTGGGGCTTGGGGTCAATTAGATTAGTGACACTTTTAACTCATCAATTGGTCCAATTCAGATTTTTGAACCAATTAAATCCAGCCAACTGTACACGTCCTCGGTATGCGTGAATAATGCCGTTTTTTTTCTTCTGTAACCTATAACTTTCCTATCGAATATCCGATTTTGATGTGTTGTCTGTTCTACAGGGAACTCATGTCCGTTGCGATCTTACGTAACGGGCCTCGGTCAAAATCCAAATAGTGTCCCAGGTCAAAAGTCAACATTTTCCCTAACTAGGGGTAAAATGGTCATTTCACATTAATTTTTTTGATTTTACAATTAATGAAAAGTTCAGGGCATTACAATCTACCCACCTTACAAAAATTTCGTCCCTGAAATTTACTCAAATAATGTGGGTATTGTTCTCGCATCAGGGTTTCGAGTTCCCAAGTGGCTTTTTCCACATTATGGTTCGTTCACAAAACTTTTACCAAGGAATGGTCTTGTTCCGCAAGACCTTCTGCTTCCAATCCAATATCTGTACTGGTTGCTCCTTGAAACTCAGATATTTCCTCAGTTCCAATGGTTGTTCCTCCAGAACATGCGATTTCTCATGCACGTACTTACGAAGCATCGAAATATGGAATACATCGTGCACTCTGGCAAGCTCTAGGGGTAAAGCCAATCTATATGCAACAACTCCAATCCTCTCTGTAATCTCATACGGTCCAATGTAATGTGGACTCAGCTTCCCACGTCTACTAAATCGGACAATGCCTTTCCATGGGGATGATTTCAAGAAAACCCAGTCTCCCACTGCAAATTCTGAGGCTCTAATCTGATGATCGGCTTAACTCTTTTGGCGATCTTGAGCTGCGTTCAGCCTTTTCCTTGATGATTCTAAACTTCTCTTGGATCATGTCCATGAGATCTAGTGTTAATACAGCCTTCTCACCTACCTTAGTCCAATAGATCGACGTCCTACCACTGTCGCCCATACTGTAACGATCCGTCCATGATTTTAGGGAAAATTAAGAAGTAATTACAGATTAGCGAGGTTAATCAGGGATTAGTCAAGGATTATCGGACGTTCAGGGTAAAATTACGATTTTACCCCTAAACGAGGTAAAAAGTTGACTTTTGATTCAGGAGGTCCGATGGCTGAGGGCCAAGGACCATTACGTAGATCGACTCGATACGAGTCTGTAGACAGGTGGCACGTCGAAATTAGACGTTCGACGAAAAAAGTTACAGTTCACGAAAGTTCCGTGGAACTATTTCACTTTTTACGAGACGAGGGACATTTGTCATTAATGGGGCCCATATATTTTGTTTATGGCCCAATGGATGAGTGAAAAATGTCACTCATTCATTGCCCACCACTTCCCATACATGCAATCCCCCCTTCCTGTGTCGTCCAAACCAAACCCGAAGCCCCCCATTTTGTACAACTCGATCTCGCACAAACACCACCCCATATCACCCCCTACCGTGATGATTGAGGGACTGAGAGTGAGAGGGAGGCTGAGAATGAGACAATGATGATGAGTGGGTAATAGGACCGCCGTGGACGGCGGAGGGAAGGAAAACCCGTGCAGGTGAGTTTTCAATTCAAAATTCTAGTTTGTGATTTGAACGTTAGGGCCAGTTTTTGTTGATTGGGAAAGGTTTAATAGGTTTTCAGGAAAGTTTAGATGTGGTTTGGATGGTGGTTGGCGGTCGAATGTCGAGGAGGAATGTCACCACCCGGCCCATCTAACACAATATTGTCCGCTTTGGGTCCAAGCCCTCATGGTTTTGTTTTCGGGAGCTCACGTGCAACTTCCCAGTAGGTCACCCATCATGAGATTGTACCCGCCTCAACTCACTTAACTTTGGGGTTCCAATCCCCCCAAAGCCATTGAGCTCCCAAAAGGCCTTGTGTTAGATAGATACGTGCCCACACATATAAAGTACTTCACCTTTCCATCCCCAAGCGATGTGGGATCGTTCACCGATCTTACCTTTCCAAGCTCATGGGTCTTGCTCACCGATCTTTCTTCTCAAGCTCACGGGTCTTGCTCACCGTTCTTGCTTCTCAAGCTCACGGGTCTTGCTCACCGTTCTTGCTTCCAAGACCGAGTCTTACAATCCACCCCCCTTGGGGCCTAGCGTCCTTGCTGGCACACTTCTGGTCAGGGTCCATGACAGGACCCATCCCAATCCCCCCGGGATTTGTGCGGGATGACCCTGCTCCCGTCTGACACGAAGTGTTAGACAAGGGATATTTCTGACCTTTGCCCTCCCGAGCCATCAGAGTACGCCAGGATCCGGAGGAGGCATGTGATATCTCGGTCTCTGCTACAGTCCACATCCGAATGTCAACCTGAAGGGCAGTCAAAACATTAAAAACTGTGAGTGGACAAAACAAGAGTTTATAAAAACATTTAATAAGAAGACATTTGTACCCTCCACTAAAAAGCATGCATGCATTCGAAAACCATTTATCCAAAACAAACCATATGTTGGACTAAGCCCAAAGCAGATATAAATCAAGGTCGAAAGGACCACAATGAAAACGACCATACGGGCCACTGCCCAAATCCATACGGGACTCGGCCCCAAACCATAAAGAAACCAAGTACACGAGCCACTGCTCAAATCCTGTGCACACCACATATCATATATCATATATACATCACATACATATATATAAGTCACACAACCAATCCTGTCACGGTATCCAAAGCTATGCGCGTGCTACCCGGGTCTCAATCCGAGTCATCTCAAAGTCAAGGTCAATGTCCGCAGACCACTGACCCTACCCGAGGTAATAGTAACCATAGCCTTCCTGAGAGTAAGGAACCCAACTGGGGGGTGACTTCACTCAGTCGGTGCTCCGTGACTACTCCGGGGTCCACCCAGGCCAACGACCCTCCCCGGAGGAGATAGTAGAACATGTAAAGGAAGGTAAATGAACATATATATACATAACATAAACATTCATGTCCGGTTCCTCCTGAACCATCATGATCCATAATATCCATAATCAGGTAACATGCCGGTTCCCATAAACCGTCATGTACCGTAATAACATAACCGAGGTAACATGCCGGTTCCCATAAACCTTCATGTACCGTAATAACATAACCAGGTAGCATGCCGGTTCCCATAAACCGTCATGTACCGTAATAACATAACCAGGTAGCATGCCGGTTCCCATAAACCGTCATGAACCTGGGAATCCATTTAAGGTTCCCTGACCTGAAATCAAAGCCGTAAAGTGACTGGGTCTCGTGCCCGAACATAGGACATCAGCTGTGCACCGTGCCCGGAATCTGAGGTCATATGCCCGAGACAAAACCAAATGGGTCTCATACCCGAGTTTATCCTTTTAGAAATCCAAGGTCATTTCATTAAAACCAATAAAGAAATACAGACCCGTATAAGCACCGTATAAGGCCGAAACCTCGAAATACGTGCTTATACGTAACCACATACAAATGCACCCATGGCATCATCAAACAAGTAATAAAACATATAATAAACAGTTATGCATGCACCAATTTAGAAAACAAGGTCCACTCACAGACCGTCCGAGCTGCCGCCTCGATTTGCATGCCATACGGCTCCCCGAGCCGATCACCGTCACCGGGACTCCCAAACCTATCCAAATCGTAATAGAAGGTTACTAACTACTTAATTAACCTCCTACCAAAGCCCCGTAATTTTCCCGTATTTTTAACTATTTTTAATCCCGAACCTAAACCTTCCGATGCCCCGAAACATATCGAGACGGTGTCCGATCGGCACGAAACCAGTCCCAAAATGTTCGTTACATCGAATAGAAGATTTCGTATGTTGGAACCTTCCCCAGATTCCCTGTCATGCGCCCTCACGCGCCGCCTGAAGTGGCTGCGCGTGGGCTTCACGTGCCTGCTACAGTACCTGCTGACGTCATCGCTGACGTCAGCATGACGTCATCTGACAGCTGTCAGGTCTGACATGTCAGACTCTGACAGGTGCCACGTGTCATGCTCCCATTGGTTCATGTCACTGTGATGTCAGTGCCACGTGGCAGTCTGACATGTGCCACGTATCATCACGGCACTGGTCCACGTCTGTGCCACGTGTCAGCCCCTGATTGGGCCACGTCACTGACATGTCAGTGCTGACTGTGCACTGACATGTGACACGTGTCGCACTCCTATTGGCCCATTTTCTAACATGTCAGCTGACATTGTCAGATCTGACAATGCTGACGTCATCCCTGACATGATGACGTCAGCAGGATGACGTCACCTGCCATCTCTGTCCTCCCACGGGTCGACCGGAATACCAGTAATCGGGTCGCCGTGACCCGCGGCTTGACCCGGCCGGTTCTCCCAACTCCGGCCACCAAAACACTCCCCGTTTGTCCCATTCTCTTCGTCTCAACCTAACCTACCATCCTATGACTTAAAACGGAAGAAAAAACATCGAAAACCCGTACCTTCAATCCAGCCATGGTGGCCGTGACTTCTCCCGCCGTTCACGGCTATTCGAAGCCGTCCAACGCCTCGAAACCAATCTCATTCATCTCCTGGGATCCCTAAAAATCTTACCCAATTAATGGAATCGAGTAAAAACCATTAAAATCCAATTTCGAATTTTTGAACATTTTCTTACCTCACGGGTTCGACTCCCCGCCGTGGCCACCGCCGTCCCCGGCCGTGGCTTGCCATCCTCAGCCTCTCACCACTTCCTCACGGTCATATTCATTGTAGCACACTCAGAAGATGAGTGATGGAGGTGGGAAATATGTGTGTTTGTGTTTTGAAGAAAATGGAGAAAATGGTGAAGGGGGGGGGTTTCGGGTGTGAGGAAACAAAGAAGAAGGAGATGATAGCTGATGAGAGAAGAGAAATGGAGGGTGAGGATTTAAAGATGAGTTGAAATGGATGGTTAGGATTAATGGTTGGTGGATTTGATTATAAAATTAATTAAATAATATTAATTAATTATGTAGATCCACAAATTGGGGGATCAAGTCAATGGGATGAGTGACATTTGTCACTCATCCATGGGGCCCACTAAAATATCTGCCCAATCAGATTTCGCCAAATCGTCTCCGTCTCGAAGTTCGTGCAAAGTGAAATCGAACTTCCGTGACCCATAACTCTCCCGTTTGAAGTCCGATTTCAGTGTGTCGCCTGCCTATGGATTCGTATCGTCCTCATCTACGTAACGGTCTTCGGCCCTCGGCCATCGGACCTCCCGGTCAAAAAGTCAACATTTTGACCCCTTTTAACCAAAATTACCAAAATGCCCCTAAACTTCTCAACGTCATAACTTCCTCCCCGAACGTCAGAATTGAACGTGCCACCTGTCTATGAACTCGTGACGTCACGAACTACGTCACGGCCATCGGTCAAAGTCCATTTGACCGCCCGATTGAAAAGTCAACATTTTGCCACCACCAAGGGCAAAACGGTCATTTCGCATCGTTCGCCCGATTTCGCCCAACTAATCACGGATTAGCCTCACTAATCGTGATTAGTCACTAATCTAATCCTGGAATTTGGGACGGGTCGTTACAGTCCAGCTCTGATACCATTTTGTCACGACCCGGCCCATCTAACACAATATTGTCCGCTTTGGGTCCAACCCTCATGGTTTTGTTTTCGGGAGCTCACGTACAACTTCCCAGTAAGTCACCCATCATAGGATTGCACCTGCCTCAACTCACTTAACTTTGGGGTTCCAATCCCCCCCAAAGCCACTGAGCTCCCAAATGGCCTTTTGTTAGATAGATATGTTCCCACACATATAAAGTACTTCACATTTCCCTCCCCGAGCGATATGGGATCGTTCACCGATCTTACCTTTCCAAGCTCACGGTTCGTGCTCACCGATCTTGCTTCTCAAGCTCACGGGTCTTGCTCACCGTTCTTGCTTCCAAGACCGGGTCTTATAAGAAAAGATTAGGAAAAATGGACTGTGAGGGGATGATTTAAACGGGTCAGTTTTGAAGGCTTTTTCTTAGTTTTGTTCATATGGTTAGGTTCCTAGGATTGAGACAAGTAGATTAGGATAGAAATGGAAGAAAAAGGACAAAAATTGGTTGGGTTATGGAGCTGGACCGGATTACAGAGCTGGAACGGACCGGACTTGGTCTGCGCGAGGTAGGGGACAATTGTTCCCGGCGCGTGGGCTTCACGCTCAGAGACTTCAGGCCGCGCGTGGGGGCACGTGAGGCCTCTTTTGGAGAAATTTCCAACACATGAAATCATCTATTCGATGTAACGAACATTTTGGGACTGGTTTCGTGTCAATCAGACATCGTTTCGATATAGTTCGGGGTGTCCAAATGTTTAGAATCGACTTTAAAAATAGTTAAAAATTCAGAAAAATTACGGGAATTTTATGAGGGGTTATTTAAGTAGTTAGTAACCCTTTATTATGATTTGGACAGGTTCGGGAGTCCCGGTGATGGTGTTTGGCCCGGGAGAGGCATATGGCGTGCGTATTGAGATGGAAGCTAGGACGGTCTGTGAGTAGTCTTTGTTTCCTAAATTGATGCATGCATATATGTTTTATATGAGTTTATGAACATGTTTTGTGAGGCCATGAGTGCATTTTTGTGTGCTTACGTATTTGCACGTATTTCGAGGTTTTCAGTTTTATACGGTGCATATACGTGTTTGTGATTTCGGTTTTAATGAAATAGATTTGGATTTGAAAAGGCAAACTCGGGCATAAGACCCATTTTGTTTTTTCTCGGGCATTTGGCCCTATTGATGACCTACGGATCTGATTCGTGGTCGCGGCCAGTGCTATGTTACGGCGACGGACGATACAACGCTCACCTCTGGACTGGGATGTGTTCCTTCTGGAGAGGTCACGATTCAAATCCCGTTGTCGAGCAGCCACCGGAAGCTCGACTTCGGAGTGCTGATGGTTTAGGAAATCGATCGATGATGTGTGCACCATAATCTAGAGGTGGTCGCGTCGGTTGATATGTTCAGGGAGACATACCAAGATTGAGAGTGGTATTGGATGGATGGTTGCACACATCACAACGATTGGAATCGTGACTAGCCCTGAGATATCGGGCTAGATGCCCAGTTGAGTCAAGAGTTCGGGCTCGAGGCCTAGTTGGTTTACGTGTCTGATTTCGGGTCGGAAACTCATAAATGGATTTGTGGCTCATGACGATTTATGGGGACAGGGCATTAATCCTTGAAAAGGTTTTAAGAATGATTACAAATGTATTTTCATATACCAACCTTTATTTATGGATTGTCTCCCTCAGGGAGGGTCATTGATCTACGAACATTGACCTGGGTGGACTCTAGGGAGACTTGGGATTTGAGACCCCGGGTAGCACGCGCGTAGCTTTGGAAACCGTAACAGGATTGGTTATGTGATATATATTATATGATATATTGGTTTTGGGTTGAGTCCGACGTAGATTTGGGCAGTGGCCCGTATGATTGGTTTCAATTACCATTTTGGGTCAAGGCCCTAATGGTTTGGTAAATGATTTTCGAATGCATGCATGCTTTTTAGTGAAGGGTATAAATAAATGTCTTTTGTGAAAATGTTTTTATAAATTATTTGTTTTGTCCACTCACAGCTTTTAATGTTTTGAATACCCTTCAGGTTGATCGCGGATGCAGGCTGTAGTAGAGACCAAGACAGCACACTCCTCCTCCGGATGTAACGATCCGTCCCGAATTCCAGGATTAGATTAGTAACTAATCATGATTAGTGAGGTTAATCGGTGATTAGTTGGGCGAAATCGGAACGAACGATGAAAAATGACCGTTTTGCCCCTGGTCGTGGGTAAAACGTTGATTTTTCACTCGGTCGGTCAAATAGACTTTGTCCGATGACCGTGACGTAGTTTGGGAAGTCACGAGTTCATAGACAGGTGGCACGTCTGATTCCGACGTTCGAGGAAAAAGTTATGACGTTCGGAAGTTTAGGATTTTGGTAATTTTCGTTAAAAGAGGTGAAATGTTGACTTTTTGATCAGGATGTCCGATGGCCAAGGGCCGAGGACCGTTACATAGATCGGAATGATACGAATCTATAGACAGGTTGCACGCTGAAATCGGACTTCGAACGGGAAAATTATGGGTCACGAAAGTTCGGTTTCACTATGCACGTACTTCGAGGCAATGATGAGGTGGCTTATTCTGATTGGGCAGATATTTTAAATGGAACCTATGGATGAGTGACAAGTGTCACTCATCCCATTGGTGGGTAACCCTAAAATGTGGATCTTGGTTCTAATTGGTGACTTTTGGATTATTTAATTAATTAATGGATTAAAGGAAGAAACACCCAATTCTCTCTCTTCTTCCCCGCGGGTCACCTTCTTCATTTTCTTTCAAAATGCCCGAACTTCAACCCAGCCACAACCCCTCCAAACCTTACCTAAAGCCCTTGGACAATGAACATGAATGGAAGAGTGCGATGAGAGGATGACGGTGGTGCTCACGGTTCGAGCCGTCATGGACAGTGGCCGGAGATCACAAAAATGGTACGTTTTGGGTCGATTTTTGGATGATGAGTTTTGATGCTTTTCGATCGATACTAACCATTGGAACTTGATTTTGGGAGTTTTAGGAGTCGAATGGTGCCTAACTCGAGGATTATGATGGCCGAAACTGATGGCGGTTGTGAGTTGCAGGTTGGCTGGTCGTGTCCTTCAACGAACAGGTATGAAATGATCCTCATTTCTTGGTTTTTAGATCGTAGGATGGTTTCTGGGATTGAGAGGATTGCATGGGTGGTATTAGGAAGGAAAATAAATGAGAAAACTGTGAGAACCAGTCAGATCGGTTCAGCGGTTCGACTGAACCGGTTCAAACCAGGGAACCGGGTTCGTTGGAGCTTGACGATGAACAGTACCCGTGCGCGTGGGTTTCACGCGCAGGGAGCTCAAGCCGCGCGTGGGGGTACTTGAAGGGTATTTTGGGAATGTTTTCAGCACGTGAAATCTTCTATTCGTTGTAACGAACATTTTGGGACTAGTTTCATGTCGATCGAACACCGTTTCGATAATGTTCGGGGCATCGGAAGGTTTCGGATCGAAATTAAAAATAGTTAAAAATTCCAGAAAATAACGGGGCTTTAGTGGGAGGTTAACTAAGTAGTTAGTAACCTTTTAGATTGATTTGGACAGGTTTGAAAGTCTCGGTGATAGTGGTGAGGCCCTGGAAGGCCTATGACACGAGTATCGAGGCATATCGTTGGACAGTTTGTGAGTGGACTTTGGTTTTATAAATTCTATGCATGCATAAATGTTTTATATGGTTTATGATTGTGATTATATGATGTTGATTTGGATATTGGTGAATTATATGGTTTCATGTAAGACCCGTGTCCTAGAGGGAACGGTGAACAATCCCACATTCTTGCGAGGGGGAATGGTTTGGGAGAGGAGGGTGGTGTGCCTTAAAGGTGTAGGCACACACCTATCTAGCATGAGGCCTTTTGGGAGCTCAGTGACTTTAGGGGGGATTGGAACCCCAAAGTTAAGCGAGTTGAGGCTGGTGCAATTCCATGATGGGTGACCCCCTGGGAAGTTGCACCGTGAGCTTCCGAAAACAAAACCTTGAGGCTGCAGGCTTGCCGTTGAGTATTGATGTGGCCCAAAGAGGACAATATCGTGCTAGATGAGTCGGGACCTGACAGAGGACGGTCGGGTCCTGACAGAATGGTATCAGAGCCAGACCCCAACCGGGAAGTATGCCAGCGAGGACGCTGTGCCCTAAGGGGGGTGGATTGTAAGACTCGTGTCCTAGAGGGAACGGTGAACAATCCCACATTCCTGCGAGGGGGAATGGTCTGGGAGAGAAGGGTGGAATGCCTTAAAGGTGTAGGTACACACCTATCTAGCATGAGGCCTTTTGGGAGCTCAGTGGCTTTGGGGGGGATTGGAACCCCAAAGTTAAGCGAGTTGAGGCTGGTGCAATTCCATGACGGGTGACCCCCTAGGAAGTTGCACTGTGAGCTCCCGAAAACAAAACCTTGAGGGCACAGGCTTGCCGTTGAGTATTGTTGTGGCCCAAAGAGGACAATATCGTGCTAGATGAGTCGGGACCTAACAGAAGAGGGTCGGGTCCTGATATTTCACGCATTTCGAGACGATTTACGTGCTTGTACGTAAATCGAGGTTTTCGATTTTACTCTGATTTTCCGTACTTATGGTTTTGGAAATAGTTGAATGAAATGGTTTTGAAATTGGAAAGATGAACTATGGCATGAGGCCCAATTGTTTTGGAAACCTCGGACTTGGAGTCCATTTGAGTTACGTAATCGGGCTAGGGGCCCAGTTGGTTATGAAATCGGGCTGAGACCCATTTGAGTTATATTATCGGGCCAGGGGCCCAGTTGATTTACGAAATCGGGCCCGGGGCCCAGTTGATTTACGAAATCGGGCCCGGGGCCCAGTTGATTTACGAAATCGGGCTAGGGGCCCAGTTGTTTTACGGAAACGGGCATAAGGCCCAGTTGGTTTATAAATGTGATTTCGGGTCGGGACCCTAAATGGATTTGAATAAATGGTTTGGATTTGAGAAATCAGATGTTTGGACTTGTGATGGTTTTATGGAAATTCCGGGCAGGGCCCTTGAGATGTTTTGAAATGATTGATAAACTGCTTTCCATAAACCATCTTGATAGGAGGATATGTGGATGGTCTCCTCCAGGTGTCTGGGACACTGGAGAAGTCACGGTGACGTCTGGGACGTCAGACATCTGGGATGTCAGAGATATGGACCTGGTGAGACCCCGGGTAGCACGCGTTGCTTATACTGTGAAATATGACGTCTGGGACACTAAGCATCTGGAATGCCCATGATGGTTTAAACATGTTTTTCTGGAAATGGTATTTATGGTTATGGTTTTGGGCGATGGCCCACTTGGAATTGGAATTGGTATTTTGGATGTCGGATTTATCGAATATATATTTGGTTTTCGGTATTCATGGTTTTGGGTAGAGACCCACACGATTTGGTTTTTATGGTTTCTAGGCTAAGGCCCTAATGGCATATTTGAGTAAATGTTTTGAATTACGGATTTTCGATGCATGCATACGTTTTAATGAAGGGCATTAATATCTTTGTGAATTTTTTTTTTTATGAACTTATTTATTTTCGTCCACTCACAGCCTTTGTTGTTTTTAATGCCCTTCGGGTTGATCACGGATGCGACTGCAGCAGAGATTGGGACATCGCATGCCTCCTTTGTGGATCCTTGTGCACTCTGGAAGCCCCGTTTGGGCAGTGGTTTTAGGTTATCCCTTGTCTGACAATTCGTGTCAGACGGGAGCATGGCACATCCCACGGTAATCCCGGGGGGATTGGGATGGGTCATGTCACCGGATCCTGGCGTACTCTGAAGCCCCGAGTTGGCTAAAGTCGAAATTTTCCCTTGTCTGATACTCCATGTCAGAATGGGATTAACGCGGGACCTTGTCTGATACTCCATGTCAGACGGGATTAGGCGCATCCCGCGTTAATCCCGGAGGGAATGGGACGGGTCCTGACACATACAATGCCTTAAATGGTGCCATCCCGATACTTGATGATAACTGTTGTTGTAGGGAAACTCCATCAATGGTAGGAGTGTCTCCCAAGTATCCTGGAACTGTAGCACGCAGGATTTTTTCATATACACTAAAGTCTGAATGGTCCTCGCAGACTGTCAATCTGTCTGAGGATGAAAAGCAGCGCTAACATGCAACCTCGTACCAAGGGATCTCTGCAGACTCTGCCAAAATCTCGATGCAAATCGTGGATCCTAATCCGACACAATTGATTATGGCGTCCTATGCAGTCTAATAATCTCATCATCAAACAGTTGAGCTAACCGATTCGGTTTGAAGGTTTCACGCACTAGAAAGAAATGTGCTGACTTTGTAAGTCTGTCTACTATCACCCAGACCCCATCAAAACCGCTCCATGTCCTAGGCAACTTAAACATGAATTCCATGGTGATATGATCCCATTTCCACTCAGGGATCAGAAGTGACTGCATCGTTCCATAAGGTCTCTGTCTTTCATCTTTGACCTGCTGACAAGTTAGACATTTGTCAACATATTTTGTAATCTATTTCTTCATGCGAGCCCACCAATAATACTCTCTAAGTGTACAATACATCTTTGTTCCTCCTAGATACATCGCATATGCTGAACTGTGGGCCTCCTCTAGTATCTCAGTACTCAACGCTGCATCACCTAGCACACACAATCGACCCTGTTTTAGTAATGCGCCGTCATCCTTGACGCTAAAATATTGTCGGTCACCTGCGTCAACTTTCATCCTCACAATGCACGAGGTAGGATCTTGAAGTTGAGTCTCTACAATCCAGTCAATCAGAATGGGTCTTACATGAAAACTAGCCAGTAAAGCTCCCTCATCATCCATTCCGAGCATAACTCCGACTCGTTGGAGTTCTACCAACAAAGGCAAGTACACCATCCTCAAATGGGCTACTCAACTCGCAGACTTCCTGCTCAAAGAGTCTACCACCATATTTGCCTTTCCAAGATGATACTCGATGGTGGAATCGTAATCCTTGATCAAATCCAACCACTGTCTCTGTCTTTTGGGGTCCACATTAATCCCCTCAACCGAAATCACATGGCCTACGAAGCCTATACTGTTCAGCCAGAATTCACACTTGCTCATCTTGGCATATAACTGATTCCTTCTCAGTCTGTTTAGCACCAATCTCAGATGTTTCTCATGTGCCCTAGCACTCTTTGAGTATACCAGGATATCATCAATAAATACTATCACGAACTGATCTAGGTATGATCGAAACACTCAGTTCATCAGATCCATGAATGCTGCAAGTACATTTGTCAATCCAAATGGCATCACTAGAAACTCATAATGGCCATATCTCATCCAAAAAGCAGTCTTCATAACATCTTCCTAGCCAATCCTCAACTGGTGGTATCCTGATCGAAGGTCAACCTTCGAAAAGTATGTATTCCCTCTCAACTGATCGAACAGATCATCTATCCGAGGCAAAGGATACTTATTCCTCACTGTTACCTTGTTGAGTTGTCGGTAATCTATGCACAACCGCAGACTACCATCCCTTCTTCCTCACAAACAACACCGGAGCTCCCCAAAGCGATGCACTAGGTCGAATAAACCCCATATCCACCAATTCATGTAGATGCACTTTAAATTCCCTTAATTCAGCCAGTGTCATACGATACGGTCTTTGGGATATAGTGTAACACCCCGTACTTTTAATTTCAGAAAATTCATGTAAAATGATTATTTTGCCCCTGGTTAGAGAAAAATATTGACTTTTGACCTGAGACACTCTTTAGATTTTGATCGAGGTTCGTTAGTAGATCGAGATGTCACGAGTCTGTAGATAGGCGGCACGTCGAAATCAGACGTTAAACGGGAAATTTACAGATCACGAAAGAAAATTGGTACAATTCATGCATTTCGAGGAATTGTACAGTTGGTAAGATTTGATTGGTAAAAATATTCAAGTAGGACCAACTGATGAGTGACAACTAATTGGCCCAACCCCCAAAAATTATGGGTTCATTGTATCGTCTTCATCTCATCTTCTTCATTCATCTTTGTTACCCAAAACCCACACAAACCCAAAACCCACGCAAACATCATCAAACCTTCACCCTTTGCCATTTGTGTGAAAAAGAAAGTGACTGAGTGAGGAGAGACGAAGCAGACGGTGGCAACGATTTAGACAATCGTGCACGGTGGTCAGAAATCCGCAGGTAAGCCATTTTAGGTTTAAAATTTGAATTCGATTTTTAGGGATTGTTAGGGGTTTCTAATGATAAAAAATGAATCCTAGGTGCTGTACGATCTCACAGAGACAAAAATGAGGGGCTGAATTGGCTGGAATCACTTGGGAATCGAGTTGGAACCTTGCCCGAAAATCTTCAAGCTCCCAAGGTAATTTCTAGACCTCCTTAGCTAGTTTTGAGTCCATGGATCCCTTCATGGGATCATTTTGAGTAGATAAGAAGAAGAATGGTGAAAATGGCTTAGAAATGAGTGAAATCGGACTAGGTCGGGTCGCGGATCAAGTCTACCCATTATAGAGAACCGGGTTAACCTGGCTCAAGGTTGACGATGATGACATGGTAGTCCATGTCATCATCTGTTAGAACTTGTCAGCCCATGTGGCCAATCAGGTGATGCTACGTTGCATGTTGTTAGGTCCAGTCAGCATGTCAGGAACAGTTAGCATGTCAAACACGTGGACCAATCAGAGGTTGACATGTGGCACGTGTTAAACCTGACAGGTGTCAGGCCTGATAGGTGTTAGACCTATCAGGCTGACGTCATCGTGACGTCAGCTGTTGACTGATGACGTCAGTGTTGACCGTTGACTAGAAGTTTGATCGATGTGTGGGGGTGTGTGGGCATAAATTTTGAGGCCAAATTGATCTCGTTTGAAAGGTTTTGACGTTTTGAATCTAATGTTGGTGGTTTCAGGTCGGTCAGAGACTATTAGGTTGGTCTTCTAGAGGTTTTTAGCATCAAGAAGCATGTTAGGGACGCGTTTTCGATATCGGGCTTTGTGAGGGTTTAGTGTATAAAGATGTATAGCATATTAGTGACCTTTAGACATGATTTGAACATGCCCAAAGACTTTGGACTAGCTCAGTGATAGATATAACGCTGAGGTTTAGCACACAACGTTGATCGAGTGTGAGTGGACTGTTTGTTTTATAACTGAATGCGTGCATAAACTATTTTAAATTCTTTATTACATTATTTAAGTTGAAATGTTTTGATATTATGATTTGATGATGATGTGAGGATTAAGATCATTGGTTTATGAAACGTTTTACTGATTTTCGTGGAAACGAGGTTTTGGGCTTGAGTCCCGATGAAATGATGATTTGACTTAGATTTAGAGTTAACGGGAAATAAAAAGGAATGAATACATTTCAACTGGATTTGAATAACAATAAATCAGGATTTACAAACAAGTGCTGGACACGATTTTCAGGTGATTTTTGTGGAACAGATTTGTGAGAAATATGTCTCGAGCATAGGCCCAATTGAACATTATTTGATTCGGGTTGAGCAATAAATGATTTTAATATGATTTTTCATCGGATTTGGTTACGGTTCCACATATACCATCATGTATGAGTTAATTAGTCTCCTCTAGAAGTCGAGGATCCTGAAGTAGTCACGGTGCACTACCTGAGATGAGTGACTCTGAGGAGAAGCTCATGATCATAAGTGCTTGATTATGATATCGTCCCGAACACGGTAGATCCGGGTAGACACCCCATGTTGATATCACCCCAGAAGACGTTGAGTTGGGTCCTAGGGAAGTACTCGGAGATGAGACCCCGAGTTGCACGCGTAGCATTGGAAATTGTGACTGGTTTTGATATAGACATCGCGGATGTTGAGGCATCACAAATTCCTGAGGATTAGTTATATTATGTGTGTTTCACTGATGTGTGTGTCCAGATGTATGTTATATGTATATGTATGATTTAAACTGCGTACATACGATTTATCTTAAATGCATGCATGTTTGTAAAATGGACGGTTAAACTGTATATGTTTCGAAAATGAGTTTATAAGTTATTGATTTTTGGTTCACTCAAATTTTTACTGTTTTATTGACCCTCCAAGCCGTGATACAGAGACAAGGGAGTATACTCAGGTTGAGACATAGACTGTACTGTTGCGTACTTGACACCCAACGAGGTAGGTTCTAGTACTTGTGTTGTATTGACATATGTATATGCTCGATTATGTATGATAGATCCTGATCCATTGTCTGAAAATATGATAATATACTCTGCATGTTTATATTTGAACCCATAAAGGGTATTTTCGGTATTTTGAGTATGATTGTCATACGGGAGTAGGGCACGTCCCACTGTAGTCCTAGGGGGATTGGGACGGGTCCTGTCATATAGGTCTCGTACCTGGGAGAAGCTCGATAGTGAACTTGATCTCTTATTGCGGTGGTAATCTCAGTAAGTCCTCTGGAAACACATCTGGAAATTTCCGCACCACGGGTATGTCCTCGGCTCTATCGGGTGTAGCCCGATTATCCATCACACGAGCTAAGTAGCCTTGACAACCTTTCCTCAACAACTTTTCTGCCGCCAGAGATGATATAACTCCGGAAGGTAACACCATCTGATCTCCCTGAAAAACAGTCTCGGATAGTCCTAGACTCCAGAAGGTCACTCTCTTATCGTAGCATTCGATCGATGCATGATTGATAAGTCACGAATTGAGCATGATTTCAATGATATTTCTTATCCCTTTTACTTGTCTTTTTATTATAATTGTACAAACAATAGGAGAAAATGATCCATTTTGGGAGACATGTGTAGATTATGAAAGTTAAGTCAATTCTGAAGAGAATGCAAAAAGAATGGAGGAAATCCGAGCCAAAATGAAGGAATAGCACTAAAATGAAGTTAAGGTCCCTAGCTGAAATCCCAGTTGAGGGCCTCTCAGGTTTTGTCTTTGAATTGGCATTTTTCAATTTATTGGATGTTATCAATAACTCATATAAGCTCCAGGGGTTCCAATGAGGTGATAGCACATGTCAAGACAATCAAGATTGACCAAGAAAAGGGGTTCTTGCCTTTCTTGGCCGAGAGGCACTCCTAATCCTACAAGGAGTGTGTGTGACTTTGTGGACCAACCTTGCACCCCTAGATTAAGTGGTCTATTTTAGACATTATGCCTTGGATTCCAGATGGGAAATTTGGCCAAAAGATCCATTAAAAGAAGGGTTCCTGTTCGTTCTTTGGAACCCAAGAAACTAGGATTTCTTGCCTTATTAAGTTCCTACTTTTTAGGGATTTGGGGCAGCTGTCCTTTGGACGAATTTTCCTTCCCTTTTCAATGAGGAATTACATGGATTGACTTGGATAAGAAGACCTAAAGATTTCCTAATCAGATATGAAATTAAAGATTGCAAGAAACAAGGGAAAAGAAGTTTCTTGGAGGCCAATAAACTATCAAGAACACGGCTAGGGTTAATTTACCCTTCGCCGCAATCATATCCCCTTTCCTTTATTTTAGGGCTTTATGATCTGATTTGGAATATAATTAATTGAATTCCTAGTCAAAAGATGAAGTCAAGAAGTGGAAACAAGAAAGAAAAGAAGACTCCTTATTGAAGGAGGATCAAGAATGCGGAAAAGGATGTTTGACGACTACAATTGGTTTCCTTCCTTATTTGGGTTTCGTTTTTCCCTTTCTTTTAGGGAGATGCTAGGGCAGATGTTAGGGGATACAAATAGTTGTTTCCTCATTGTTTTTGGGGGACGAATTTACCTTCCTAGGTCCCAAAACTCTGTCAAAATTCATACTCAATTTATATACATAGTTTAGCCGTATTTTATTATTTTTTTATGCTTTTGGATTCAAGCTTGTGCTAAGGAGGACGTGAGGCTTGGGGAGAAGAAGAGTGTTTGAGCCCCTTTTTCTATTCCTTGCTATTCTTTAGTATTTGTATTTATTAATTCTTTTATCGTTTTATATTTCTTATGCATTTAATTATGTTATTCGTTAATTCAATAATGTTTGAGTAGTGTAATTAGGGCTAGGGTTACTTGAAGCCCTAGCCATGTTAGTTCTTACTTAGATTTCTGGCTCTTGATTATGATTGTTATGTATGCCTGGATTTGTTGGATTATTGCGCTTCATCAACTCGATTTATGCTTATAAGCTTAGTTACCTTATTTGTGTATAATTGTTGATGTAATTGCTTGACGAATCACCTCGATGTTTGTGTTCATCCAACAATTTATGGCATCACGTTTAAGAGGGGGAATCTTATTCGTAATCTAAACTCATGACTTCCTAGGTCTACACATCACTTTCTAGGGACAGTGTAGTGTCATTAAATCTTCTTCATGTTTCATGCATTATCACGCACCATCGGTAATAGTTGTTTAAGGGCGGACACATCACGCTTAAACATGAAATCTAAGAGAAGATAATATGTGTGGGATGAACCTTAACTGGACCCCTACACGGGCACTTAATTCAGATACATGCATAGTAATCTAATCAAGGAAATCTAACAGAACTATAATTAGTAAAGGTGGATAGAAACCCAAGCTCGACTTAGTTAGTTATTATTAGTTAATTTATTTCATTCATAAAACGTAACAAACCCACATTGCATTTTAATTACTCTACTTAAGCCAATTGAGTTAAAACGAATTGGATATTGTTAAGCAAGTCTTCGTGGGATCGACCTTTGCTTGCATCTATACTATCTACACATCTTGTACGCTTGCGAAGTTTATTACACGTAGAGGTTCTGCCTAGTACATCTTTTGTGCTTGATAAAATCTCTATCAATGATCATAAGTAAGACAATCCATCCCAAGGATGACATCAAAATCGTACAGATCCAGTAGTAACAAATCTGTTACCAAAACAACCTCTCCTATCCTCACTAGACAATCCCTCAATACCTGGTTCATGATATATACGTCCCCAGTTGGTGTGTCGACTCCCATATCATAATCAAGTGCGAACACCTCTCTATCCACTTACAATGTACAACTCCGTGATATGAACGAATGTGTAGCTCTAAGGTCTATCAAAATACGTACGTCATGCTCTAGAATAGTGAGCGTACCTGTCACTACTCCTAAGGCTGCTCTGGTCTCCTAGTGACTCAATGCAAACACTCGAGCCTGTGGTCCCGTCAGTCGACCACGTCCTCGTGATCCAGAGTAGCCACTTATGGCTCCTCCATGACCTCAGCCACTAGTAGCATCTGAAGTCGTGGCTGTGCTCAGATCCTGTCATGCTGCACTCCAGCCAAAACCACTGCCACTCGTCAATTGTGGGCACTCTCTCTTGAAGTGACCAGAGTCTCCACATATGTAACAGGCCAATGGCCTCGGTCTGCTTATAGACCTCACTGATGTACCACTCGTCTGAGGATGATGCAGTGCTTTGTAGCCAAATCTTTGAGTTTCGTTGTGCTTGCCAAACTGTCCGTTGCCAGATGAAGATGAGGCTCCACTGAAATGACCTCCCATCGGAGCTCTCTCGCTCAAAGGTCCAGAATAAGAGCGCTCTCGGCGTCGTCCATCTCCAGAAGACTGATGCCAAGCCGACCAACCGTCCTCCACTTGCACAATTGCATCGATCAGATCCCTCAGTGTGGAAAAAGACCCTGACATCACCATAGCACGGATCTCTCCTCTCAGACCCATCTCGAATTGGCTACACTTGTTGGCCTTAGTACTCACGAAGGTAGAAGCGAAGCGAGACAGCCTCTAGAAACTCCGTTTATACTCTGTCACAGTCGTGCTCTCCTATCGGAGCTGTAAGAACTCTACCTTTTAGGCGTCACAGAATGAACGGGGGTAGTACTGCACCAGGAACTACTCTCTGAATACCTCCCATGTCATCGTCTGGACATCCCAACCAGACGTCTCCAAGGCATACCACCACTCATGGGCATCACCATCCAGCAAGAAGGTGGTCAACATGTCTTGGTCCTCTGGAGGATAATGCATCACCATGAAGATCCGCTCTATCCGAAAAAAATCCACCGGTGGGCATCCTCCAGTACGGACTCACCACTGAACACACTGGCCCCAGGCGCTTGACCCTCTTAATGTTAGCGGCCGCTAAATCCCTAACAACCTCACCCTCAGATAGTGGAAGGGGTGCTCGTCTCGGAGGCATATTTATCTATTAAGAGGCATATATTAGTACCACATATAAGCAAGTCATTGTACAATGTACATATCGCTATCCTAATGCTCTAACACCAAGCTAATAGGACCCGTCCCAATCCCCCGAGAATCATAGGGGAACGTGCCCTGCTTCCGTCTGACAATCATACTTAAAATACCAAAAATACCCTTTATGGGTTCAAATATAATCAAACAGATACTACCACAATTTCAGACAAGGAATACGTATCTATTACACATGATCGAGCATATATATATATGTCAGTACAAAACAAGTACTAAAACCTACCCCGTATGATGTCAGGTGCGCAGCAATACTATTTATGCTTCAGTGAAAGGACCCGTCCCAATCCCACTGGGACCACCCGGGGACGTGCCCCGCTCCCGTCTGACAATGACTCTAAACAAACCAAAATTACCCTTAAATAAAAACTGAAGACTTAAATAGATAGATAACGTACAACCACAGTGTTTAAAGTGATACTGTCAGACAAGGGAAAGTAAAATACAACATGTGAGCACAATAGTCAGAGTACATTTATTCGGTGTTCAACCTACCCACAAGTGGGTGTACAGGTGCACAGCTAAGCAAACTAAACCTCTGCCTCCTCCTCCGGGTCCTCCTCCTCTATTTCCGTGTCAGGGTCTGGAGGGGTCAGTAAAACAAGGGTGAGTGGGCCAAAAATAACAGTTTAGAAATCAATTTAATAATAAAATAATCATAAGGTTTTACCCCTCCGTTTTCCAAATCTTGCATGCAGTGAAAACATAATATCATAACCATAAAACCACAATAATAATCGAAAGGAGAAACTAACATATCCACTGTAAAACCCAACCCAAATGATGTCACGGTTCTAAGGCTACGCGTTGCCACTCAGGGTCTCACACCCGAGACTCTCTAGGTACATCAGCTCCCGGTATCCCGGTCACTGCCCGAGGTATACGAACATGCCTTCCTGAGAGTAAGCAGCCCAACGGGGGTCAACTCCACTAAGTCAGGGCCCCGTGACTACTCCAGGGTCCACCCAGGCCAACGACCCTCCCTGGAGGAGACAATATACACAGGTAGGAAAGTACAGTACAATAACAGTATAGTTTACCCTATGTCCTTCCGGACATCCCAAACAAAATCCACATATAATCCAGACGGGTCTCATGCCCAAAACATTGTAATAGCATATATAAACAGTTCATATAAGACTCATCGAAATCATAAGTGGAAACAGTAAAACAGTTTATGCATGCAAGCCTTTTATAAATCAAACAGCCCACTCACACTCGATCCTTGCTGCTCAACGATCTCTAAAACCTGTATTTTTATACCTGAGGGTTACTTAAGGACCCTATAACATCAATACTAAGACCCTAGAACAGATCCGCCTCAAAATCGCATCCCGGGCACTATTCCCGGTGCTTCAAACCCCATTTTGACTAATCTAACGATCTCCGATCGACACGAAACCACCTCCATTGGATCCATATCGTCGAAACCTTGAAAATGGTACCGGCCCCACCAAAATCACTGTTCACACGCGCCCCCACGCGACTGGTCAACGCGTGGGTCAACGCTGCTACAGTACTGCTGACGTCAGCATGACGTCATCACTGACACTTGTCAGGTGACACGTGGCATGTTCTGATTGGTCCCTGGTCTAATAACATCTGACAGGATGACGTCATCATGACGTCAGGAGTGACGTCAGCATGATGACATCATCATGCTACAGTACCGGGTCAGACCCGTTTGACTGGAATCGGGTCGCCGTCGACCCACGGCTTGACCCGATTCCACCGTACGATTCCGACCACCATTTTCGACGGGGTTCATCCCTATAGGGTCGTCTAGGTCTGTTCTAGGGTTCTACAATCTCAAAACAGGAAGAAAATTAAGAGAAACTCACCAGTCCGTCGTTGAAACTCACAGTCAAAGTCCGATCGTCTTCTCCGGCGATCCACGCAGTCTCCGTCGTCCAAACCTGTCCCGATCAACTCGTCTCCCACCCTAGGACATTTCTATCACCAAACAATTGATTTCCTAGCATTAAAACACGTTGGTTCGAAACAGGGAAGAAAAACGGGGCTTTCGGGTTTTCGGCCTTACCGCCGCTGTGTCGCCGCCGCAGGCTTCGCCGTCGTCCAGTTACGCTCCTGGGGTCCTCACGGTGCAGACTGGAGCTTCCCTTGCGTCGAGGTGCGGTGGATGTCGCGGTTTGCTTCTTGGACCCGATTCCTCTGTGTTTCGCGTCTGAGTTTGCACGGGTTTTTCAGGCGGGGGAAATGGGCTGGTGGTCACCGGTGTCGCATGGTGAAGATGATCAGATGATGGTGGTGCTGTGGGTGGTTGGTTGGTGGTGTGAGGGCGGCTGGTTCGATCGCCTGGGTTGAGAGAAAATGGAAGAAGATGCACGGGTGAAGGGGGGCTGGATGTGTTTGTGTGTTTGAGAGAAACAGACAGAGAGATCGTGCATGAAGAAGAAAAATTAGAATAAATGGAGGGCTGGGATTAGTTTAGGCAGGGATCCAACGGCTGGGAATTTGGGAGGGAAAATTAAATGATTATAAAATAGGTAAATAGTGTAATGTTGCTTTATTGGAATAGTATGGGCTTGGATGGGTGACACTTGTCACCAATCCACTGGTTTGATTTAAATATTAGTTGGCACGGATTCCCATAATAAATTAATATTTTATTCCGTTGTTCTCGGTTCGTAAATTCCGCTAAAACGCTTCCTTGACCATAACTTCTTCATACGAACTCCGATTTCGGCGTGCCGCCTGTCTACGGATTCGTGACGTCCCGACCTACGTCATAGTCATGGGTCAAAGTCCAAATTGTTTCCCGGGTCAAAAGTCAAAGTTTCCCCCCTTCAGGGGAAAAAGTCTTTTTACATTAAAATATTATTATTCTCGGTTCGGGTCGTTACATTCAGCCTCAGTATCCACCACCGTCTTTGTATCACGAGCTGAAAGGTCAATAAAACAGTAAAAATGTGAGTGGACCAAAAATCAATAAGTTATAAACTCATTTTGAAAACATATATAGTTTAACCCTCCGTTTTACAAATATGCATGCATTTAAGATAAACCATATGAAAACAGGTCACATACATATATACATACACATCTGGACACACACCTTAGTGATGCCTTGACATCCGCGATGTCTATATCAAAACCAGTCATGATTTCTAATACTACGCGTGCAACTCGAGGTCTCATCTCCAAGTACTTCCCTAGGACCTAACTCAACGTCGTCCGGGGTGATATCAACATGGGGTGCCTGCCATGGATCTACCACGTCCAAGACGATATCATAATCTCGCAACCCTGATCCTGAGCCTCTCCTCGGAGTCACTCATCTCAGGTAGTGCACCCTGACTACTCCAATATCCTTGACGTCTGGAGGAGACTAACCAACTCACCAAGGATATATGTGGAACCGTAACCAAATCCAGTGAAAAATCATATTAAAATTATTTATTGCTCAAATTGGATTAAATACTGTTCAATTGGGCCTATGCCCGAGACATAATTATCACAAATCTGTTCCACAAAAACTACCCGAAAATCGTGTCCAATACTTGTTTATAAATCCCAATTTATCGTTATTTGAATCCAGTTGAAATGTATTCTATCCTTTCAATTTCCCGTTGACTTTAAATCTAAGTCAAATCATCATTTCATCAGGTCTCAAACTCAAAACATCGTTTTCATGAAAATCCGTAAAACATTTCATAAACCGATGATTATAATCCACATTAATAACAATATCAAAACATTTCAACTTAAATCATTTAATGAAGCACTCAAAATAGTTATGCATGCATTTCAGTTCTAAAACAAATAGTCCACTCACACTCGGTCCACGCTGCGTGCTAAACCTCAGCATTATATCTACCACCGAGCTAGTCCAAAGTCTCCGGACCTGTCCAAATCATGTCTAAGGGTCACTACTATGCTATAAAAGTTCATACACTAAACCCTCACAAAGCTCGATACCGAAAATGCGTTCCTAACACACTTCCCGATGATAAAAACCTCTAAATGACCAATCAAACGACCTCTGATCGACCTGAAACCACCACCATTGGATTTAGAATGTTGAAATATTTCGAACGAGATCGATTTGACCATGAAATTTGTGCCCATGCGCCTCCACATGCGGCTCAAATTTTCAGTCAACGATGGTCAACGGTCAACGCTAACGTCAGCAAAGTTAACGCTGACGTCATCGGTGAATGGTCAACAGTCAACGCTGACGTCATCCTGACAGGTCTGACACCTGACACATGTCACTCTTTAATTAGCCCACATGTCCTATCACGTGTCCCCTGACCCTTTTAACATCTTGCCACATGGCAACACCTGATTGGTCCACGTGGTGACACGTCAGCTGTTGACTGTGTCTGACAGCTTGCCACGTGGCACCACCTGATTGGCCATGTGGACTGACAACTTCTGACAGATGATGATGTGGACTGCCACATCATCATCGTCAACCTTAAGCCGGGTTGACCCGTTTCTCTGTAGCGGGTCGACTTGACTCGCAACTCGACACAGTCGTATCTCACTCAATTCTCAACTATTTTTCACCATTTTTGTTCCTAAATGATTGTAATGATCCTAGGAAAGGATCCATGGACTCAAAATGAGCTAATGAGGTCTAAAAGGTACCTTCCAAGCTTGATGCAATTCGTGCAAGCTTCAGCTTTTCTTTTTGGGCAGTTCTAGCCACCACAATCCACGAAAATGGTTCCTATGAGTACGTCTAGTCCCTAGGAACATTCTTTGATCATCAAAACAGCCTAACAAACCCTAGAAAATGAATTCGACTTTTGGGCCAAAATCGGGTTTCGGGTTTTTCCTGGGCCGTGGTTCCTCTGCCGTGCTCAGCCTTATCTCCGTCGTCTCTCAGCCTCCCTTTCACTCTCACTCTCTCAAGCAAACACAGAAGATGATGGAATAATGGTTAGGTTGGGTTTGGTGTTTGTGTATGTTTGTGTTTCGGGTAGGTAGAGAGCAAAAAGGATGAAGATGAAATAATGGACCTAAAATTTGGGGGCTTGGGCCAATTAGATGAGTGACACTTGTCACTTATCAATTGGTCCAATTCAGATATTTCAACCGATTAAATCCATCCAACTATACACGTCCACAGTATGCATGAATAGTGCCAGTTTTCTTCCGTGACCCATAACTTTCCCGTCGAACGTCTAATTTCGATGTTCTGTCTGTCTACGGACTCATGACATCTCGATCTATGTAACGGGGCTCAGTCAAATTCCAAATAATATCATGGGTTAAAAGTAAACATTTTTCCCTAACTAAGGGCAAAATGATCATTTCACATTAATTTTTCCAATTTTACAATTAATGAAATGTTCGAGGTGTTACAGTAGGTGAATGAATTTGTGGCATCGGAGACATGTAATAAAGACCACCATGTTACTTACCCAAACCAATCGTCTTTCCCATAGCCATGTCCTACAAGGCACAAAAGGAAGGGAATAAAGGAACACAACAATTAAGGGAGCTAGTAACTTTGCTGACTGATATGAGATTTAGATGGAAAAAGAGTACACATAAAACATTGTCAAATGTGATATTTGAATTTAATGGAACAGTGCCAGTGGAGGTAATGGGGGCTGAAGAGCTCATGAGTAAAGTCACATAATCCAAGGATGAAGCTGTGGTTTTAGTGAACATGGTAGGATCAGAAATTATGTGATCAATGGCTCCACGATCCAAAATCCAAGGCTAATTAAATGCATAATTAATAGAGGTATTATAATCGAATTGAGACAAACATGTAGCGTTTGCAATAATATTATTGTTACCCGAAGAAGGATTGGTATTAATTGCTGACATATTGCTGACAAAATTGAGGAAGCTGGTCTGGGAAAACCCAGACAAAGTAATCTGATGAGACTTGAAATTTTGGGAATCTGTTGTCGGCCAGGCACCAAAAAGTGACAATGAAGATGGGTGAAGATTGCTTGAGTTTGGTGCACCTTTAGGTACATGTGTGTGTGTGTGGAGTATGCTTGGCACATAAGACTGACGCGTGCAGCTCTTGCGATGGGCGCACATGTGTGGAGGCAGATTGATTTGTTGATGGCTGATTGAGGTGATTGTTGATTGGCTTTTTTGTTGATCTAGCATCAAACTTGGCTGAGCCTTGGCATTGCTTGAAATTATTTCTTGCCATAAACCCTGACAAGATGAAGAATGATATTCCTAATTTGTTCGCTTTGAGCGATTGAAGGTTTTTTTTTTTTTTTTTTTTAAGGAACTTATTGCTCTCATACTATGTTAAAGAATGAAAGATATGTTTTGGCTAAATTAATTTTCTCATTCATGTGATACCAATATATTTACAAAATAGATAGAAACCTATTCTACTAGATTAAAGGTCAAATATCATAATTACTAGGAAAGTAAATATTCACAATAATACAAATATATTTTCCTAATATATACTTTCCTATTAAAGATTTCCATCTTTTGGACTTAATTTCCATCATTTTTGTTAAGCGTAAACGATATCGATATCAATATATTCGTCTATAAATCCATAAATTTGATTATCGATATTTCTGTCGTTATCGATATTTACATTCTTGGTGATATTATATATGTTATTTCAAAATGTCTTCTTGTCAATAAATTGAATATTCTATTTTAATTCATTTCAATTATTATTCAAAATTTTGAAAATACCCTTGATCATTCTCTGATCTCGACCTTTAAAAAACAAGCAGGCCATGATCCCATAATTTATTCTATGTCATGATTCAAAATCGCATGTTTATGAAATTGTATCAACTATGTTAGCCAAAATGTGAATGTTACATTATTGAATTAATTCCAACAAATAAAAGCTGAGGTATTCTCATCATTTATAACTAAAAAATATTTTTTATGTCACTAAACTAGCCCTTGGCATTGGGCCGGGCCATGCAAGCCCATCCCAAATTTTTTGGGTTTGGGCTAAGTCGGGTTTATTAAATAATTTTTGAAGTTACGAGCCGGGCCGGAGCGGGCTTACTTACATATATAAGAGTCCAAGATCTTTATTGGGTCGGGCTTTTCGAGTCGAGCTTACTAAGCCCACTCGAGCTGGGCTCAAGTGGGTTTTTAGAAATAAGCTATTTTTCAAATTTTAAAGTTGCAAAAAAATATCTGCATGTGATTTCATTTATCTTTATACTGAAACTTTGGACGAGCCATTTCCATTTATTTATTTCAATTGTGGTTGTGTATATTCTTATTGTTTAATTAGCCTAATCTAATGTCTCACATACTAAGACCAATTATATATGTTCAAACTTCAAACCCAAGAATACTTTTCCGTGGGTTTTAGATGGAAACCAAGAGATTTGTTGTTGTTTTGCTGTCTATCGTGGTTCACAATATAATTAGTTGATTCATTGGCCATTATAAACGTTTAAAAAATTAGGAAGTGATTAATATTAGGGCACAAGAAATATGTTTGATTAAGAAAGAGGAATGTATGATTTGGAATAAAAGACAGTTGGGTAAATAGTAAATGCGTGGAAGAATATATGTACTGTTGACCAGCACCTTCCTGGTATATATAACAACTTGATTTGTAGTGTCATTAGTGCCTATTAATATAATGACAATAGTTAGGATTCTTAATTAAGCAAGATGCATGAAGGGTTAGTTTATGTTTGTGAGAGTCAGATGATTGTATTGTATAATTTGTATAGGTATTTTAGTGTTTCTAACATTTTTGGGCTGAAGGGGTTATATTGGATTGGGCTTTGGGTTATACTGGTATTGGGTGGGTTTAGCTCCTTTAAGTTATTTGGGCTATTATAAAAAATGGGTTTGGGTGAGTTTAGTGCCTTTAGATTATTTGAGTAATATATTCGGGATTACAAGCCGGTTTTATATAGGCTGGTCGGGTTGGGCTTATCAGGCCTAGATCTATTAGGTTTGAACTCCCTAAGTTCAAGTCCAGTCCGCTAACTTTCGGACCGGACTTTTGTCCATCGGGCTTATCGGGCCCCCATAAACCCATAAATTTTTGGATCAAATGGTGATGGCTACTCTAAATCCTCCGGGGCATATGTACGTAAATGGTAAATGAAAGGTAGTAAGTTTGATTTGATGTACATTGCAGTAGGATGAAAATTAGTAACCGCTTTTTCACTTTGTTTTCATATTCTTTTAACTTATTTGATTTGATTTTAAGCTTCTTTTTTTTTTTCCTTCGAAAAATACATGAATTTATTCTTAAATCCTTTAATTATATGGTTAAATAGTCAAAACGAATAGAGAAAAACCAATTTGTCACGTTTAGTAGAATTTTTTAATTTTAAAATGTAATAACTTAATTTAAGAACCAAAATACCACCGAAGAAATAGTTCATGGATCATTTAGCTTATTAACCCTTTGCAAATAATTACCTATCATTTGAAAACTATTTTTTTTTCTTGAGTAAAAAGTATTCTATTTCTGTTCTAATGTAAGGGAAGAGGTTTTTCACACATACAATGCTGTTAAGAATACTAATATATAAGTGAAAGCTCTTACTTTTTTTTATTTTTTTTTCCGGTCAAGAAGTGAAAGCTTTTACTAAGATTATTTATAGTTAAAAAAACTAGGGTTACTAAGATAAATAGACTTTACCGATATTAGAGAGAGATTTTTGGAAAATGTAAATCATCTAATTATTTTACATTTTGTGTACGCTAACATTTTTCTTAAAGCGGTTGAATGAAAACACGAGTGGCTCACAAGTCACAAGTCACAAGGGAACTTGAGAAATGAGAAACTTGGAATTAGACTCAATATGTAATTGCCACGTGTCAGCAGTAACCAAATGGCGACTGGGTCTGGATGACGCTTGAATCTTGACTTTTGAACAATTTCCTGCCTGCTTCGATGGATCTACTCCTCAGTCCTTACAAGTAATTGTTCAAGACTGTACGCGCCACTTCGCTCTTTGCTTTCAACTGCTATTTCTCTCTTCTACGTTGGTGGGTTTTTTAGCCTTTCAAATTTGTTTTATTTTTTATACGGACTGAAATTTAATTTTGGCTCATTTTGAGAAAAAGAAGATTCAAAGAGCGTACGCAAACCAGAATGGACTCTGCCCAGAATAGCTAGTACCCACCCAATCACTGTTCACATTAATTCACACAAAACCCAAGCCTTTCTATTTCTCTTGCCTTTCTCTTCTTCAAAGGCCATAATTCTCTTCACCGGCATGTCGGCAACAAGTCAAGAAATTCTCTTTCTTTCTCTGAGCACCTGAGGTGATTGTCTCATCTGGGTCTTTTTCTCATTTTTGTTTGATAATTGTTGATTTTCCTTCGATTTCTTGAAGTTTGCTTTGTTCAGCTTCAACCTGCCTTTGCTCTCTTGTTGAGCTGTTTGTTTTTCTGTTGCATTTGATTTATATTTTTGTTTTGTTTAAAGTTAATGCGTGTTGAGTAAATGGGTGGATTCACTACCAGATTGAAATATTGTTCACTGATTAGATTAGCTGCATATGCCCTTTCGGGTTGTTCCTAAAGAAAAAAAGAGAAGATTTTTAGAATCAATGTATGTTTGATTGAGTGTTCACGGATAAATAGTTATAGATTTGTGAGTCAGATTTTTATTCTGTTTTTGCGTCTTAGACTGATGTGAAGTCATACTTAATTCGAATGGATGAAATCATGAACTTTAGTTTTGAGACAAGGACAACTCTTTATGTGAAACTGTGAAATGGAATTTATTAGCTTAAATTTCATATAATTCTTGAATTAGCCCAAGATTTGGGGCAATTGGAGACGTTCTTTAGAAGTTTACATGGTACTCGATTCCTTTGGCAGGTCTTGAAGTGATTTTATTTGAAGCATTTATTGACGGTTGACCTTGAGGCAACTGGTGTGTCATACAGTTATGAGTTGCTTTTCCGCCTTACTCGGTAGAAGGGTTTCATCAAGAAAACTCGGTTTTGATGTTGATGACGGTAAGCTGCAACTCTGCTAGTTTTTTTATCATAGCAATCTTAGAGGGAGCTTGATAATCTTCTGGATAGGTTCATTTGCTACAAAATACTACTTTTCAATTTTTTTTTTTATTTTTTTAGAGGAACCGCAAGATTTCCCAATTTTATCCACCAAATGATGTGGCAAGTGACTAGACAGTATCCTCATTATTAGAAATGGTTAAGGTTGACACCAAATATGAACAAATGAAATGATAAATCAGTTGGTATCCATTTTGTTGGAATTTATTGTGGTGCATCTTTTATGAGCTTTTTGTTCATTGGCAAGGTCATATACGTAAAATAAGATTTTCTTCTAGCGACATGGCACCAATGTCTGATAGTGTTTTCTTATGCTCCCATAAGTTTCTCAATAAGTACTCTCTGTGAACAGAAGTCTCTGGCATACATGATGTCAAACTATACACTTACAAAGAGATGAGAATCGCAACTGAAGATTTTGGACCAGCCAATAAAATCGGGGAAGGTGGTTTTGGTTCTGTTTATAAGGTAGATTCTGGTTCACTTGTTCAATTTATGTTTTGTACATCAGTGGTGCATTTGGTATTTAATTGATACATTCGTTCTTCCCGGACCTTGTGAATGACACCTATCTGATTGTGAATAATCAGGGGCAGCTTAAAGATGGAAAAATGGCTGCTATAAAAGTTCTTTCTGCTGAATCAAAACAAGGATTGAAGGAGTTTTTAACTGAGATTGATGTGATCTCAAAAGTAGAGCATGAGAATCTTGTTAAGCTCTATGGATGTTGCGTTGAAGGAAACCAAAGAATTTTAGTCTACAACTACCTCGAGAATAATAGTCTTGCTCAATCTCTTATTGGTAATTACATAGCTTTGTTTTTAAGTTCACATTCCTTACCTATGTTTAGAAGTGAGTGAGTGAATGTGTTATCTGATGTGATTCGGTATGATATATAAAGGAGAAGTTCTCATGCATTAATGATGCAAGTTGCCTTATATTAAGTAATGAAATTTAAGTTTGTTTATTTTTCCGTAGTAGTCTTTTTCCTTTACAATGTGGTGAGTCATTTTCTGAGATCAATTTGATTATTTCTTCAACTTTTCTATATGGGTTTCGTTTCAGGTGGAGGTCATAGTAGTCTCCATTTTAGTTGGAAAACACGGCGTGAAATATGCATTGGAGTTGCATGTGGGCTTGCCTTCCTTCACGAGGAAGTGCGTCCACATATCATTCATAGAGATATCAAAGCAAGCAACATTCTTCTGGAAAAAGACCTGAAGGCTAAAATTTCGGATTTTGGTCTTGCAAAACTTATCCCACCCAACATGACCCATGTTAGTACCCGTGTGGCAGGAACAATGTAAGTTTAATTCAAACGTTTTTTGTTTCAAAAGCAGAACTACGATATATTTTTCTCGGGAAGACAAAATTCTTGTTAGAGAGAAAATAGTTGGAAACGGTATAATGATGCTTACAACTTTGAATCAGATAGAACAGTGGTTGATTAGAAAATCAAAAGATTCTTTTCCCCCACCAACATGATAAATAGAAACTCTCATTGTTTGCATCATCCCGATATTCCACTTTTGGCCTTTTGGCTTTATCCTTCTTTGTTAAGCTCTTCATAATGTGCTAAAATTATGAAGAAAAAAAATCTCTCTTTCTGTTCTCTCTGTGTTTAGATCTTCCTTTGGATGTCTCTGCCTATGTATTTGCTGATCCATCTTAATCCAAACTTTTTGTAACTGAGACCTATTTCTTTTTTAGAGGTTATTTGGCACCAGAGTACGCAATTCAAGGGCACTTGACAAGGAAAGCCGATATTTATAGCTTCGGGGTGCTCCTTGTGGAAATAGTCAGTGGCAGATGTAACACAAATACACGGCTACCAGTTGACGAACAGTATCTCCTTGAAAGGGTATAAATTTCATATTTGTTCTGTGCTTACAGGTTTTTTCTTTCAATTTGTTTCCTTTAGTAAAAAACATTAACTGGCAATTGTTTGTGTCAGACTTACATGTGGTTTTGGTAGATTCAATTGCTTTCTTATGTCCTGGTTACAAGACCTTTCTTTCGTAAGTTATTGAAGTAATACTATATAGAGTGAGGAGAAAAATCAAAATGGCTGAAATGGTCACATTAATGCCAAACGTGTATGTCATTTCTTTTCTCAATTGGTCTTCGACATGATCGACCTAAACTGACATATTTCTGAAGTTTTCCGGACAAGTTTGTACAAATTTTGCTTTTACAAAAGTGCATCTGTGTGTGAGTTCTGGGTATAATAGCTTCCTTTAGCTATGCTGGTTTGCCTGGCGACGAGGGAAAAGGATGAGTTTTTACTGAATTGCTTATAAGAACTCATTGTTTTGGTTTTTTAACTCGTTGATTCATTTTTTGTCATATCAATTTTTACCTAGAAATATGTTCCTTTGCGTGTTTTTATTGAGTTCTGCACCACAGATAAACAATCTATTATTTTAGGCACTATTAATGACAAGAACGTTCTTGTGTTGCAGACATGGCAACTCTACGAACGGAGGGAGATTGTTGGTCTGGTAGACACCGCACTGGACGGCGAATTTGATGCTGAGGAGGCTTGTAGGTTTCTAAAAATTGGGCTCCTCTGCACCCAAGACACTCCGAAGCTCAGGCCATCCATGTCAACCGTTGTCAAGATGCTCAAAGGTGAGAAGATTTTTGATGATGGTAAGATAACAAAGCCAGGCTTAATATCTGACTTCATGGATCTCAAAGTAAGACCACCTCAGCAAACCAAGCCTAGTAGCACAATGACTACTACATCTACCTATAATATGTCCTCCGGCTCAGACAACCCAGACAATTCAACCTTGTCATCAGACACCTCAGCAGCTGCTATTTCCATCTTCATTTCAACCTTGTCGTACGATACCTCAGCAGCTCCTACTACGAGTTTCAGCTCGGGCGCCGTATGAAATTACGAAGCAAAATTCGAAGATTTCATTTAATTTTATCCTATAAAAATATGTAAAGTTTGTTTCAATCTTGGAGCCTGCTGTCTCGTGTAAATTGTATATTGTGCTCACTTTTTTTTTAGTTAGACCCTTCTTTCCGGAGGTACCCTTTGTAAATGGGATCAGGCTCGATAGTTCAAAGATTTGTTTTTTTTTTTTTTTTCTGTAGTGCTTTTTCCTGGTATGCACAAGCAACATGCACTGGGGTGAAATGAACCACCTTAGAACAAGTACAACAAAGGGGAATATGTTTTTGGTTTTTTTTTTTTTTTTTTTTTTATGTTGTTGAATTGTTTTAATTCGAGTTCTGATCTAAATTAGAATAAATAGATCGAATTATGTACGAACTGTGAGGTTCTGATTCACAATCTAATCAAAGAAACGCACAAACTTGTGAAAAAGAATAAAGGAAGACAAGATCTACCCACTAGCGCAATAATTCCCAACTTACATGGGAAGAACCAACCTGTTTTAAGTATTGGAGTCCAAATCCCCTTTCATATCACATTGATCTAATTTTGACAATAAAAGCAGTAAACAGAAGATAGGTGTGACATTACAATTATTTAATAAAAGTAGTGAAGCGGTGGCAAGTAATAAAACCCAACTAAACAAAAAGAAAATTGAAGACTTTTTTGGTCAAGGCTAGATGATGGTGTCATGTGTTCTTTTTAAAACAAAATAAATTAATAAATTGTGATTTTTTTTTTTACTAAATTCTTAATTTTATATGAGGGGATAAATCTATGGTCTTGCTGCAGGGAAATTAAGGTTTGTAGGTTTGGCTTATGAATAGAGCAGTTTTTTTGTCCTCCATTAATGGAGGAATATAAAACACTGGTGTCAAGTGGGTCGTACTGGTTCATAATTATGCACCAAAAAAACAGTCACAAAGTGACAAAATTGACACAAGTAGTGCCTAGTGGAGTCTCTTCTTCTTCCTGTGCAAGCCCAAAGCCCGTTCTTCACTCACTCTTTCTTTCTACACCTTTTTCCAACTTTTCAAGCTCTTACTTTTTCACGAGCAATGCCCGTAAAAAGCTAGGGTTTCACTTATCCTCATGTTCTGAATCCCCTGAAGCCTCCTCCTTTAAGATTTAACCCGTCATTTCCCCTGTCGGTGCTTCAACTCTCTCATTCTCTTTTTAGGGTTTCCACCATTTTCGGTCCCGCACTGCATCTTCATCTGCTCCATTCTATTAGTATTTGAAGAGACTGACCCCGCCAGGATACTATTATTGGTCTGGGTTTGGAAATACTTGTGGATTTCATAGACACAAAGACATTCGGGTCAGAAAAGCTAGAGAGATATTATTTGAAAAAGTAGAATATTTGAGAATTTTCTGTCTCTGCTTTTTAACTTTTGTGTGGTTTTGTTGCTTTTGTTGCTTTTGTTGGAAGGCTTGCATGTGAAGCAATACGAGAGCTGAATGAAGCTAGGACCGTGATCGAATTTACTTGTTGGGTTGTGGGAAGTTGGGCGTCCTAGATCCTGCTCTAAACCCGTGAATTTGAGCTTCCTTTGTTCATTTTTAGCTTGATATTTAGCAGATCAAACTTGGTTTTTTCTCTCTATTTGTTCTATGTTCTATGGACTGCATTGATGATTTAGAATCACAGAGTTCTAGATGTTGCCAAATTCGGATTCGAATTGATGGTTGTAGAGAGCAGCGTTTAAATTGAGCAATAATCTGCGTTTTTGCTAATCTCAGTGCAGCACATAGCTGTAGTTATGGAGGATATAGTGCTTTTTAAACAAGCTTGGAAATGGCTGCAATCACACAAACTGGTTTACTCGCGATCCTGGACGGCAATCAGTGGATTTAGAGATAAAATCGAGATGTTCATAGAGCGGCATTGGCCGGCAGTTTGCAGGGGGTGTGCTTGGACGTGGCGGCTGTTGTTCTTGTTGTTGATTTATTGGAGGCACTGTGTTATAAGAGGTTTTCGATCCTTTTTTGGGTTGGGTTCTGCTGCTTTGCTCCTTATAATGTGGAGTTGCCTTCTCAGTTTGACTTCAATTACTTGCCTGATTTATGTACTTCTTAGTATGGTATGTTTTTCCTGTCATTTCCTTTTGACTCTTGATCATTTAATTGTTGGTTTTTGCCAATTCTTATGGATCCTTTAAAGTTCTAAATGGTTATAAAAATTAAGTGGATGTCTTGTAAGGGTAGTTTTGGAGCAATGTCTTTAAGATGAGAAAATTGAGATGTGACATATGCCTTATGGTAGGTAGTTAAGAAAAGCAATAGGTGATCCATCATTGGGAGTTTGATCTATGTGGATCCTTCAAGTAGTCTTGGGATCTCATTAGAAATCCAATTAGTGATAAGCTGGCTAGTTTGGTTTCTTTAAAGATTTGCATTTTAAGAAATTCAATTTATATCTTGTAACTGTTCTATGGGAATATTTTTTAATGTTTAGGGGTTGGAATCGTTTTGTATAAGTGTATTAGTATATTGAAGCAAGAGAAGGATTTGTTCATTGGATTACTGTTTGTAACTTTGTTGAAGTGGAACCTTCTTGGCGTTCTTTTCTTAGAATTACTTAATACAGGGAGGAATAATGTTGCAATAATGAATAGAGCACATATGGCTAGATTTACTTAAATTAGTTATAGATTGTTGCTGATAAGATTTGAAATTTCCACTTACTGTTGGGCCTAATATTCCAGGGAGCTGCAGGAGCTGCAGTCCAATACTTGGGTTACACTCCAGGACTTTTTATTGTTGGGCTCTTTGCTATTCTGGTATTGTGGATGTATGCTAACTTTTGGATAACAGGAACATTGTTTATAGTTGGAGGTATGTTCGGTTTCTTGTGAGCCCTTAATTTTGAAATTCATTAACATGATGCAATATGTTATTCTTTTGACTCTCTTATTTTCCCATCATTGTTTCTGCTTTATCCATGTTGGTATTTTGTATACCGTTTGAAACAAGTAAGGGCTCACCTTCCACTCACCGTCTTATGTACAAAAGAAAGATGGTTGTCAGAAACAGTTGTGGACATCCATAGTTAGCTGTAGTGGCTTTGCTGTAGTATTTTGCAATGGTTTCCCATTCGCAAGTAGGATATCTCGGAACAGCACAAACTTAGGATGTATGTTTATCCTTTTAACTGCATACATAAAAGACTTGTAATTTATCCTAAACAACATATCAATAAGAATTTATCAGAAAACCGCTTTTTAGTTTGATTATTAATTTTAGTAGAGAATGAAGGTTAGCAAACTCTTCCTATTGTTTTAATTGCTATTCAGCATGTGCTGATAGATTGTACTGCTTATTGTGCTCACAATGCTGAGCAAGTGGCTAGTGATATGTTAATAGATAACTTTAGAAATTCTGCTGTGCTTTTCTTGGTTGGGAAGGTACTATAGCAGAGGGGAGGCACAGGCCCTGAAACAGATAAGACTAACTCTTAAAGCTATCATATCCTTGCTTTAATTTACCCTTTTAATCATGGGTCGTGATCTTTTGGTAAGATGTTTATTTGCATTGTCTCCTTCATTTGTGGATGCCCTCATTTGCATTTAGGTTGTCTTAGTACAAAATTGAGCAAAATTCCAAGAGTAAAGCATTTAGAGTTCGTATAAATGAAGCAGAATTATGATATACTGTTGCTTTATTAGTTTATTTTTTACTTAGTGACGGTGTTAAAAGTACTAAAAGCCCTGGTACAAATGCAGGTTATTTGTTCTCCCTAAATCATGCACGGTTGGTGGTCTTGATGGCAACTATATATGCTATTTATTGTGTCAAAGTTCAAGTCGGATGGCTTGGTGTAATTCTCTCAATAAACCTTGCATTCTTTTCTAATGATGCTTTAAATTATTTGCTTCAATGGTGTGATAATGTGAGTGCAAGTGCACACTTTGAAGAGCAGAAACAGCCGGAAACAGTTATTGAGGAAGAGTTTTCTGGGGAGTGTGAATATACCATTCCTACTGATGAACCTGAAATGTTGCACTCATGTAAATCATTTAGCAAGCCAGCTCATTCAGCTGTTATTCATGAACCAAAAGAATCTTCAGAATCTTCTCCTAGTATGGTGGTAAAAGAGGAAGTGAACTCAGATGATGAGATGAAAAAGATACTAAACAGTATTGATCATTATGAAGCACTGGGGTTTCCTCGCCACAAAAAGATTGATGCCGCAATTTTGAAAAAGGAATACCGGAAGAAGGTGAATATTAACTTCCCCTTTTTTTTTCTTATGTGAATTCATCCTGCTATTCCATTTCTTTCTACCTTATTCTAAGTACTGCCTTTGAAATGATTTATTTAAAGGAGAGGAAGTAGTAATGGACTTTGACATGGAATTAGTAGCATTAGTAACTTGATACAATTTATAAGGACTTGACATGCTATCAAGCAATAATATGTGTGTATGTGATGTATGTACTATGTATATATGTCATAATTTTCTAATAGGGCCCTTAGATAAGGTTCTTAAATAACTTTTTATTCCTCAACCATTGGATCAGATATTGGAGACTAAGATTTAGTGAGATGTCACATATATCTGGTTTAATGGTTACAAGTCCTTAAGAAAAGACAAGGCTAGAAATAACGATAGGTGTAGTGATGCTCTTTTTCTTGATAGTTTGACACGTTATGCCACTCTCTCTATCATGATCATTGTATTACGCATATTGCAATGGACATTGAAGACAATTTCATCTAATCAACGGTGTTTATTGGAAGTTTAATGCTTTACTATTGATTTAGGATTGGTCACTTTGTGTGTGCTTATTTGTGAGTGTATTTATACTATAACCTATTCTAAGTTAAAGATTACTATCTCCCCTCTTTACCTCATTTATTACTTGTTGATTCCTTGCCTAGGCCATGCTTGTGCATCCTGATAAAAATATGGGAAGCGCACTAGCGAGTGAATCGTTCAAGAAGCTTCAATGTGCATATGAGGTAATTATACACAAAGCACTTTTTTTTTCCTGAGTTGTACTGTTATTGTTAATGCATATATGAAATGAAAATTATGACTGTTTTCGTTGTGATTCTGTATATGCCTCTCACAATGGTTTACATTTAGGTTCTTTCCGATTCCACAAAGAAGAGAGACTATGATGAGCAGTTGCGGAAGGAAGAATCCAAGACTAAGAGTGTGTGCCAGAAATCCCATGGTACTTCACATCAGGTGAGCTATGCTCTGTGCTTGTTGTTTTAATTGTTTAGTGTCATAACTTTTCTGAATTTTATCCAACTTCAATTCTGATGGAGGTCATCAATAACCATAGAAAAGAGAGCAGAGATGTAAAAACTATATATTTCTATTGTTGTCCTAGGAATTGTGAATTCAAAATATAATAATTATATTTTCTAAGAATGAGTACTTTCCATCATCTCTCAACTATGGCAATATTTCCCGGACAACAAAATGAGGTTGGGACCATGAGTCCTTTACAAACTTGGAGAAAAAAAAATTAGGACACTAGTTTTGTGTTGTGGACCTTGCCCCAAATTTGGTAAGATGGGTGTAAGAAAAGTGGTACTTGAGCAGGGTTTTGTGTGTCTAGAAGTTGTCTAGGCTTGGTCTGTATTGTGTATATGGGTCATCTGTGTTCTTATTCACCTCTCTTCAATCAGAATGCTGTGTGGTCCCCTGAATTTCTGCTCTCCATTTCACCTTTTGCAGAAAATGGAAGGAAACAAACTTATTTTCTTAGCTAGGTTGTTCTCAGGAGTTTGAAGCCATCTTCTTCATTATGCAATATGAACCACGAAGATTAAGTATAAAAACTTGCTCATAAAAAATTAGTATAAAGACTTAACTGTGAAATTAATGAGTGACAACACATATGATTGTTTTAGGCTTTGTAGGTTGTCCTCCATTGGCAGTCTGCCTTCTAGTCATAGATCTTTCCTAATGATAGCAAATGCAGAAATCTTTATATCATTGGGTCCTTTCTCTCTGATTTAAATCACCGATGCTTATGTTAGAAGCCGTATTTAAATTTTGTGAAAACATATTTATGCTGTTATGTGGAAGCAGGAAGGTCCAAACTATTGTGCTGAAGAGTCGAGACGTATTCAGTGCACTAAGTGTGGAAATTCACATATATGGGTATGCACCAACAGAAGTAAGGCCAAGGCTAGATGGTGTCAGGTCAGACATTATTCGTTTACTGTTATTTAACGATTTTGACATTGTTAAATCTGCTCTATCCCTCTCATTTCTTTACCTCATTTCTCCATCCATCTGATTTATTGGATCTGTTTCGGCGTTAGGATTGCTGCCAATATCACCAAGCAAAAGATGGTGATGGATGGGTTGAGTACAAAGGATCTCTTGACTTTGATAGGCCTCATAAGGTAGTTTCTGTGGTACTTCTCTTGTTATTTTTCAGAGTTTACTTTGTGATCCTGGAGAATGTTTAAGCCCCTCAATGGAGAATTGGGCAATTTTTTGTTATCATATGAATATAGTTCTGCCGTCCTCAAATGTTTTTGTCAAGGTGTTAAAGAAAGATCACTCTTTCATGGAAGGTATAGTTGCATGTCAGAATATTTAGCTGCAAAATTTTATGTATAAGTTCAGGGGTGCAAGTCGTAATTCGAGGGATAATTAGAAAGAAGGTCAAAATTCAAATTGTTTAATGGTTGTAATTTTACATTTATGCGAATCTTATTCAATTCCTTGGAATAGTGGAAATTTAACGGGTTTCCAGGTCAATTGCTTACATGTTCAGCTTTCAGAGGCTCTAATGAGTGTTTCTTGCTTTCTCTCTGTAATGCATGTTAATAATTTCATCTCTGATATTACACTGACATATATATATATATATATGATTTGTTAATTGAATCATGATCAATTTCCCTTGTTTTGTGTATGTTTAAATATCCCTTCTAATATTTCTTTTGGCACTTTGGTTTCTTGTCTTTTAGGTGGAAATACCACGAGCCTTTGTTTGTGCTGAGAGCAAAATCTTTGATGTGTCAGAATGGGCTATTTGTCAGGTACTGGTTTCAATAATATATCTAAGTTCTTTTAATCTGTTTTACACTAGTTTGTGAATTTCTTGTACCTTATATCCCATCTAGAGGTGGAGGAACCCCACACCTCTATCATATTTTTAATTTTGAAACTTGATTTTGAAAGTAGTCAAATTTGAGTAGAACAGTCTGCTAGTGGACCCTTCCATCCCATAAGCATGATGTGAAATCTTTGTAGTGCAGAAGATAGTAAATTGTAGAGACTTAATCATTCAGGACTTCGAGAACAACTGCTCTTGATCTATTATTATGTAGGTTCTGTGTGTCTTTTCTTTGTCCCAGGGAAACAGAGGTTTTGTATCTTACAACTTCATCGTATTCCATTTAGGGAATGGCATGCAGGCCCAATACCCACAGGCCTAGCTTCCATGTGAACATGGTTGGTTTGGAGAAAACAAGATCCAACTCAAGTAGATTCCCGTGGGATTTGGACGCTGAAATGATGGATGAAGACGAAGAAGAATTCGAGGTGTGGCTTCAGCAAGCTTTGGCCTCTGGCCTCTTTTGTGAGCCCTCTAAACGCCGAAAGAGCTGGAGTCCATTCAAGTTGCCCCAGAGGATTAAGAGGCAATCACGAAGAACGTCTTGCTGATTAGCTCAAGAAGGCTATGGCACGAGACCTGCTACCGTTCCCAAGAGACCAAACGGTTTTTTTCTTGAAGAAAATAGTGGGGATTGCCAAGATACTGATAGGGGTACGGTTTACTCTCTCAAAAATTAAGATCAGAGACAGACAGACACTTTGTATCACCACCCAAAGGGTTAGAGCACAGGTTTCAGTCATATGAGCCCAGATTTTTGTTCTTCTCGTTACATCTGGCATAAGTTGCTCAATCTCAATGCCTCCTACCCCGAATGATGCAGAACAAGGTGAAAATCCACCACGAGCTGTTCCTCGTTTTGTACATATCTTAAATTTTTAATAAAATCTCCTTTGTCTTGCCAACTCAGCGAGTTGATTATTTGGTCAGAAAAAACCAAGTGTGGAATGGGTAAATTTCACATTTGGATGATTCCATTTGAATCTACATGTTCTATATAGGGCTTTTCGCATATGAATTGTTTGTCTACATCGCTTCATTTTGTAAGCTATTTTCTCTATATAAACATCAATGATTATGGAGAACTATTATCGTGTTATTAGTTTCTTCTCCAAGAACAAAATTGCTCAAAAGAAAAAGACTTATCTACGTCATCACCACAAAAATGTCAAAATTCAATTTTTAAGCCGGTTTCTTGCAGATTACATTTTACCTCAAAACGATCAGAACTTTAGACATTAAATTTCTGGATGCAGGTCGTTGCTCCTAATCTCTCAATCTTTAGCATAAACCGAGGCCAAATCGGAGATCATTGCTCACGTATGGAATCCGGTAACAAATCTATGAATACCAGCTAAATCTGTAACTATTTTCAGATTACAAAACTGCCTGCAGCATCATTTTCCATGTACTCGGTGAGATGCTTGCACTGCTTCTCACCATTTGTCTGCAACAATATAAGATTGAATCATTGAATGGCAGGCAAGATCAGAAATTATCAATTAGATCAGAGTTATTAACCGAATATATCACTAGTAACAGTTCGGTGATCTACTTTTCATCTTTTAAAGCACAAGTTCATAACACGTTAGAAAACGGAAAATTGATACCTCAAAAGCAAAAAATCCACCAGGTTTCAACATATAAGCAGCTCCTTTGCAAAGATGTAAAAGATAATCTATGCCATTAACACCACCATCCAATGCCGTTCCCGGTTCATGCCGTCCAACTTCAGCTTGTAGTCCTGAGATATCGCCACTTGGTATGTACGGTGGATTACTCACAAAACCTGCAAGTTTACCTTCCACATCCTTCAATGGCTCAAACCAAGATCCTTGCCTTAGCTCCACTACATCCTGACATCAAAACTGGAAGCATGATTTAGTAGCAATTAAAATCCCAGAAATTAGCTAACCGGGCATAGTTTGTAATTTCGAATTTATGCAACCTATCTTCTGCTTAACAAGAGTTGTCTATTGCTGCAAGGACGAATTTAGCAGTTAGAAGTTGGTTGTTTTCTACCTTTACTGGTGAAAGGGTCCATTCCAATCGCTTACCAAACCCAAGCGTAACAAAATCGCCTTCTTTTTCATAATAACATCATAAACACTAAATCGCAAGATCCTAAAGATCTAATCAGCAAGTTATACTGTGTTTATTTTCAATTCAAATTAGTTTCTATTATCAATCCATAAAAAAGCCTAGCATACATGTCAACTCAAACTATCGTTCATGTCAATATGTAATCCAATTTTTCTAAGAACGTTGGTAACATTCATTAGCATTCTTCCTTTTAAGTCAACTATAAACACAATCTCAAACACTAACCTGCAAGCCATACATCTGCACATTAAAATCTGCAATCCCAATTGCAGTTGGACTCAAGTCAGTGGCAATGAGTCTCCCACCAGCCCCCAAAATCCTCCCAATCCCAATCGCAATCGCCCCACTTCCAGTCCCTAAATCAGCCCACATGCCCTCTCTCAATCCCTCATTGCCCAAAATCACATCACCAACCAAATCAACAATGAGCTCAGTCTCAGGCCTTGGGATCAAAACCCCTTCTTGAACACACAACACCAAGTCCCTCCAGTGCTCGCACCCAACAACATACTGAAACGGCCTCCTCTCTAGAACCCTCTGTTTCCATAGAATGTCCTCCAGAGCCACCCTCAGCCTAATGATTCTCTGATTTGTATGTTCAATTTTTCCTTCCATTGCGTCCTCCGTGAGCCACTTGAGCTCTCTGCGAAGAAGAGTTGAGTCTGGGCCATTGTCGAAGTCCACAAAGGTCGACCCAACTGAGGAAGCGAGGGTGTTGGCCCAGTCATGCCATTTCTGGAGGTCTGAGGAGGTGGCTGAGTGTACAAGTGGCCTCAGAAAGAGAGGGGTTTGAGGTTCTGAAGAAGCGGGCGGCGGTGATATTGAAGCGGCGCAAACAGAGCGGTGGACGTTAATGACAAGAGAGGGTTTAAAAAATGTTGAGAGTTTTGGAGCGAAGCTTAGCTTCATCGTTCATTAATGTTGCCGAAGAAAATTAGTAGAATAGAAAGCTGGGTGACCTCCTTTTGTTTGGGTTCTTATCATTACGCAATAAACTATCTTTTTTTAGGTGAGGAGGGTGAATCAATCTTGATAAGAGGCTGATAATCACCTTGGTAATGATATTCATGACCGTTATCGGTAAGATTACTTTCTTGTTCATTTTGTAAAATATCTAGGCCTAAATTTCAAATATATCTACAAAATGTTGTTTGAAGCATTAATGAAGTAAGTGGTTGTAGGTAAGTGGGATCCAAAATGTAGTAGGTGGTTGTAGGTAAGTGGGATCCAAAATGTAGTAGGTGGTTGTAGGTAAGTGGGATCCAAAATGTAGTAGGTGATTGTAGGTAAGTGGGATCCAAAATGAAGTAAGTGGGTGGGTGAAGCATTAATGAAAGCATTTAGATGGTTACTCCTTGGCCTATATAAGGAGAGGTCATTTGCTCATTCCATCAATCTCATCCAAGAGAAACATCTTCCTCCAAGTAGAGAGTGAAGAGTGTCCACTCCAAGTTGAGAGTGTTGAGTGTTGTAGTGTTGGTAGCAAAACAAGTGTGTGAGAGAGAGAGTTTCCTTCAAGTAGTGTTCTTGAAGTTGTGCATCTCTTTGTACCCCTAATTTCATTAGTGGAGGTTCTTGTTGTTGTTGCCCCGTGGACGTAGGCATATTGCCGAACCACGTTATATCTGGTGTTCTCTATTCTTTGCTATTTTATTTCCTTGCATATTTATCCTTTTTGTGGGTTGAGTTATTATTTTCATTCTACTATTTTCCGCAACAGTGGTATCAGAGCTCTAGGTTCGTTGAGAATGGAAGGCTCAAGGAGTACCATGGTTCGACTCAACCACTCCAATTGGATTACATGGAAGCCGAGAATGGAGGACATTCTCTATTGCAAGGATCTGCATGAGCCCATAGAAGGAGAGGAAGGCAAGCCTGAGAATATGGGAGATGCTGAATGGAAGAAGTTGAATCGCAAGGCTATTGGCCATATTCGTGAATGGGTGGATGATAGTGTGTTCCACCATGTGTCCAACGAGACTAACGCCCATGCTCTTTGGTTGAAGTTGGAGTCATTGTTTGAACAAAAGACCGCATCGAAGAAAGCGTTTCTCATTAAGGAGCTTGTCAACATGAAGTATAAGGAGGGCGTAAGGGTGACTGAGCACCTCAACAACTTCCAAAGCACTGTCAATCAATTGGCCACGATGGACATGAAGATCGCGGATAAGCTTCAAACGTTATTGCTTCTTGGATCTTTGCCCGACAGCTGGGAGACCTTTGTCATTACTGTAAGTAACTCTGCTCCCAATGGTGTGTTATCTATGGATAATGTTAAAGACAACATGTTCAATGAAGAGACTAGGAGAAAGTCATCTAGTTCCGATAATAGTCAAGTCTTTGTGACGGAGAATAGAGGAAGGAGCAAGAGTAAAGGTCCCAGTCGAGATCGTGGAAGAAGTGCAAGCCGTTCGAGGACACGATTCAATGGAAGGTGTCATAATTGCAATCTCTATGGCCATATGATGAAGAATTGCAACAAACTAAAGAATAACAAGAAGGATGAGAAAGATGGCTCAACCTACCAAAAGAAGGAGGACACAACCAATACTGCAGCTACCGCTACTGTGTCCAGTCAAGCATGTGAGTTGTTGTCTCTTGACAATGATTGCCTACATGCTGATGAAGATAAAAACATTTCTTGGGTAGTTGATTCTAGAGCATCTTTCCATGCCACGGCGCACTCGAAGTTCTTCACCACATACAAAGCTGGAAACTTTGGGGAAGTGAAGATGGGCAATGATAGCTATTCCAAGATATCAGGAATAGGTGATGTTTTGTTCGAGACTGATTTGGGCAACAAGCTGTTATTGAAAGATGTGAGACATGTTCCTGGTTTACGTCTCAATCTAATGTCAACCGGTGTGCTTGATAAACAAGGGTTCCATCATCATGGGGGAGATCAAAAGTGGAGGCTTACCAGAGGATCGCTAGTCATCGCTAGAGGGAAGTTGTGCTGCACCCTTTACAAGACATATGGGAAGGTTTGCAAAGGAGAGTTGAATGTCGCGGACGATTCTCATCAAAATCTATGGCACAAAAGATTAGGCCACATGAGTGAGAAGGGATTGCAAGTTTTGGCAAAGAAGTCTCTCATTCCCTTTGCCAAAGGTACCTCACTCGACTCTTGTGATTATTGTTTATATGGCAAACAAAATCAAGTCAGTTTTTCTGGTACCTTCACAAGAAAAGAAAAAATATTAGACCTAGTACATTCTGATGTTTGTGGCCCTATGGAAGTTGAATCACTAGGTGGTAATAGATATTTTGTTACCTTTATTGATGATGTTTCACGAAAGGTTTGGGTATATTTGTTGAAATCAAAAGGCCAGGTATTCCAAACCTTCAAGCAGTTTCATGTCATGGTGGAGAGGCAGACTGGGAGAGCCCTCAAATGTATCCGCAGCGACAATGAAGGAGAGTACACTTCGAACAAGTTCAGAGATTACTGTTCGAAGTATGGCATTAGGCATGAAAAGACAATTCCTGGTACCCCACAACATAATGGTGTAGCTGAAAGGATGAACCGCACCATTCTGGAGAAGGTCAGGTGCATGCTGAAGACAACCAATCTATCAAAGCGTTTTTGGGCCGAAGCTGTGTCAGCTGCTTGTTACCTTATCAACCGATCACCAAGTGTACCATTGAACTTTGAGACTCCCGAATGCGTATGGACCGGTAGAAGCGTTTCATATTCACACTTGAAAGTGTTTGGGTGCAAAGCATTTGCACGTGTATCTGACGAGAAAAGATTGAAGATAGATGACAAAGGCACACCGTGCATCTTTCTCGGGTACGGCAATGAAGAAATGGGCTACCACATGTGGGATCCAAAGACCAACAAGCTATTCAGAAGCAGAAATGTACACTTTTTTGAAGATCAGACCGTGGAAGATCTTGATAAGGAGACAGTTAAAAATGCAGGCCAACTCACCTATGATTCATCACCGCTGCAACAAGAACCCAGTGGCAGAGCTCAAGAGGTTATACATGAAGACGTTCCTGACATGGCTGAAGCAGAAGGTGCTGAGATAGTGTCTGAACCTGAAGACGATGATCAGGACGATCAAATTCAGGGGGAGCCAAGCCAGGAGGAGCAACCGGAGATTTCCCAAGTACCAGTTCGTAAATCAAACAGAGTGCCGAAGCCGAATACTAAGTATCCTTTTTCACAGTATATTCTCACGGCCAGTGATGGGGATGACCCGCATTCCAGATACATTCTGTTGACTGGTGATGGAGAGCCTGAAAATTTTGAGGAGGCAAAGACTCATGCAGACAATGACAAATGGATGTTGGCAATGAAGTCTGAGATGGAGTCTTTATTGAAGAATGACACCTATGAGTTGGTGGAGCTTCCTAAAGGCAGAAAAGCACTCAAAAATAAGTGGGTGTTCAAGTTGAAGAGGGACGAGAATGAGCAGTTGACAAAGTTCAAGGCTCGCTTGGTTGTCAAGGGTTTTGGGCATAAGGAAAGAGTCGATTTCGACGAGATATTCTCACCAGTGGTTAAGATGACTTCTATCCGAGTTATTCTGGGCATGGCAGCTAGCATGGATCTTGAGGTGGAGCAGTTGGATGTGAAGACAGCATTTCTGCATGGTGATTTGGAAGAGGAAATTTACATGGAGCAACCAGAATGTTTTGAAGTTGAGAGAAAATGACACATGGTTTGTAAGTTGAAGAAAAGCTTGTACGGGCTAAAGCAGGCACCGAGGCAATGGTATAAGAAGTTTGACTCATTCATGTTGGGTCATGGGTACAAAAGAACTGATGCCGATCCATGTGTGTATATCCAGCAGTTCACCGGAGGTAACTTCATCATTTTATTGCTCTATGTTGATGATATGTTGATTGTGGGGCACGATGTTGCTATGATTCACAAGTTGAAGTCAGATTTGTCAAAATAATTTGATATGAAAGACTTAGGTCCAGCTAAGCAGATTTTGGGCATGGAGATCACTCGTGACAGGAAGGCGAAGAAGCTATGGTTGTCACAGGAAAGGTACGTTGAACGAGTGCTTGAGAGGTTCAACATGAAAGAAGCTAAGCCAGTGAACTCACCTCTAGGTAATCAATTCAAGTTAAGCAGAAGTTTATGCCCAACTACACAAGAGGATATGGACAAGATGGCAGGTATTCCCTACTCATCAGCTGTTGGTAGTCTTATGTATGCTATGGTTTGTACTCGACCAGATATAGCACATGCAGTTGGTGTTGTTAGTAGGTATCTCTTTAACCCTGGCAGAGAGCATTGGGAATCAGTCAAGTGGATACTCAGATATTTGAGAGGCACTTCAAAGTTGTGCTTGTGCTTTGGTGGATCGAAACCGATGTTAGAAGGTTTCACGGATGCAGACTTGGCAGGAGACCTTGATGCTAGAAAATCCACTTCTGGATACTTATTCACCTTTTCAGGGGGAGCTGTTTCATGGCAGTCTAAGTTACAAAAATGTGTTGCCTTATCCACCACTGAAGCTGAGTATATTGCTGCAAATGAAGCAGGCAAGGAGATGATTTGGCTGCAGAGGTTCATTCAAGAATTGGGTGTGAAGCAAGAAAGTTATGTGGTGCATTGTGATAGTCAGAGTGCTATTCATTTAAGTAAAAATTCAGTGTACCATCCTCGCACAAAGCACATTGATCTCTGTTATCATTGGATTCGAGATGCAGTATCAAAGAAGCTTTTCCAGTTGAGGAAAATTCACACCAACAAGAACACTTCAGATATGTTGACAAAAGTTGTTACACAACAGAAGTTGGAGTATTGCAGCAAATCCGCTGGAGTGGACTTCAAGTAGAAGTCACGTCGTTTTGACCTAGTTGGCCTAGAGGGGGAGATTGTAAAATATCTAGGCCCAAATTTCAAATATATCTACAAAATGTTGTTTGAAGCATTAATGAAGTAAGTGGTTGTAGGTAAGTGGGATCCAAAATGTAGTAGGTGGTTGTAGGTAAGTGGGATCCAAAATGTAGTAGGTGGTTGTAGGTAAGTGGGATCCAAAATGTAGTAGGTGGTTGTAGGTAAGTGGGATCCAAAATGAAGTAAGTGGGTGGGTGAAGCATTAATGAAAGCATTTAGATGGTTACTCCTTGGCCTATATAAGGAGAGGTCATTTGCTCATTCCATCAATCTCATCCAAGAGAAACATCTTCCTCCAAGTAGAGAGTGAAGAGTGTCCACTCCAAGTTGAGAGTGTTGAGTGTTGTAGTGTTGGTAGCAAAACAAGTATGAGAGAGAGAGTTTCCTTCAAGTAGTGTTCTTGAAGTTGTGCATCTCTTTGTACCCCTAATTTCATTAGTGGAGGTTCTTGTTGTTGTTGCCCCGTGGACATAGGCATATTGCCGAACCACGTTATATCTGGTGTTCTCTATTCTTTGCTATTTTATTTCCTTGCATATTTATCCTTTTTGTGGGTTGAGTTATTATTTTCATTCTACTATTTTCCGCAACACATTTATGATTGTCAATTGCCTTTATCTACAGTATATTTGTTTGTTTAGACTCATTTTTTCTTTATCCTTCTTCATAATTCTATTTTCTCATTCTATTCGTCTTTCATTCTTTTTTCGCAATTCCAATGCTTGTTCAATTATAATGTCTTCGCATAATCTTTATCTCTTTTCTTCATCAATGCCGCATCTTTCAAATTTTGCAATGCAATGGCTTCCATGGTGGCATACAATCGATTATAATCAATCATATGTGACTTTCCTTTTCCCCAAGCTTCTTTTGATTGCTTCTTTCTTGGAGGTTTTACAAAGGAACCTATATTGGCTCCGGGATTTTCTTCATCCCCATCTTCATCCAAATTAATTGAATCTTCAAGTGGTGATGAGCCAAATGGAGATACTTGACTTACTTTAGACTCTCTCTGGGGTGGATCTTTGAAATACTCACAATCTTTACATATCTCACAACAATGATGAAACATAAATTGCGAATTCATTTTTACTTTATAATAGACATCTGTTTGTATCGGCTAAACATATAGTCAAGAACAATTGATTAATTTAAAAAATAAATTGTGCACAATAATACTACATTTATAAATTTACAAATTCTCACCTTATCCATCTGCTTGGCACCGCTACGATGAAAATTCACAGCTTGTTTTGAAGCCCTTTGCTACTCTCTAAGCATCGGTCGTAATTTTTTCCACTTATTTGAAAACCCCTGAACAGTTCGGATACCTTCCACAGGACCATCCCAATTTTGGATATAATGGTTTCGAACTTGTACCCAGAATGCGCTGTTTGTTTGATCTACTCCTTCAATTGCATCTGAAGTGACGGTTGCCGAAACTTTGTATAATATCACTTCTTCCTCATTTGACAATTATGATCTGGTGTCATATTTATAAGAGTAAATATTAATTTCATGTGGATATTTAAATTGTCATATTAACAACAATAATAATATAATAATATTATAAGTATCAAGTTAGACTTTAATAATAATAATAATAATACCATAAGTATCAAGTTAGACTTTAATAATAATAATTAAACATATACAACTATCAATTTAAATTGAGAAAATTTAATAACCAAAAAATAAATATAAACAAATAAATCAGAAGAAAAAAAAACTGAAAAAAATGCTAATAAATATAGACAAATAAATCATAAAAAAAAATAAAATAAATATTAATAAATGTAAACAAAAAAATTAGCAAAAAAAGAAAAAGAAAAAAAAAAGTTAATAAAATGACCAAAACACACCATTTTGCAGCTCGATCGTTTTGTAGAAAATGGAGAGTTCTCGACTCTCTCAATCGTTTTCGAACGATTGAAACAGAGAAGAAAGATAGATGGAGAGAATAGAGAGAGAGAGCGGTCGAGAGGGGAGAAGACACCGGTCGAGCAAGAGAGGTCGAGAAGGGGAGAAACCGTGAGAGCCGTCGCTGAGGTAGTCGAGTTGTTCTACCATTCGAGAGCCGTCGATTGCTCCCAGAGGACGATCAGACGTCGGGAGGTTCCAGCGACGATGTGAGGCCTTTGATTGGTCCTTTTCTTCTTCAAGAGGTGAGTAAGTGTTGTAATTTGTAGGCAAAGGTGTAATTGAGTGATTTTTTATTTTTTCCCAAATTGTTGCCGGAGACCGTGTTTGCTGTCAATTTCTTGTTTTTTTTCCCAATTTTTGTTCATCCGTGAATTGTAGTATGTTTGGATTGTTGTGTTTGATTGTTTTGATTGTTCTTCCGTGATTTAATAATTGTGGGTTTTTCCTAATTTTTGTTCATCCATGATTTTTTCCAATTTGTGTTCATAATTGAATTCTGGGTTTTTGTTGGTTCTCTTTATGAATTCTGGGTTTTCTGGTTAAATGGGGGTTGTGGGTGATGAGCAAAGTAGCTGTTGGCTGCTCTTTGCTTGGTAGCTCAACTGCCCAGCCTGGGAAAGGAGAAATGCAAGAATAGCCCCATGGCAAGACTTGCCATAGCCAAACTTGCTCCCGTTAGAACGAATTTCTCAAGGGCTAGAAGTTATATCAAGCCTTGTCTGGGCTAGATGGTGTGCGTTAGACGTGCTCTTAGGGAAGGGAGTGAATTTTTTGAAATGATCTATACTATGTCATTGGTATTTGAATTTGAGACCAATTGTCTACAAGTCAACATTAGAACCAACTGAAATAGACCTACTTAACTAGTGAAACTTGTTTTGAAAACAAACAAAAATCATAATTATTTGGTTTATTATTATTAAAAATCATAATTCATACGAACATACAATCAAAATTACAAGTTACAGAAATATTAACCTAGATAAATGTCGTATAATCAATTTAAAATTTCATATTATTGACATTATACAGAATTACAAACTAAATTCATAAAGTTTGAAACAACCAAAATTCTAAGAACACCTATAGCTCTAGACGACTCTACCAAAAGAAACAAGTATCGTTGTCAAACCCGTCACATATATTCTTGAAAAACCTGTAGTGCGAGAGCGAATTTAAAGAAGATTTGATCTTCAACGATCTAATTAGTAATTACACATAAAAGGAATAAAGAATAAAATGTCTTCGGTCCTATTTGGTATTGCTTTTTTATCTTAAAAAATTGCTTTATTTAAAAATGAAGCAATATAAAAGTATTTAGTAAAAATGAAAATCTTATTGTTTTTTTTTAATAATAGAATTTTGACAACGTATAGGTTGCATTTGATAACCACTTTCACAAAAATATATGAAAATTTTCATTTCTCATAATATCCAAAATAATTTCTACAAATATTTATCCACTATTTATTTTTCTCACACATTTTTTTTTTCTTAAAGGAACAAACTACCACATCCTGCCTAAGTCTTATTCCACCGCCACCCCCACCACCACCTCTTTCATCTTTATCTACACCTTATCTGTCACCACCATTTCCCCCAAACTCTGCCTTCTCCACTAAAGACGCCGCGGTTATTGCAGCGCCACCACCATTGTCACGTCACCACTGCAACCGCTACTACCACGTCCATCGCTACAACCATTTCTTTCACCCTTACCTCTACCTTTTCCACTAGAACCTCCACCTCGTCCTCCATTACCGCCATTGTCATTACAATAACCACCCATTTTCCTTACCACACACCTCCATCTCCATCACTGCTCGCCCACCCTACATCCACCACCACCACTTCTTCTACCTTTACCTCCCTCTTCATCTCCACAACTTCCACGAAATCCTCCACATCCACCTCATCTACCTCTATCTCCACCACCACAACCTCCTCATCCACTCCCACCTCCATCTTCACCACCACAACTACCTCTTACATTATTCACTATCATGTTCTTTTAAGACATTATTCTATGACTACAAAAAAATTATATTAAATTTTACTAGACAATTTAACATTACGTTTCATACTTACATCACTTTTAAAATAAACTTTGCTAAACGTTCATCTGCATAAACATATTGCTACTTGTTAAGAAAGCACATAAAAAATGACAATGAGAGATATTGAGTAACTTACAAAATTTAGGGATAAAGGAAAAAAAATTAAAAGAAGATGTTGGGTAAGAAGTTGGATTGAAAAAATTACAAAATAATAATAATGGAGAACTTGAATCTAAGTGCGGCTTGTACCACAGTCAACACAACAGACTCTTATCACTAACCCAAAAGATGAAGAGAAAACAAGAGAGGTAAAGAAAGAAGATGATGATATTTTTCCCTTGAGAAGAAGATGATCTTTTACGTCAGGAAGAAGATCTTCTCGCCCGCCTTCCTCTTGGCGTACTTTTTTATTTGGGCCTGAGAGTTAAGAAAATGAAGGCCACAATTTTTTATTTTTGTATCAAAAGAAGGCCAGAATTCAATTGATTTTTTCCACTGCTCTTTTAATTTTTGTTCTATTATAGTTTCTTGTTTATAAGATTTGGTCTTTTTCGTTCAGAGAACAGCGACTTTGACAGAAACAAAGTTCAGAACGGCAACATTTTTATTGTAAATTGAGGATGATGATCCAAACTCACGTGTAATAAAAAAAAAAAACTGACGATATACGAATTTTTTTCTTTTTCTGAATGGAAACCTGGTCCACCTAGTTAATATTAAATTTGAATACTAAATAAAAGCCAATGGTATTGAAATATACAAATGCTTTATTTATTTCTTTTTTATATAAAAATATTGAAGATGATTATACCCATTTATTGACCCCACTATATGAATCTCACTCGAGATCAAGAATACAAGTACGCCAAGACTAATAATACTACTAGCAGCAAATTTACAATGCCAAGGTTTATCCAAGAATCCGGCACCAAAATATGTTCCTTGAAATATCCTGATGTTTCATTGTTTAATGAATAGGGTAAGTTCGGAGATTCAAACTTGTGACGTACTATGATAAAAAGAGGAATGCCATGACCTTATCAGTACTCACAGAAGCTTTAATAAAACCCCTGACCTGAGCAAGATTTGTGCATGTAAAACGACCTCGTAAGGGCCAAGGGTCACATGTCATTGACAAAACAAATATTGTGCTTCGAAATAAACAACCAACCTATTACTTGTGACCCAAACAAGATTTACCTATTGCATAGTTATAATACAATAAACTTCACTAAGCAGATGAATAACATGCGTTTCATAAACTTGGATCCTAGTCATTAATCTCTGCAGAAAAGCATTGCCTGCTCATCAGGGTGCAACACCAACCTGAGCCACATAAATTCGCAAAATTGGAAACACAAGAATAATACGCCTACAGAATTATATTGCTAGCAGTTCAAGAAATAAAAGACATTAAAGGCTTGCAGCTCAGAAGAATGGAAAACGCCCCAAATTAGGCAAGGATGAGATAAAAGAGGAGTCGGTTTAGTAGCATGCAAGAAACATTGTGGCTCATAAGAATCAATCAAGTTGGAAATGCAATATTTCTCGTGTAAACTATTTTTTGCATGTTACCAAGTACTATAGTTATCATTACATACAATACATTTTGTCATTTTGATGCATGGGCGAAGAGAAATGGTACCATGGCCAAAAGTGATTCAAGAACAAGAACACATGTTTTCAGCTGCAAGAGCAACCCTAAGTATCAACCAACTTTGTAAGGTTAAAACACAAGGAGGATGAATATTTACATTTTTCTAACTGTAATGGTGGATAGTTACCTCTTGGTAGCAAGAAACATGTATATACAATTGGGAAGATAAGGTCATCCAATTTGGCTCCCTGATGCAAGAAGCTCCATTTGTTCAGTAATGTGATTCATATGTTGATTTTTGTCCCATCCATTCTCCTGCCCCAACTTCAATTCTTGATCATCAACAGAGCTCAAAGTAGTCTCATCGGTGTCACCAGCCAGTGGGCTTGTCATAAGAAACTGTTCCCAGAAAATATCAGTAATGCCTGGAAGGTTAGAGGCCCCATTTAGCAAGGCATCTACATCCGGCTCGGGAGAAAAGCCATCATTTCCTGTAGGAAATGTCCCATCCATAACTGTTGACATATCCATATACCCTGCATGCCCATTCTCAGAGCTCATGAAGCTCGCATTGGGGATTTCTGCAGTGCTTTCAGCAGCAGTGCCTTGCATTTGAGTTATTTCAGGCATAACTGTAACTTCTTGAAAATTATGCATGTTCTCTTCCAAAACTTGATTTGTTTTCACACAGTTCGTAACTGCATAAGGGAAAGACTGGGAAATGGCTGTAGAATTACAACTGGCGGGTTTTCCCGACTCTTCGGCAGTATAGCACTCTGCAGAAGTTGGTGGAACCTCTGAAAGGGTCACTCCCAAACTCCCGTTATAGTTGTTCCCACTGTCTAATGCATTTGAAGAAGGAACATTGTCAATCAGGAAAGCATCGGGATTAATTATTGATGGTTCCAGCCTAGGAGATGTATTCATCTTCAGGATCTGCCTCAGCATTGCCTTTGCTGCTTCATTCATTGAAGGCTGGTACTTTACCATCTGTCCATCAAGAATTTTTGTGCCAAACTTCCCAACCAAAATTTCATCTTCTTGCCTTGGGAGTCTCCTTTTCTTATTGCCTCCAGTGATGAGTCTGCTGTCATTTTGATGCTGTACAAGCTGGGATAAAAATCCAGGACTCTGCATAGTCTTTGCAAGAAATGACATCATTTGCTGCTGTCGCTGTTCCATTCCCTGAACACGCTGCCCAACAACATGCAACTGATGATCTGTTGCTTGCTGTTGCTGCCTCAACCTAACAAGTTCCTGCATAAGACTGTTCTTGTCTCTTTTAAGACTTTCAACCTCTTCCTCCAGCCCAGTATATCCCACCTCAACACATGCTCCAACCTGAGAGCTCTGCACTTTAGGTGGCGGTTGTGGATTACTCTGTACATGGGCTGGTCTGCGCCTGCTGACGGTTTTCAAAAGGTGTTTCTGGCCTCTTAGAAACCCTTCATTCGCAAATTCCCATCGGTCTGGATCAACCTTTCTAAAACCCTGCAATTTAAATGCAGCATCATAAATAATAAAATTCAATATACGAAAACAAAGTAAACATAGACATACAACAATTTTTTTTTGGACCAGGAGAAAAATAACCAGGCTCTCACATATCACGACCCTGACTTAGGTAAAAAGCACTAGTCTCATAATCATAATAATTGTGATATCTAACCTCCGGCAGCCAATTGATGCAGAGGAACTTACTAACGTTTTACTCCTTTCTACCCTAATTAACTCTTTCTTTATTTCCAATAAACCAAAATAAGTAAAACTTCTCCTTTTTACTAACATTAGTAAGTGATGATAGAAGAATGGCTACACTAGATAGTGCTAAATGGCTACACCAGATAGTGCTATTAGAGAGAGAACGAGGGGGGGGAAGAGAGGAGGAGGAGAGCGAGAGCGCGAACGCCAATTAAAATATTTCGTAAATTGAAGATGACATTAACAATGAAAAACTGATGTAATTCAATAACTTTTTTCATTATCTAAGAAAACATCATTAAGACACCATTCCAATACCTCCTAATAAAGAACAAAGACATATTTCTAGCCACTGGCTCAAGATGTAAAGAAGTGTTTACCAATGTCAACCCACCTTTAATGCAAGCCTAAAACTAAAACAAGAAGCAACAAGCATGATAGCAAATCGATCTCACTATGTGATGTCAACTCCCTAATTATAGCAACAGCCAACGTAATAACCACCCCAACCCACCAAAAAAAAATGCCTAAATTAAGCAAGAAAAGCACTTCAACAATAGAAGGCACTGTCTATAGACTAGAAATGATTCAATGATAAGAATGTTGATAGACAAAGCACAATGGTATTTTGATCAAAGCATGTAAATTGTGTGACGAGTGAAAAGCATACCAATTAAACAAGAATGAGATTTGAATGCACATTACATCAGCTCATAAAATATCAGAGGGCAAAGGAACAGGTACCAAACAAACTGACTTGTTAAACAGAAACTAATATTGACATGAAGGCAGCAGGGAGGGGGTAGTTTCAAAGGCTTGATTTAAAACATTAAACCTGAAAACTTGTACTTATTTAAAATTTTCTTCTCTGTCAACCCAATGTGTATAATATCCATTAGGTCCTTGAATGAGCACTCATTTCTCCGTAATCGGATCATTCTTTTTAGGGAGACAATCTTATTGCTGAATAACAATAAACTACAATATAGTGAAGAAAATGTCACATAGAATGATACTAAACGTATAAGACTAACAATATCCAAACATATGGATAATGCAACTGCAAAAAGATATAACTTAACTTCACCTTCACTGTCTCTCTAAACAAAACGTTGAATAAAAAAAAAGCTGATTTCAAATATCCTCTAAAACATAAATCTTGATGGGAATGTCTTATTTGAAAGGGAGGATAAAGTAATTCCTACTTAAAATCCCTGGAAGTAAGAGAAGAGGAAAGGAACAACACTCAGGTGCAAACACCCGTTCATTTGAAATATTACATCCCGCTAATTTTATTAACAATGTCAAAAAGTATTTACCAAAAGCTGGATCACCCTGGCATCCGTCCGAGTTGAGACAACATAGATTACTACATTTTGTATTATTTCATATAAATACTTGGCCATTGTAGTGAGAAACATTTTCAACATGTCACACGAACTAGATTGACAAGTAAAAAGATTAAACTAGTGGCCTTACAGGATGGTGCCTTTCACTAAATCATCCTGGAACGATAGGAGACAAAAACCTGTCCTCATCTAGATAAGACCGGAATTTTTGTGCTAAAGGAAGCTAAGAATTGCAATCATTTACAATTTTTTAGGACATTATTGGCAAATATAAAATATATCTTTTAGAAATGAATAATAAGAAATGCATTCGGAACAATTTGTGAAACAAGAAACTTCAATGAGGCAATATGCTCATAACTATTAGCATTGCCTTTCTTTCGGAATTGTTTTCCATTTGTTTCAGAAAAACAAAAGATTCTCCACTTGCTTAGATTATACAATGGCCATTTAGACTGAAGGAACCTTGACCATGAATCCAATACAACAACGGCATAAATCATGTGAGGTAAGTCCCCACAACGAGAACCTATCCTCATAGTCTGTCTATTTAAAATCTCCAATTCTACAAACCCTTCACCAGAATTAGAAAACCTAATTGAACATCGTTCCTGCATAACTAATCCAAATCCCACATCTCCAATCGGAATAACCGCCTAAATGATCTTATTTTTCCATTTAAACCTCCACAAAGCCACAAGAGAATAAAGAAAGATATCAAAGAATGAAAATGGGGAAAAAGAAACAAATACCCACATAAGTATTCAGCTGCCTGACGAAACTAGAGAAGTTATTGTGCTTGAAGTACTTGGGCAGGAGGTCCCTTGAGAACTCGGGCACATTCCAAACGACGAAGCTGTTATCGCCGTCGCTCCAGGAGACGACGGAGTTGGTGGATGGGTCATCGACCATTTCGTAGGTTTTGTTCAGAAATGGTGGCGGAGAATTGTTGGCGGAGTTGAACATCGACGACGCGTCTTCGACTCCATCCATGTTTTGATCGTAACACTGTTTTGAGAAAATTGGGTGTCTCAGAGAGAGTCCGCGTGGGGCGGAGAGTGGGAACGAAGCCCTAGATTGCAGGAGATGATGAGTCAGAAGGGAAATGGAGAGAGAGATACAAACATAGACACGACTCGCGGCAAGTTTCGGGGCAGTCATGACAACAGCGAAAGTCCGATTAAGTACATAAATTGTAATGGATTTTCATTTAAAATAATTCCTTATGCGTTGGCGCAAAACTGTAAATTGGAAATTATGGAAGATGGGAAACGAGGGATTAGATATTTTAGATATTTTCTTACCTATATTTTTTTATTCAAAAGATATGCATTAAAAAAGAAATAGCAAGAGAATACACTGAACATGTGCATTACAAGACGGTGCGTGGGGTCTTGTTAAAACCTTTATCATAAAACTTAATTAGCTCAGGAGAAATTCGATGAGAAAAAAAGAGTAATCCCAAACAAAATAAAGAGAGAAACAACTATTTATCAATATCCCTAACTAACAATGGTGCTACCCAAAGAGGAAATGTAGGACCCCAATTTGTTCGTTCTTGAGTTCGCCGTCCCACATGCACAAGATGGTGAGTAACAAGGTTCGTCGTTCGAGACACACAAGTAAAAGACTCCAGAAGAATTCAGAGCACTTATTACGTAATAAGGAAAGTACCTCCCTCGCTATCAGTTCCACTGGTGTCCAGGGATGTTGAGCAGATCTGATGATGGTCATTGCCTCCAAATAATCGGTCTCCACAACTGCATTCTGCAATCCCAACCATTAAACCTGTAGAAGACCTTGTAGAATTGCCTCAACCTTCGTGGAAACTACAGATCCACCCAGAGGTCTTGGCTTGGAGAAGCCAGCCACCAACACACTAGGCGAATCTCTGAGTGCCCCGCCACTCCCCACTGCAGGGTATTAGTGATGACCCGGAAATCCAAAAAGGCAAATTTGAGAATTTGGAAAGGGAATTGACGTTTTTTCCCTTGTTATACGTGGTCAAAATTTGACCTTTTGTTTTTGGGTATTTTTTGGAATTGGAGTTCTGAGAACAGTTGCATAGGTCTCGGAGTCCTGAGTCCTTAGACAAGCAACACGTTGAAATTGGAGTTCAGGCATATCTATTATGGGTTTGAAATGACCAAGGGAATTTTTGTAATTTAGATTATTAAGGGCATTTTGGTCCTTTTGGATTATCTGATGAGTCATCAGTAATGTGACACCTATCACATGTCGGTTGGGATTAGTTGACAAGATCCCACCCGAAACACACTAGAAAAGTAAATTCGGCCCTACTCCTATCTGAGAAGAATCAAAACATACACATGAAACTTTGTCAGATAAGGGATACACACAAGTTTCTCTAGTTCATGCCTCCGCCTCCCGAGCCTTAATTCCCGTGCAACGTCTCTGAAGGGTCACAAAACCATGAAAATGTGTGAGTGGACAAAAAGAAATAGTTTAAAGCATACTTTTAAACAACTAGCATTTACCTTTCGTTTTCCAAAACCACGCATGTATACAAAAACCCTTTCACTTCGATTAAAATAAAACACAATTGATAATCTCGAAATAAGCGAAAAGAATTCCCAAATCAAAAGTATCATTAAACTGTCTAAGACCTCGGTAAATCGACATAAGCATTACATAAATCACAACCATCAACACAAGGTAAACACATCGGTCACATACAATCGATCCACCATTAGCACAATATGAATCATCAAAACAATACACTACTAGTAGGTACACCACTCGGGAAATGAGCCCATCTCGATGTCCAAGTGGGGACCCGACTCAGGAAAGAAGCCTAGCTCGACGTTTGAGTCGTGTTAGTCTCAAGAAAGGAGTCCTGCTCGACGTCTGAGACTAACTAACCAATAGGCATAACCACAACATACATCAAACATCACAAATCATCACATCAATCCACAGAATAAATCCATATCCAACATCACCACAGAATTCAAGTATAGTCAACTCAACGTCATCACAGAACTTATACACAATTATACTACATCCAATCAATCAACACACATACATATAGTTCCCAATATCAAGATTTCACATATCCATATCACATATCAAAACCATAGCCAGAACCTCGGGCCTAAGCCCAGAACATAATCAACAACATTCTCATAAAACGTGCCATTGACATAACTTCCATAAAAACTTCCTGGGCAACGTCTGAAAATCATAAATATTCCATAATCACATTATTTCATGCCAGAAACCATACTCAATACAAAACCACAATCAAAACGATATCTGAAACACAGTTTTTGAAAACCCTCGAAAACCTCAAAAAATGAGCAATAAAATATTAATTAAACATTCATAAAATCACCAAAATTCATATAAAAATCGCAATCACCACAATATCATAAAAATCACATAGAAACACATTTAAATCATGTAAGTATGCATGCATAATAGTTTAGGAAAAAGAAAGTCCACTCACGCACTATCCATATAACCTAATTTCGCTTGCACGCATTTTCATAATTTTTGAGAATCTTAGAACCTGCCAAACATCACATATGAAGGTCATTAATCTTCCCAAATAGCCTCATATTTAATACCACATTTTTTTTTCGTGATTTTAAAACAAATTAAAATAACACCTAAACCTTTGGACATCCAAAACTATGTCGAAACGATGTTTGATTGACTCAAAAATTGTATCTTTGGATTTTTAATATTGAAAACTATAAAACATATGTTGTTCCGAAGATGAGATACAGTGGAACACGGTCCCACGCGCCACCAGAAGTGGCTGCACGTGGATATCGCGCGCGACCGCTATTCATCTTCCCCTTCCTTACATCGGGTCTGCAATTCTCGTCCCGACCCAGTCGGTGACCCATTTCCCATCCTTCTCAATTTCTATCCTTTTTTCACAATTGAACCCTTCAACATACTTGGAATTAATCCCTAAACATTTTCCTAAGTTCAATTTGAGTATCCCATTTACCTTGATCGTGAATTCTGACCATCCTCAAGGTTCCAAATTTCGAACCTTATTCTGGGCTCAACGTTGTGTGTTTTCCTTCAATCTTGAGTGGTTCAACTCGTCTAAGTCCCAGAAAGAGGTTTTCAACCTCAATTTGAACAATCTAGGTCTAATTCATCAACCTCAAAATATTCAATGTTTATGAAAATTTATGGGTTCTCACTCACATGTTCTATTCTTTGTTTATGAAAGGGTATCTACAGAGCTTCAGATGAAGACATATGGTTTTGCATGTGAACACTATAAGTTGGCCACATGTCTCCCTATGGTAATATGTGTTTTTTTTTCGAGGCAACGTTTCGCCTTACGACTAGACCTCTATAAATAGTGGAGGTGTTTACCTACAAACTCACTTTTCACTTTTTCACTTTCATTATTTTGCAGAGCTGCTACCAAAGTGAGAAGGCGATTTCCAGTGAGCTTATTGCGAAAGGTCAGTGCAGAGGTGTGATTTCCAACGAGCAAGCTTCTCTATGAAAAAAACAAGGTAATTTTCTTTGTCCTTTGGTTTTTGTGAATCAAAGTTGTGTTTTTTGATGAACTAGTGAAGAACTGGTGGTCGGATAGTGGTTGGATTCTTTTAGGCCTAGGGCACAGTCGATTATAGAACCTTTTTCTATTTCGTTCGTAGATTACTATCATGTCAGACTGAGATAGCCAGTTAAACGAAGTGCAGAATTATGATGAGGGTGCTGAATCCGAGGTTGGGTTAGTTTAGTTGAGCTTCTTTATAGAGTTCAGAGGGGAAGAGGAGGTGAGTCAGATAACGTATTATAGTAGTAGCAAATTTTTGAAGAATAGGGGCGATCAACTAGAAGTTTAGAACAACGGTTGGGACTTTGAAGAGACGAAGGACCAGTCCGAGGAGGATGTTTCCTTGAAGGCACATGCTCTAAAGATAAAGAACTATTGGCAGAAAGGTAAGGTTACCGTCATTGGGAAGCCGAGTGGAAAGGTTCCTCCTTCGGACATTATGATTTATATTCCCTGAAGGAGGCCAATTTCACAGTAGACAAGCTAATCAGAAAGAAGGCATAAGGTGGTCTAAACAGGTGGCATGCCTGCTGGAAGGTGGCTGATGCGATGTCGAGTGACCCTCCACCGAGCTATGCGCTCTTCTATCCTGGGCTGTATATCCATGGTGTAAGATTTTGCACCCATGTTTGATGAAGATTGTGAGGAAGATGAGGGTGGCCATCTGTCAGCTCAATCCGAATGTGTGGATTTGTTTGATCAAACAATATGCTGCATTCAAAAGAGTGAGGAAGCCTAAGACAACTTGTAGGCTGGTGACATGCTTGCTTGAATTTGGCTAGCAACAACAGAGTAAGGTGTTAGGTTCATGCTAGGTGCCAAGAAAATAACACATGAGGGAAATTTAGTCATAGTCTAACTTTTTCACAAAAGACGTAAGACTAAGTTCACCTTTTCAAAGGGAAGTGGGGTGGGGAAGGTATTCCCTCGAAATTTTAGTAATTGGATAGCCTCAGTGAGTATTAGTGTCTTGTATTTTCATGTTTGTGTTTTATTTTTCTATTTTTTATGTTGGTGTCTGACCAGTGGTCTATCTTGCATGTGATCTTCTTGTGGTGGGGAGTTCGAGGAGCATCGGCAAGTCTATCGCGAGATGAAAAGGAAATTGAATCTGATTCATAGGAACTGGTATATCTTCCATATTCCTGTCATCCTTTAAGAGGTTGCTATTTTATTCTATAGGCGTATGTTCATATGCTTAGATTTCTTAAGTATGCATGACTGTATTTGATGCATTTGTATTTTTTTTTGTGGCAATACCAAGGCTGCACCTAAACGTATTTAGAATAGTGTTGTCGAGGTATTGAAGGCCAACAATCAGAGGACCCCTATCTTGATTGAGAATGATTTGGCGCTAGATCGTGATGGGATAACTCCTCAACCAAATGGGTTGGTATCCAGGTACAAGAAGAAGGAGGCACCAACAAAAAATGGGCCGTCTTTTGGAAAAAATAAGCAAATTGAGGGTCTTAATCCGAGTGCTCAACAAAGGATAACCATTTTGGCTAAGAAGAAGAAGAAGACGTCGGTGTAACGACCCATCCTAGAAATTGGGATTAGATTAGTGGTTAATGATGAATTAGTGAAGTTGATCGGTGATTAGTTAGGTGATCTCGGACGGACGGTGCGAAATGAAGTTTTTGCCCCTAGAATGGGCAAAAAGGTTGACTTTTGGTTCGGGAAGTCAAATGGACTTTGACCGATGACTGTGACGTAGTTCGGGGCGTCACGAGTTTATAGACAGGTGGCACGTCCGATTTCGACATTCGAGGAAAAAGTTATGATGTTCAGAAGATTGGGGGTATTTTGGTCATTTGGTTAAAAGGGGAAAACTGTTGACTTTTCATTTGACAAGTATTGTTCACGTAATTCGAGGACCATTAGGTAGGTCTCGATCCCCTGAGTGCAACGACAGGCGGCATGCGTCAATTGAAGTTTGGACGACAACGTTATGGGTCTAGGAACATGAGGGGCAAAATGGTCATTTGTGGAATAAGGGTAAAATGGTCATTGTGATGCATGGGGTTCTGTGCCCAGTTAATTTTAAACATGTGGATGCCTTGAGGAGTGGGTCTACAGAGATGGGGACACCTGGCCCCTTCTGGATGGTTGTGGAAACATCTCTTAGCCGCCTCAAATTGGTTTTAAACATGGTTGCACGGTTGTGGTTTACAAAAAAAATAGAGCTTGATAAGTGCCCGTGAAACCCAACCTATCCAAACCTCTCAAATGTCAACTTCTACTGATGGTTAGTGATTGAAAGTGAGAAAGAAGAGTGAGCTGCTGAAGGTGGTGGTCACGGTGGTGCTTACGACGGTGCCTTGAGAAAGAAAACCCGAGAAGTTCTGAGTCCTTTGAAATGGCAAACCTTGTTTCATGACGGTTTGATGGATTCAGTTAGGGAGATGGTGTTCTGGAGGTCAATATAAGTTGGTTGGAACCAATTTCGAGCCCTAACATGGACAGTAAGAGAAAAACCCGTGAAAATCTTCTTTAACTTCAAAATGGTAGATCGTGTTTCAAGGGTTAATAAGTGATTTGGTTAATTGAAACAAGGTTTGGAGGTCAAAAGGGAACAAGTGGACTTGAAACCACGACGGGAGGTGGCCAGAAGCGGAAGAACACGACTGGGGGACATGGCCGGTTCATCTTTTGAATTGAAGAGGTAATATCTAGAGTTTAAACTCACGAGTTTAGGTTCTAAATTAATTGCAAAGACTGAGACAAGCATTAGGAATGAAAAGGATCAAAATCAGATTGAAATTGGATGAAAACCAGTGTCGAACCGCCTACGCCGGTTCAGTTGAACCGACCAGCCTGTTGAACCGGTCTGAACCGGTCGATCGCAGGTTGAAGACGCTTGAACAGTGGGCGCGTGGCTCCCACGTGCAGCCCCTTTGGGTGGCGCGTGAGGGCGTGTGGCACACCGTTAGAGGAAGTTTTCAACACGACTTTTAAAGTATTCGATGTAACGAACATTTTGGCACTGGTTTTGAGATAATCGGACATCTTTTCGATAGGTTTCCGGATGTCTGAAGGTTTCAAGGCTCGTTTAAAAATATTTAAAAATTTGGGAAAATTATGGAGCTTTAGTAGAAGCTTAATGAAGTAGTTAGTGACCTTCTTATGGGATTTGGACAGGTTCAGAAAAGCGGTTATAGTGGATTAGCCAGGAACGACATAGTGCACGCGTATCAAGGCGGCGATGCTAATGGTCTGTGAGTGGACTTTGCTTTCAAACTTATGATGCATGTATAAATGTTTTATATGTTTTCTACATGTGATTTCTATGTTTATGATTATGATCGTGATGATTTATAGTTTTGCACGTATTTCGAGATAATTACGTATTTACACGTTTTACGAGTTTCCGATTTATGTTGTGATTTGATCATAGTTTTGATGATTTGATTTCGGGATTTGAAATATGATTTGATTTCGATGATTTCTAATGGATTTTAGAAAAGTGATTTCGGGCTCAAAGCCCAGTTTAGAAAAAGGATTTTGATAAATGATGCTTTGGGATTTAGTTTTGGAACTTGAAAGTGAAATTCTGGATTTGCGTTCGGGATAATGGTTCCGGATGCTAGCTTACGGAATCATTATTGCGAATTTGGATATGGATTTTCTATGGTTTTCACTTGAATTTGGGTTTAAAGACCTGGTGAAAACTGGTTTTGGGTTTAGAGACCCGGATACGGCTAGATCTGGTTTTGAGTTTAAAGACTCGGTTGATTGACGGGGGAGGACCCTAGATTGATATGTTTTGAATATAAAGACTCGGTTATTGTAATATTCCCCGAGGCCTGTTGATTATGTTTTGAGTTTAAAGACTCGTTGATATCCCGGGAAAGCCTGATTATGCGCATGTGTTTTGAGTTTAAAGAGTCGGGCACGCTTGAGATCCAACAACTTGATTGATTGATTTTTTTCACTGGTTTTCAGATGTTTTGGGTTGTGCCCAGATGATTTGAATTTTGTGGATTTTGTGGATTTTTGGGCTGAGTTCCTGTACTTTGATGAGGATTTATGATTTTGGGTTGAGGCCCTGGATTTGACTTACGGATTTGAGAAAAGGAAATTATTCTGGTTTTCATTGATGGTTTCTTATCTTGACTATGAATTGATTTTATGAAATGGTTTTCATATGCATGCATTAGTTTTACGTGGAGGGTATAAATTGACTTTTCTTATAAATGTTTTCTGAACTCATTATTCATTTTGTCCACTCAGAGTCTTTTATGTTTTTGATACCCTCCAGGTTTGATACAGCGCAGGCTGTTATTAGAGAGACAGAGGCATCACACACTCGATCCACAGTAAGTTCTGCGCACTCTGGGAAGTCTGGAAGTTTTTGGATGGTTCGCTTGGGAATCCCTTGTCCGGCTTACGAGTTGCACGAAGGTTGGATGTCAGTTAGCCTTCGTGTCACTTGTGAGTTAGACGGGAACATGACTTAGCCCTTAATCTCGGGGCATTGGGGGTGGGTCGTGTCAGTTGGTTAGTGCAAAGACAGTCACAGTCGTCAACCTTGATCAAGAGGAGGAAGACGTTGTTGTCAGACTTATAAAAAAGGTATGGTTCCTCTAAAAAGACCCTAGGGTGGATTATCAACTTCGACGAGCAGATCATCAACTCATATGAGATTCAAGGTGGACTGACAAAGAAGGGTGGCTAGAGGTTTTCTGAGGTTAACTTGCAGAACGAGCTGAGGCATGAAGCTAACCTACAGTTGAAGTCCGTTGAGGTGATGGCTAGGAATGTGCGTCAAGCACAATGTTTTTGTACTGAGGGGTCTGAGCCTTTTTTCCATGAGCCGAAATTTATGGTCCCTATATCTCTTTTTCCTCTACCTCATTTCCTTTCATCTTACCATCCTGATCTAGAGGGCGAGGAGATGGCTAACCATATCGGTGCTGAGTTCAAAGTGTTCACAAAGAGTAAGCTAACTTGGTTAGGCATGTGTTTTTGTTTCAAGGAGAGGATGTTGTAGATCATCAATAGTGTTGCCATCAAATCAACCATAGAGCTGTTGGAGCTAGACGCCTTATTTGAGTCATCGATGTCTGGATGGATACAGAAGTCTCTCATCATTATTTCCCATGTAAGTGAAGTAGGTATACTTTATACTTGTATTCTTTTTTGTTTAGTTTGCATATTAATATATTTTTCTTGGTGTATGCAGTCCCTTGGCGATATGTTTATCAACTATAACCATGTCTTGAGTTGTGTGGTAGCCACAAACAAGGTGAAGGTTAAGCTGAAGGAGTAGCAGGCAGGCTTACATCATAAGTCTCAAGAGGCCGAGCTGACCTTGAAGGCCATATCCGATCTAGAGAGGAAGTTGCAAGCCTAGCAGGGGAAGCTGGAAGAGTAAGCTACCTATCTAGAACTATTTTATCATAAGGATGAGGTAGACAGGGTAGTAGAGATGTAGGCAAACGAACTTAAGGTTGGGCTGTCGAAGATGGAGGCCCAAAGGGACGATTGGGAGGCCGTGCTAGAACTTCTAAGATTGAGGGGTTTGTAGACTAGGCAAACACGGAAAGGCTAAGGGCAGATTTTACATCCACTAAGTCAGTCAGTGTAGTTGAGTTTATGGAGTATGCTAGTGGTTGGACAATTTTACCTCTGTTAATGAATGAACTCATTTTGTTTAGCCATTCCTTGGCTCGGTCTTCAAGTGACTCCCTTAATGGTTGAGGAGGAAGATGTGGAGTAAGAGGAGACACTGATCAGGAAGGTGAATCGGATGCACCTAGTAAGGAAGGACATACTTGAAGCACCTAACCTTTTCGAGTCATCGAAGAGCAGCCTATGGGGATGATCCCCCCCTTATTTTGTCGAAGAGTTAAGCCAACACGAGCCCCGCCCTAAAGATGGTAGCCATCTTTCAAATGCTTAGTTAGTAATATTGTAGATTTGTTTATGGTCGACCTAAATGTCGGTAATGTTATTTTTTTGTTTTTTTTGTTTTTTGAGCAAGTAATTTTGTCAGACCAATGAGTCTTTTCCTTTGATATATAATGTATCAACTATTTTCACATATTTTCCAAGTGTTAATTTGCATGAGATTAGATATGTCTATCAAATGTTTTGCATGTATTTGAATAACTGTATGCTCAAGTAGACTTAGTAAAAATATGCTCGGTATGCTGAGTGAGTTTTGACTCGCTATGTTTTGAGTTATGCCTTAGACTATTTTCCAAGTGTAGTTGGTATTTACCGAGTTCTTGCTAAGACATTTTTCCTTGGTTGAGGAATTGTAGTGTTACAGACTAACTGAGTTGTTTGGCACGGTGTATTACCCCTAGTCCCCTAAGTACTCGGTTGAGGTAGGATGCCGAAGGAAGAACTGAGGTGAAATTTTTAATTGTTAACTTGTAAACTTGTGTGACATGCTCTATGTCATGGCTAGGCTTAGTTTGAGATGATATTTGGTTGGTGGGCCTTGAGCCTCTTTTCCCGGTCAGAGAATTTTTAGACATGTTTGTCTTAAGTCCAAGTACGTTGTATGTACTTGGTGGTGGAAAATGGTCACTTTGAGTGAATGTTACAGATTACCAAAGTTGAAATCTGTTCTTGTGGAAAAACATGTGTTGTCTGAGCACTATGACTTACATATTAGAATAGGAGCCCAAGTTTAGCTTTAAAAATTGTATAGCGGAGGTCTGCCTCTACAATGTATGAGAAGTTGTATGCCACTAGGCGAAAAACTCATGTGATCTTGTAGGGCCTTCCCAGTTCGCCCTGAGAGTTTCGACTGACTAGTGTTTGGTTTCCAAATTGACTTTAGCAATACCTAGCCATCGACCTAAAAACTTTGTGGTCTATCCTTGGCGTCATGGTACAGGCACAATCTTTGCTTGTAAGCAATGTTGCACAAGCTGGCTTGCTCTCAGTATTCTTCATTAAAAGTCTAGGCTAAGGGCCAACTTATCGTCATTCTAGTCGATGTCGTAAGTTAGCACTCGGTATGAGGTTTCATTGGCCTTTATTAAGACGATTGTTTTGATTTCGAAAGCCATGAAAAATAGCGTCTCGTTAGTGGCCATTTGGTGTGACATCGGTGTGACTAGAGTACATTTTGTAGGATCTTCGACCACTTGCCTCTTGTCTTACCAAGATGGATTTTCAAAGTGTGCTTGATGATCTTGTTGACAGCCTCAGCCTGCCCATTGGATTGTGGATGTGCTAGAGGGGTGAAGCATAAGATGATCTTGTGCCTCGTAGAATTCTTTGAATTTGTGGTCGTCGAATTGCTTCCCATTGTTTGTGACTATGGTGTATGGAAAGCTGAAACTACATATGTTATTTTGGAAGACGAATGTCTCAATTTGAGCTATCTTGACGGTGTCAACATTTTGGATTTAACCTACTTGGTGAAGTAGTCCACATCGACTATAGCATACTCAGTCTGTCTTTTTCCAGTTAGCATCTTGCATATCAGATCTAGTTCTCATTGGGAGAACAACCATGGACTGAGCGTTGGTGTTAGGTTTTCTAGTGAGAGGAGCAGAAAAAAGTAAAGAGGTCTCTTTTCCGAGTGAAGTCAGCTACATCGGTATGCATATTGGGTTAATATAATCCTTGTTAAAAGGTTTTATGTTTCAAAAATTATGGGCCAGTGTGGTTGCCACATACTCTTGCATGGATTTCTTTTAAGATGGCCTTTCCAGCCGCTGGGACGAGGCACTTCAGGAGAGAAAAAATAAATCATCGTTTGTATTCTTGGACTTCGATGATGGTGCACAGAGAAGCATGTCCGTTTACTTTCTTTGTTGCAACCCTGTTGGTTGGAAGAGTATTGTTAGTGAGGAAGCTAATTAGAGGGGTCATAAGAGCATTTGGTGCTCGGTTGGTTAAGGATCTCGTTGGGGACATTCCAGCTATAGGGTTTGCTCACCTGAGTGGGCCTGGCCAACGCCGACACGTGGACAGCTCCTACCTTCCATGTATCGGTCCCACAATAGCTTACATTTGTCCCACATCGAGAGAATGTATTTATTATACTCACCACACCCATACAAAAGGGGTCCATTTGTCATATAAAGGTAACTAAGCATTAACTATTCACTATTACTTTACACTATACTATTCACCACTCCTCTTACATCTCAAACCGACCACTAACTTGGGCGCCAGAGTACCCTTGGGCTAGTGCCACACAAGTGCCTATACTCTGACCTACCAACCAGCTTCCTTTCTTCCAGGTCTGTTGAAGGGCACGTGGTAGAGCAGCATTTGCTCCCTAAGTTGGCACATTTTGTACATCAATAGTTTGGCGCCGTCTGTGGGAAACTGACTAAGTTTGCCCTCCACTTTACCGAGCCAAGCACCACATTACCTTCTCATCATCCAAGCATGCAGGACAATGTGGACGGAGAAGTCACACCTGCACCCAATCGAGGATCAAGGCACACCTCCCCTGAGCTGCACCGGGCGTTGGAAAAGTTACAACGCGACATGGCCAAAATCAGGGCCAACGGTACGTAGGCCGAGTTGCGCTATATCGAACTCAGCGAGCAGTACACCGAGGTAGTAGCCTAACTACAGGCCGCACAGGGTGAGCTGAATGTCAATAGCGCGTATGACGAGATCTGCAGGGCCAAGAAGGTTGTGGTTAACTGTGTTGAGCGCGCTGAAAGGATCCCCCGAGCAACCGACAAGGGAAAGGCCGCTACCATGGTCGAACTGACCACCAAAGCCCCAAAACTCCTAGTTATACCTGGGAAGGGCGCCCAGGGAACCAGGGAGTACCGCGATACACGCGAGGCCCTGAGCGGCACGTCCAGACCGGAACGCCAACAACTCAGTCCAATCCAGCTCGAATTCCCCTGAGAAAAGGGTCTACCGACAAAGGAGCAGACCGGTCGGACACATCTTGAGGCTGACCCACGACAACACTCCCTCGGTGAAAACAACGCCCCCATCTCAATCACGGAGGGGGCATACTCTTCCCAAGAAGTCCTCAGTGCATAGCGATCCAATCGCCCTTTGCGTAGCAAGAGGTCTAGGGGAAACCAATGGAACTCATCCTGACGGGATACACACAGGCCTCCTTAAGGCACCGACTGCCTGAGAACGAACAATGCCCCTAATGCCGATCTGATAGTCCAACAGCTTCTCGACCGAGTGAGGTGCCTCGAGGCCAAGAAAGGAATGCCCCAGACACACACTTGGGTGGACCCAGCGTGAGCCCTTTCACATATCGAATCAACTATTTCCAGCATGGTCACATGATCAAGCCCCTCAAGATCTCCCTCTACACGGGACAGATAGACCCGATCAACCACTTCAACAATTTCCGATCGGCTGTTACCTTCACGAGCCTGACCGACAAGAATCGATGCCTGGTCTTCAGTTCCACCCTCACCGAGGCCGTGATCAATTGGTTCTACTGACTGGAACATGGTTCCATAGACTCTTTCATATAGCTCACCGACATCTTCCTAAAATAGTTCATGACCCAAACTGAAAAACTCTTCTCGGTCGAGGATCGCTTCCTCCTGAAGCAAGGAGAGCTTGAGACGCTAAGCGAATGTACTGCCTGCTTCAGCCTAGAATACTGTTGGTGCACCGAGTCTGATGACAAAGCAGCCTTGACCGCTTTCAAGGGCGATCTGCGAGAATCATAATTCAGGTATGCCGCACACACCCAAGGTTGGTCTACTTACAATAAATTGATGAAACAGATGGCTATTCACGCAAAGGATGAGCTGCTGACTAGCAGGGGAAGTGCTACAACGACCAACACCTACCAGCCCAGCATGGGGGACTCGGTCAACACATATTGATCGAGCCACTCTAACCCCCAATCTACTCCTCAGCAAGCTACCCTGAGCCAAACCCAGCACCAGAATTCCCCGAGAGTAAAAAGGAAGGAATACACTACTTCCTATAGCCTGGGGAAGAAGGGCAAGAACCATGGCCACCACGGCCACCATGGCCACCAACAAGGATAGGGCCAACAGAATCATGGGGCCGATAGAAACCGTACCAAGCGTCTTCCTCCTCGGTGCAAATACGAAACTTACACATTCCTGAACACCTTATACGAGATACACACCACCGCTGGGCACGAGCTTCTCAGCTTCATGGACGCTTATTCGGGGTACATCCTGATCTTCATGCACTCTCCCGACCAGATACACACCACCTTCCGCACTGACCAAGGTTTGTACTGCTACAATGTGATGTCATTCGGTCTGAAGAATGCTGGGGCAACCTACCAACGATTGGTCAACTACATGTTCGGCGAGCCATGGTGTAGTGTCGAGATCGAAGTAAGGGTAGGCCAAGAAGATTTTTTATAGACCTCCTTCTCGGGCACTACGGCGAAGTCGTCCTGTCGATGGTGGAATTCGAGTGACCTGAGGAAGTCTGACACCGCATCCTACCGGGCAAACGTGAGTCGATCTTGCAAGAAGTTCATTTGGACATCTCGGCTCACCACCTTAGCCTGAAGAAACTCAGCCACCTCCCTAAATTGCTCAGCCAGAGCCCTCCAGCTCAGCCTTGAGTCGGTCGACCTCCTCAGCCACCGACCGACTGTCACTAATCTCTTTGGCAAACATTCTGAGCTGGGCCAGTTGCTACTCTTGAACTTGAAGATTTCGTTCCAGCTTAGCCTTGGCCTCACGTGATGACTCGGCCTTAGCCTGAGTACCTGCTCCGTCTCTTGAGACCGCCGAGCCAGGTCAGCCGACTGCTTCTTAAGCTCGTCGCTCTCCTTGTCTACAGCAGCCACCCAGCCTAGGGTGTGGGCGTAGTTGTCCAATATCTGACCGAGAGCCTACACTGACAGACAATAAGTTAGCAAAATTTCAGGAAGGTAACAAAACAAAAAACCAAGTACAAATTGAACATAACACTTACATGAGAGGTGGTCAGGAGGGACTTGGACATCCGCTCAAACATGGAGCCCCCAGAGGGTCCGCCCAGCTCGGACAACTCCATCGTGGTACCGCTTTCCATGTCATTAATAGCGGGCAACACCTTGTCGTAGATCGACGCGGAGATTTCCTCCCACCGAACGACCTCCTTAGAAGGCCCGCCTAGACTAGGGGACTGCTGAGTAGCTGATTGGGGCAGCGGCGCCGACTGCATCCGAGCTGCTGGTCAAATATAGATAAAATAGCTAGAAAACATAGGTAATTCTCTCCATTTTACAAAACTATTCATACACGTGATGAATTCTCAAATAAAGATAAAATAGCTAGAAAACTAGTAAACCCGAAATACTTGCAAATACTAGAAATCCAACCAAATCAGAAAATAAGTCAGCATAAAGTCATACCAAGCATTGTAACCATAATCACACGAAACCAACCCATCCTATTGCTAGAATCTTAATCTTCATATCACAACTGCACTACTGGTAGGCCATACCACTTGGAAAAATAAAGCCCATCTTTGGACGTCCGAGTGCCACCTGGGAAAATAGAGCCCAGCTCTAGACGCCCGTGTACAGACCAACCCTGGGAAACAAATCCCTGCTCTGGACATCTGGGTCTTAGCCCAAATAACGCGTCTCAGGAAAACAAAGTCATGCTCTAGATGTCTGAGACCAATCAACTCCTCAGGAAAATAAAGCCCTACTCTAGACGTCTGAGCATCAATCATACTACATCCCAAGAAGGGTTGTCTAATCACCACAATCCACCTATTCCAAGAAATCACACCATAAATATCGAGAAAACACATATTTAGTTCATAATCCAAATCCAACACCCCGAAATCTAGGCTAAGCCCAAAACATAAGTTATGTTAAAAACCTCGTAATTTGTGCAATAAATATAATCCATAAAATCATTAAAAAATCACAGAAAAATCCCACCAAACAATTGTAACCAAAATCATATAGGAAATTCATATCGAAACTAAAACCAATTCCAAATTCCAATATAAAGCCAGAATACAAAATAGGCAAATTCCTCGTAAAACATGTAATAAAGTAACTTTCGTAAAATCACTAAAAATTAAATAAAATCATACTCAAATCACATAATAATAGCTTGTAAAACCATTTAAATATGCATGCATAGGAGTTTAGGGAAAAGAAAGACCACTCACACTCGGTATGCGCAGCTTGACATCGACTTGTACGCTTTTCCATAATTTTTGAAACATTGCATCCCGTCAAAGATCACTCATACAGGCCACTAGCTATCCCAAATAACTCATATTTTAATCCCTCAATTTTTCGGAATTTTTAAAGGGACTTAAAATGAAACATAAACCTTCAGACAGTTAAAAGTTAAAACTGCCCCTAGACGATATCTAAACGTCTCAACAACTGTATCGTTGGATTCGTAATGTCGAATACTTCAAAAACATGTTAACAACATTTCGAGATGGACCATCATGCGCCTCCACTTTCCCAGAACCCTCACTGCACGTGGGATTCATGTGCTTCAATACTATTCATCCCTTACCTCTAGCCGACCCAGTTGGCCTACAACTTAGGTCACCCGACCCTTGGCCATGACCTGGTTCAAACCCAACCATTTCTTCAACGTTTCTCTTGTTATAAATAACTAAATTAACCTATGAACATCCAGAAGAAGTTCCATAATATTAAAACCTGAAGAACATACCTTAAAATCCCTGTGTTCAATTTCCATTCTTAGCCAGTTTTCCCACTTTCTTTCCAGCTCTCTCCTGCGTTCAAACTCGTGAAAATTTGGCTTTTCGAAGTCTTCTGGGCCCAAGGAAGACTACCATAATCTTTGTTTCAAGCTTCCACGTTTAAATGTCCTTGTGAGCCAAAGATCTTCACGGGTTACACACGGGTCATATTTTGGACGTCTGAGACCAATTTACTCCTCAGGAAAATAAAACCTAGCTCTAGACGCTTGAGCATCAATCATACTGCATCTCGAGGAGGGTTGTCCAATTACCACAATCCACATATTCCTATAAATCACACCATAAATATCGAGAAAACACATATTCATTACATAATCCAAATCCAACACCTCAAAATTTGGGTTAAGGCCCAAAACACAAGTTATGCCAAAAACCTTGTAATTTGTGCCATAAATATAATCCATAAAATCATCAAAAATCACAGAAAAAATCTCACCAAACAAATGTAACCAAAATCATATAGGAAATTCATATAAAAAATAAAACCAATTCCAAAATCCAATATAAAGCCAGGATACTAAATAGGCAAATTCCTCGTAAAACATGCAATAAAGCAACTTCTGTAAAATCACTAAAAATCATATAAAAACATACTCAAATCACATAATATATCATGTAAAACCATGTAAATATGCATACAGAAGATTTTAGGGAAAATAAATTCCACTCACACTCGGTCCACTTAGCTTGACACCGACTTGCACGCTTGTCCATAATTTTTGAAACATTGTCTCCCGTCAAAGATCGCTACTATAGGTCACTAGCTATCTCAAATAACTCATATTTTAATCCCTCAATTTTTTGGGATTTTTAAAGGGATTTAAAATGAAACATAAACCTTTGGACAGTTAAAACTGTCCCAAGACGATATCTAATCGTCTCGAAAACTGTACCGTTGGAATCATAATGTAGAATATTTCAAAAAACATGTTACCAACATTTCGAGATGGACCATCATGCGCCCCCACATGCCCAGAACCCTCATTGCACGTGGGATTCACGTGCTACAGTACTGTTCATCCTTTACCTCCAGCAGACCCAGTTGGCCTGCAACTTAGGTTAGCCTACCCATGGCCTGGTTCAACCCCAACCATTTCTTCGTTGTTTCTCTTGTTATAAATGTCTTCCAGAAGAAGTTCCATAGTATTAAAACCCGAAGAACTTACCTCAAAATCCATGTGCTCAATTTCCATTCTCAGCCAATTTCCCATTTTCTTTCTAGCTCTCTCATGCATCCAAACTCATGAAATTCTGGTTTTTCGAGGTCGTCTGGGCCCAAGGAAGACTACCACAATCTTCGTTTCAAGCTTCCACGTTTAAACGTCCTTGTGAGCCCAAGATCTTCACGGGTTACTCATGGGTCATATTTTGAACTCTCGAGTTACTGAGTTTTCTACCTTCCTTTTCCAACTTCCTTTTTTCCTCTCATATTCATCTGCTCTCTGCTTCTTTGTTCCTAGATGATTCCCTCCCTTATTCTCTCATGTTTTTCTCATAATGCACTTCATTATCTACACTGCTCTGTGTTTTCCTTTTTGTACACTCCATACCGAAAGCCACAACCCAATTGCACACACAAATATATAGAAAAAAGAACAAGTCGGTGAGAGATAAGGGAGGGAAATATCAGAACTCTCTAGACAAGTGTCACTATCCAAGAATACCTTTCAATCAAATTGACCAAAATACCCTTCAAGTAAGCATTACCAAAATGCCCATAACCATGTTTGACCTGTATCACACATATTCGACCTCTAATTTCAACATACCACCCATCTACGGACTCATGAGTCTGAGACCTTTGTAACGGTCCTTTCAAAATGTCCATCTGATACCCTAGGTAAAAAAGTCAACGTTTGACCTTCAAAGGGAAAAATCATCATTTTTACAAAAAAAAAAATTAAAACAATTCCTCGAATTTTCCGGGTCATTACAGCCTACCCCCCTAAAAAATTTCTTCCTCAAAATTTAAATAGCAAGGATATCAAAAGATTACTATCATAAGATCACGCTCTTTAAAGGCGTAATATAGCTAAACCACGTGAGCAACAGGGCTACTAGGCTTAACATTGCTCAAGTCATGTCCAGGAACTGCACTCAATTACATCTGGATCTAGAATCTCACTACACCTTCCAGGGACTAGTCCCTACCAGCCGGACATAATTAATCATCAATGCAAGCACTAACTACGATGCACAATAATAGCATACATAAACTATCCCCCAAACCTCGTTTGTCAAGATCTCAGCAATTTAGTCTTCACCTACGATGAATATAACCACTCACATTTGAGATCTTATAACCATAGACCGTGGAACCATACCAATTATAAAACTTTCTCAACTAAAGTGGCCCCACACTTCCATAAGCATCAGGTCAAGGAAACTCACTTAGACATAGATATCTGAAATTCCAAAATAGAAATCATCGGCACACCTAACCAAATCTTGATACCCTGATATTCATTTTAATAACTATCTGCACAAACCACCTCAGGAACTGTATTAAATACTGTCCGAGTCACATACAAGCATCCTTCACAAAGGTAAGGATAAAGCTTACAAGGTAGATCACACAAGCCTTATATCCAAGCTGAACCAAATCACAATTCGAGTATTGATCATACATGCATACTAGCACTACACACATGTTAGTATTCAAAGCAACAATTGCCTAGGGACACTTGAACTTCAACATTTAAGAAAACATGTCACTCTAACGGTGAACACAATTTATGGATTAACTCGCGTAAACCTCATAATTGAACATAACCCTTGACTCACTTTCCAAGTTAAGAGATTCCAAAATCAGAATTAAACTTAAACACCATATCCACAAACTACTATTAAGTATTCATATCCAATCCACACAAAACTTTAACTTAACACCAAAATGAATGTAGGCACATTTGGGCCTACGACCATTAATTGAGTTCCTTCCGAACTCCTATTTACTACTTAAGATTGTACTCAAAATTTTCACTTTTCAACTTCCTTCCAAACTATAGTTCTCACTTCCGACCTCTTCCAAGTTGCATTCATTTATCCTATTCCATAATACCCCTGATTTTCCAAGAATACGACATTATTGTCAATATTCACTCTTTACTTAAACACAAAGCTTTCAGAAGGTGATCACATATATATTTTCTTGCTTCTCAGCTCATAACCAAACACTCGAAATTTAAGACAGACAGTTTCTCAAACTTCCCTTCACTTCTTATTGATAAGTCACAAATTAAGCATTATTTCAATGTTATTCCTTATCCCTTTTACTTGTATTTTGATTATAATTGCTCAATCAATAGGAGAAAATGATATATTTTGTGATGTTTGTGAAGATTGTTTAGCTAAGGTTAAAATCATGTTTTTGCAATGAAATGTGAAGATACCAAAGCTAACTCATCAAGAACTCATCAAGGACTCACAAAGTGACAACTCACCACTCAAGAACACGGCAAGTACCATGGATTTCCCAAAATGCGACTAGTTTCTTGAAACTTTCCAAAATTGCGATTAGTGATAAAAAGGACTCCTTGTTCAATATGGACTTCCTAGCCGCAATTTACTTCTCCTTATAATACTTGAATTGATGTGGATTGACTTGGAAAAGAAGACTAAAAGAATTCCTAATCAAAGTTAAAGTCAAATTGGGAAGAAGGAAAAAGGATTCCTTGCAAGCCCAGGAATCCCATTCACGGCAAAATAAGGCAGATTTGCGGCTTGGATTTCCTTGTAGTTTAGGGTTGATTTTTCTATTCTAATTAGGACTCAAGCTAGGGATGGTGTGAGGCCTATATATTGTTTTTTCCTTATTGTTTCCATGCCCTTTTTACCTTCCAAGGTGCTAAAACTCTGTCAAAATTTCTACTTAAAGTTATACATAGTCAACTGCATTTTGTAAGTGTTTAAGCTTTCAGATTCAAGTTTTGGTTCTAAGTTGTGATGTGAGGCTTGGGAGAAGAAGAGTGTTCAAGCCCCTTTTCCTACTCCTTGCTACTCATTAGTATTTGTGTTTCTTAAACCCTTATTCTCTTTACGTTTATATGACTTCAATTACGATGTTTGTTAATCTAGTTATGTATGAGTAGTTTCCTTTAGGATTAGGGTCGCTTGAAGCCCTAGCCATGTTAGTTTCTACTTAGATTTCTGGCTCTTGATTGTGATTGTTATGCATGACTGAATTTGTTGGATTACTGTGCTTCATGAACTCAATTTATGCTTATAAGCTTAGCTACCTTGTTTCACCATAATTGTTGATGTAATTGCTTGACATACCACTATATGATCTTGAAATTTATAGCATCAAGTTGAAGAGGGGGAATCTTATTCGTAATCTAAACTCATGACCTACTAGAATTTCACATCAATTTTCTAGGGATAGTGTAGTGTCATCAAATATTCTTCGTGTTTTATGCATTATCACGCACTATCGATAATAGACGTTTTACAGTGGATATCACGCTTAAAACATGCAAACTAAGAGAAGATAATAGGTGTGGGTTAAGCCTTAGCCATACCCCTGCATCGGCACTTAATTCAGAAACATACATAGTAATTAGATCAAGGAAATCTAAGTTAATTAGACTAAAACTTAATTGGACACTTTGAATAAGTCCCCGAGGAATTCGACATTTGAGGTGCCGCTATACTATATACACGTCTTGTGCACTTGCAAAGTTATTACACTTAGAGGTTTTTCCTAGTATATCTATTGTGCTTGGTAAAATCTCTATCATGTTGTTGGTATCGTTGACGAGGACTTGTCCCTCAACAGTGTCCATTTTGTTTAATCTATTGACTTAATGTGCTTTTCTTTTTTGTACATAATTTAATTTTTGTGTTTCCTTTTTGTTGAGCATATGTGCTCTTAGGTGACCATGGAATCATGGGATAGTCAATACGATTCTAGTGGTTGGGCCTATGAGCTTCATTATCACGTTCCTTCGATCCCAAGTAACCACATCACCAAGGCTGGACCTATGACCGGGAGCCCTATCATCAGCCCTACTTTGCCCCATGTTACCAAGAATGGGGAATCCCACAACCTTACACTTGGATCCCTTCTCCTCCAGGTCATAGCCATGTTCCATCTCCAAGAATACTTCGGCAAGTAATGGAAGAGGATGATGAAATGTATGACCTTCGAGTGCGACTTTTTTGGGCACCGGAGTGGGAGAGTGACGAAGTGGACTATGTAGGCATGGATGTTCAGCCACCAAGTGAAGACATGGCCCCTGCATAGGAAACTGTTTTAGTCCAAAGAACACTTCGGAAAGTTTTGGACCAGGATGTGGAGATGTATGCCTTTCAGGTGCAACTTGCTTTGGCACCACATTGGGATGACTCTAATGAGGAAACCTATGAAGGATTGGATGTCCAAGTTCACCCCATTCCCATGCCAAAAGAGCTAGACAATAGCTCTAAGTTGGCCTCTAGTCATCTTTGCATTGTGCCTACGGCCCAACCCCATCATGAGTCTCAATTTTCCTTTGAGCCGCTGCCCATGGACGTGCCTAACTTGCTATATGAGCACCCAACTTAACCCTTGGATGAGGACAATGACAAGGACAAGAACAACCCCATGGCCTCCCCCTCCTTGATTCAACCATAGTTCCACCCATTGCACCCTATATTTCATTTGTAACACCATTCAAGTTTGCTATCCCTGTTGTGTGTTTTGGTGTGAGTTATAATCAAGTTCCTAATCTTTTGTGCAAGTTTGACAACCCTTGATTAAGGAAGTACATGAGAGCTCTCAAAGTGGTCATGTGCAAGTTCAAACGACCATGTTACAGAAATGGCCCAAGGCCATGACCTAGAGAGTACAAGACACATCCACCACCTTTCCACCATAAAAGTTGTCATCATGGGAGATTTGGGAATAAAATTTCTTGCTCACTTTTATATCTCTTCTCTATATTTTCCTTGGTAAGTTAAGAACTCGAAAGTAGATTCATGCATATGTGTCTGATTATTTGTTCTTCAATGCAGCAAGGACTTCAAATGGTGGTTCCTCATGGGAGTTTTCAAGTACTTCCTTGGACAGCTAGCAGCCCTAGACACCCTAACCTGGTTTGCACCCTTAACCTCATATATTTTCATATTATTGGAATCCTTAAAACCTTCATGTGATTGCTGTGTTTTTTGTTAACACATTAAGGAAAATGTGTCATTTAGGTTTGGGGGTGTTTCGGGGTACACAAACTAGTTTTTGGTTTTGTTTAGCTTGCTGTTTTTTGTTTTTTGTTTTGATTTGCTTGCTGTTTCTTTTGTGTTATGCTACTTTTTAATGCTTAAACAAGTTAATATGCAGGTATAGAATGTGAGAATTGCTTGTATTTACTAAGAATCATTGCCATTTCCATTGAACTCACACTTACACCTCATGATACCAAAATCAAGTGATTAAGCAACCAAAACAATTGAATTTGAGCATACTTAGAAAATTAGTGGAGACTACCATTGTGAGATCTTTGAGCTTGATTGCCTTTCTTTCTAAGTGATCTACGTGTTTCTACTCTTAGACACTCATCACTTTGTTCATGATAAGCCTTGAATTAAGCATCATTTTATACCCTTTTGCTTATCTTTTAATGTTTAAATACCAAAAAATAGGAGAAAATAGTTTTTTTTTTGGGTGAGAAATGTGTTGAATTGGGTTAAGCTTGGAATTATGAGAATTTAGGCAAAAGAATCACCTTAATTAGAGTTATATTGAAGAAGTTATGATCGAATGAAGGGAAGCCACCAAAAAAGGCAAGGAAATTCGGTAGCATGCTACCGAACCAATCCCAACAGCCCAAGAATAGTGTCGATAGCCACCTGTTGAATTGCAGATGATCAGCTCGGAGCACGAGTCCCAAATTCTAGAACATAAGTTCAATGCGCGTGCACCGACCCTTCTTACCCTTACTTCAGCGCGTGTCCACTGAGCTCCTTGTCTCCATTCAGCGCGCGTCCACCGAACTTGATTCTAGCTTACCTTTTGCGCATTGACTGCCCTTTGACCGCCAAAAATCCTTCCCATTTTCGGTGCCCTTCCCCCAAAATGCCTCCTGTTTAGTTTCAAGCACCTATTTCCTTCTTTTTTTTTTGTGTGGAAAATTGTCCAATTCAAGCTTGGATTTGTTTCCTTTTTATCTAGGAAACCTTTTTAATTAGGTTTTATATTACCTTTTTAATTAGGATTTTTATTACCTTTTTCCTTTAGGACTTCAATTTAATCAGTTTAATCCTTTTCCTTTTGTAATTTAAATTTTAAACTCCTATTTATTTGAGGATTAATTTCCTCCTATAAATAGAGAGACTTAGGCTAATTGTAAAGGGTAGCTCATTTTTATATCAAAACTCTACTTGACCGAACTTTCTAGTTTATATCATTGATATTACTTTGCAAGATTAATTACACCATACTCCATCCTCTATCCTTCATCTGTGGCATAGTTAGGCGTTCCCTATGTCTCACCCAAGAGTTCTATCACTCCGTATCCTTTGGGCTTCTCGGGAGAAAAAGTGTAACACGACCTCTTACTTCGTAGTTGTCAAAATTACTTCGTAGTTATATTTTGACATGAATATTGTTTCTATGAATTGATTATTAATCTTATCTTAGTTTTATGATTTGTATTGCTTTCGTATAAATATTCCACGTGGTCTAGTATTTTAATTTTTGTTATGTTGTATATTGGTGCTTAATGCATGATAGATGAGTTGGGCGTTCCCTAATCTATTATCGAAAGTGTCGTTGGGTGTACTGGGCACATACTTACAAATATGCAACCATCTCGTAGAACTAAAGTTATAGAATTTCGTAGGTTTGAAGTTAATATAATTCATGAATGAGTAAGGCAAAGAATGAGTTGACCACGTGTAAATAATAGATTAGGTTAGTTTAGGTTTAGTTTAATTACGCAGAACTTTAAAATCAATTTATCATCGGCATTCTATAATCCAAACGTTAATCATGCTTAGGTACCTTTAATCCCCGGTTTAGAACGATCCCTATTTACCAATGCTATAACCTACAAAAAAGGGTTTTTAATTGCATACGTTTCCTTAAGTGTTGAGTGTGACTTTATGTTTACTTTAATACTTGGTTTTTGCGTATCAGTTCATAATTGCATGATCTCTTTTTAATTGCATTGATGTTTAAAGAACCATATCTATTGGATGCTCTTGATTTAATGTGTAATTGTTTATGAGATGTGATATAGGCTATGTGTGTTTTAGCTACTAAAGGCCTTTATTTTCCTTGTCCCAATTGCATGCTCCTTAAGCCCCTTTGAAGCCAAACACTTAGCTGTTTTGTTCTTCACCTACATTATGACCTAACCATGTTTTGAACCGTTCATTATGGCTATATCCTATAATCTAAGCTTGTGTCAAGATTGCATCAAATGAGATTCATGAAGAGGAGGAAATGTGTTGATGGTTTGTTCTACTTATGCTCATGTGAGTAAACTAAGCTTGAATTGAAAGATCATTGGGTTGTTTGAAAAGTGAGGAAGTTATTGCATGATCTTGGCTCAACTCATATAAACAAAATAAAAAGTGTATCAAGTTCATTAGTGAATTCAAAAGAAAAGAAAAGAAAGCAAAAGAAAAAAGGAAATTGCAATTAGAAAAAGAAAAAATATATGAAAGCAATGAACTTAGAGTTGAGCCGAGTGAGCCAAGTACCTCAAGTAAGGGGAATGTAGTGAGTTCAAGCACCGATTCATCATTTATAAGTCAAGGTCCGAGTCATGACTTTTCATACCTTGATGCGGCTTAGGTTCTTTGAATTCCAACTTCTAACCCCAAGAATGTAGCCCCATTACAACCCTTGAATGAAGACCTATTGATCTCGTAAATGGTTGACAGGACCCATCCCAACCCCCTTGGATTATTGTGGGATGTGCCATGCTCCTGTCTGACACCACGTACCAGACCAAGGATAAAACCATAACCCACTCGGGGTTTCAATAGTACGCAGCGGCATGTGATGTGTTTTGCTTTTAAGTACGTATTTGAGATATTGTTTTTTTATGCATGCATGTTTTTAAGTAAAGGGTATAAATGTTTATTTTGGAAATTATTTTTAAACTATTTATTTTTGTCCACTCATAGTTTTTAATGTTTTTGATACCCTTCAAATTGATTGCGGATGCGGGCTATAGTAGAGACCGAGACATCACATGCCACTGCGTACTCTGGAAACTGCTACGTACTCTTGAAACCCTGAGTGGGTTACATTTTTATTCCTGGTCTAGAATGTGGTGTCAGACAAGAGCAGAGCACATTCCACGATAATCTAGGGGGATTGGGATGGGTCCTATCAATTGTTATGCAAAGGATCAAGGTACGTATCTCTATTCTTAAACTTTAATTCCTTTTTGAGATCATATTTCCATATAAAGTGCTATTCTTCATTGAAAATCATATGTGATTAACTTGATTTCCTTTACATAAACTTATCACATATGCTTGTGGAGTGAAAGCCTTAGGATTTGTGTGTTCATTGAGTGATGCCTAGTGAGGATTAGAGTCGAGGTCAAATCTTTTTAGGGTGTTTAGATGACGTTGTTTTCTAGTTTGATAATTTGAGATGCTGGTATAAACACTTAACACATTGAGTTCACGGTTATGGCATGTTCCTTGGTTTTTGTGATTTTGTTTTATATTCTTGGTTCTTATTTACTTATTGATGCATGATTTCTGGCATCCTTTGTGTTAATTAAAATGTTTGTGGGTATCGTGCTGCTATAACCCTCAGGAGACAAAACTTCTCTTACTAGGTGAACCTAGGGGTTTAAATGCTTATCTTAATTAGATCGAGTCTTCTCTTTTTTGTTTTGCTAAGGGACTAGAAAAAGATAGGGTTGGGGGTATTTGATAAGTCACGAATTAAGCATTGTTTCTATGTTATTCCATATCACTTTTACTTGTCTTTTGATTATAATTGCTCAATCAATAGGAGAAAATGATCTATTTTGTGAAGTTTGTGCAGATTGTTTAGTTAAGGTTAAAATCATGTTTTTGCAATGAAATGTGATGATTCCAAAGCTAAGTCATCAAGAACTCATCAAGGACTCACAAAGTGCCACCTCACCACTCAAGAACACGTCAAGGTACCATGGACTTCCCAAAATGCGGCTAGTTCCCTAAAACCTTCCAAAATTATGATTAGGGATAAAAGGGACTCCTTGTCCAATGTGGACTTCCTCGCCACAATTTACTTCTACTTCTCATACTTGAATTGATGTAGATTGACATGGAAAAGAAGACTAAAATAATTCCTAATCAAAGTTGCAGCTTGTATTTCCTTGTAGCTTAGGGTTGGTTCTTCTATTCTAATTAGGACTCAAGTTAGGGCTGGTGTGAGGCCTATATATAGATTGTTTTTCCTTATTGTTTGTACGCTCTTGTCACCTTCCAAGGTGCTAAGACTCTGTCAAAATTTCTACTTAAAGTTATACATAGTTAGCCGCATTTTATAAGTGTTTAAGCTTTCGGATTCATGTTTTGGTTGTAAGTTGTGACGTGAGGCTTGGGAGAAGAAGAGTGTTCGAGGCCTTTTTCCTACTCCTTGCTACTCATTAGTATTTGTGTTTCTTAAAACCTTATTCTCTTTACGTTTACATGAATTCAATTATGATGTTTGTTAATCTAGTTATGTATGAGTAGTTTCCTTTAGGATTAGGGCTGTTTGAAGCCCTAGCCATGTTAATTTGTACTTAGATTTTTGGCTTTTGATTGTGATTGTTATGCATGACTGAATTTGTTGGATTACTGCGCTTCATGAACTCAATTTATGCTTATAAGCTTAGCTACCTTGTTTGTGTATAATTGTTGATGTAATTGCTTGATGAACCACTATATCATCCTGAAATTTATAGCATCATGCTTAAGAGGGGGAATCTTGTTCGTAATCTAAACTCATGACCTACTAGAATTGCACATCACTTTTCTAGGGATAGTGCAGTGTTATCAAATCTTCTTCATGTTTTATGCGTTATCACGCACCATCGATAATAGATGTTTTACAGTGAACATGACACTTAAAACATGCAAACTAAGAGAAGATAATAGGTGTGTGGCGAGCCTTAGCCGGACCCCTGCACGGGCACTTAGTTCAGAAACATGCATAGTAATTAGATCAAGGAAATCTAAGGAGAACTCTAATTGCTAAAGGTGGATAATAAGCCCTAATTCATCCTAATAAATCAACAAGTTTCTAATCAAGTTTTCATTTTTTGTACTTTTTTTTTCGTCATTTAATTTCGTACATCATCACTCCAAAAAAAACCCTCCATTGCACTTTACTTTCACATCTAAGTTAATTGGACTAAAACCTAATTAGACACCTTAAACATATCCCTGAGGAATTCGAATTTTGATGTGCCACTATACTATCTACACGTCATGTGCACTTGCAAAGTTATTACACTTAGAGGTTTTGCTAGTACATCTATTGTGCTTGGTAAAATCTCTATCATTTATCCTTCCCTTTTCCATATTTACTATACCACATAATCCTTCCATCACGTTTCCCCAGATTTAAACATTCCTCTAGGCTAATCATCTATCTGGGGGGTGAATAACAATGTTAACATGTAAAAACTTTTAGAAACACTTGTGCATAGTCTGCCAAAATCTAGATTAAATCTTTGGATTCCTATCCATCACACTTGACCCCGCAATTCCATATAGTCTTTTAGTCTCATCAATCAATAGTTCACATATTATTCCATGTGAAAACCTTTCACTTACCAGTAAGAGTTGGATTAACTTATAAATCCTCCTACAATCATTCAGAGCTTATTGTAACTTCTCTGGATTCTTAGAAACTGAAAATAAAAATTTTATCGCTAAGAGAACCCGTCAGCTACTCAGGGACCAAAACACCTGCCAAATTCCCCTTAGCTTCCAGCACTTAGTTATTTGCCTACTGGCATGTCAAGATATTTCTCCATCAACTCTATTCTCTAACAAGTTAGGCCGGCTTACTAATATCATTCTTCGTGAATGGTTATACCTCTTATAGTTCGTGAAGTCTTATACTTTTATGTAAAGAATCACACCTTCAAACCTTTAACCATTACTACCAGTTCCAAGCCAAATGTGGAATAATCTAACTCACAAAGGTTCTAGTGGTCGCATACATAACAACCTTTTTGTCTCAGAACACCCACAATTATGTAAGCATACGAAAGCATAAACAAATAGACAATCATGCTTCGACTCGCAAGTCGTTAACCACGACCTTCATGATAGGTTGTTAAGCAATCATAGTCCTTAATATCAGGTACTCTAGACATCCACCTTATGGTTACATTTGATAACAAAGTAAGTATAACATTATAATTGGGTCCCAAAGCATGATGCAATCCATCTTATGGCCTATAATCGATTTTATAAACCATCTAATTTCCGGGGTTTCGATTCCTTCGAATTTCCTCATGTCCAAAACTTTTTCCTTTAGTTTTATTTTCGACTTCCTAGTCACAAAACAAGGTATAATCGTACGTAAAATTTCTAATAGTGCACATCTCAGAGAATTATACTCGTCAATCAAAACGAACACGTAATACATATGCACACAACGGATCCCCCTAGCAGTGTAATGATCCTTATCCTAAACCAATTCAAGAACGATCAAATACCCTTGGCAAATCCGCAAACATAGCTGGTGTAAAGATTACAAGGAATTCACAGTGACCTTATCTCAACTGAAAGATCATTTCCTTAATCAACTTGTGATATCCAAATCATAGTTCAATTTCTGTAAATATCTAGCCTATCTCAACCATTTACCCAAGGCAGGGGGTAGTTATCTCACACTTATTGCCCTTTTTGAACTGCCTGAAATTGCGTACTCAATCTCACTTATGTGCTCAACAACTAGGATTATTGAGCTCGAGATAGTACTTCGGGCTCTAACCTGAACCCATTTGAATATTCATAGTCCATAGGACTATTGGTATACTTAATCACACCTCAAAACATCACTATACGTATCAGATCCAACATGAGGCCTTTCATAGCCTTAATCTTGAAACACTCGTTCTAACCGAGGAAACTTACCCATTTATCACATCTAAGTCTAACACGCCAACGCGGCTACAACTTTCACTACCCACATAACTTTCCCCCTTATCAGTTTAACATTCATTATCTACATGAATAATCCAATCCAACATCACAAATATCAAGAAAACGTACTTTCATAATACACATATAATACTTTAAGATAATACCAGATGAATCATAAGAGTAACACCTACCCAACAGAACCAATTCATATCCAGTGCTATAACTGCCTCAGGGCTCCTATACGTATCTCACTACTAGGTTGTGCACAAGGCTCGGGTCTCCAAGACATGACAATTGCAATCACAACTCAAACCTAGCTCTGATACCAAGTTGACAAGACCCGACCCTAAAAAAACTCGAAAGACACGCTCAGGCCCTGCTCCCATCTAACAAGTAATCTAGCTACTGAAATTGCTCATAACACTCGTCAAACAGAGGATACTTGCACTTACGCCAGTTCATGCCTCCACCTCTTGAGCATCCTCGATTTTTATGCAATGACCATGGAGGATTTCAAAACCAAGAAAATGTGTGAGTGGACAAAAAAATATTTAAAAAACATATCTTCGAAAAAATAGGCAATTCTCTCAGTTTTATAAAACTATGCATGCACATGAAAAATCCTCAAATCTCGATAAAACAACTAAAAAACCAGTAAACTCGAAATATGTGCAAATACTAGATATCCAGCCATATGATAAAATAAGTCAACATAAAGTCAACAGAGCCCAACTATGGACGTCCGAGTGCCACCCAAAAAAATAGAGCCTAGCTTTGGACGTCCAGGCATGGACCGACCTAGGAAAATAGAGCCCTGCTCTGGACGTCTGAGACCAAACAAGCGCTCAGGAAAACAGAGCCCGGTTCTGGACGTCTGAGCATCAATCATACCACATCCCGAGGAGGATTGTCTAATCATCGCAATCCACATATTCTTAGAAATCACACCGCAGATATCGAGAAAACACATATTCATTTCATAATCCAAATCCAAAACCTCAAAATCCGGGCCAAGGCCCAAAACAAAAGTTATTCCAAAAACCTCTTAATTCGTGCCATTAATATAATCCATAAAATCATCAAAATCCATAGAAAAATCCCACCAAATGAATCTCACCAAAATCATAAAGGAAAGTCATATCAAAACTAAAACCAATTCCAAAATCCAAAATAAAGGCAGAATACGAAATAGACAAATTCCTCGTAAAACGTGCAAGAAAGAAACTTCTGTAAAATCACTAAAAATCATATAAAAGCATACTAAACTCACAAATACTCATATCACATAATAAAGCATGTAAACCATGTAAATATGCATGCATAGAAGTTTAGGGAAAAGAAAGTCCACTCGTACTCGGTCCGCTCAGCTCGACATTTGCACAATTTTCCATAATTTCTGAAACCATTTTCTTATGTTAGAGATCACTCCTATAGGTCACTAACTATCCCAAATAACTCATATTTTAATCCCTCATTTTTTTGGGATTTTTAAAGAGATTTAAAATGAAACATAAACTTTCGAACAGTCGAAAATGCCCTGGGATAATATCTGATCTTCTTGAAAACTGTACCATTGGATTCGTAACGTCAAATACTTTAAAAAACATGTTACCAACATTTCGAGATGGACCATCACGTGTCTCCACGCTCCTAAAACCCTCACTACGCGTGGGATTCACGCGCTACAGTACTGTTCATCCCTTACCTCGATTAGACCTGATTGGCCTGCAACTCTGGTCTCCCGACTCGCAACCATGATCCAATTCAAACCCAATCAATTCTGATGTGAACCAAAGGGTCCTAAATTTAACCCTTTGTAGTTGTAGATTTAGGAAGTAAGGGATCGTTCAAGCTGGGGATTAAGAGTACCTAACTGTTGATTGTTTGAGAACTTAACTTAAAAGGGGATTAGGGGGTTGTGAAAACGTTGAGTTGATTAGAGTAAAAATGATTGATTGGTTTTGATTTGGTTGGGAGAGAAACTTTAGTTAAGAGAAGGTTTATCTTCCACTAAGTCCTCTACCTTATCCAATTACCTTTCCATCTTACTTCTTTTACTAAGTCATGTTGCCTTCAATCTAAAATAAACCATGAACGCATGAATCTATCCTAACATCTTACTATTCTACCTTAGTTCAATAACGCATTAAAACTAACTAATTCTCTAACTTGTGAAGCACAAAATGTTACACTCAAGATTAAAGATCGTTAAGCTTATTAAGATTAATTGAAGATTAAGTCTAAAAGTGACTTTTCATTAACTTAAATTAACGTGATTAGGATCCTGAAAATCCTTTGCCACTTACAAACATAAGATCAAACATATTGTATGCTTTACCTTATAGTTTTAGCATTACTCTTATGCTTATCATAGTATGTGTGCACTCCATAAATGAACCACATAAATGATAGTTATAAAACAAACCACAACAATCATACATGAACATAGTATAGAAAGTAAGACTTAAAGAAATTATCAAAGACTCATGACTTAGGGCCTAAAAAAAGGCCCCTAACTGAAAGGGAGATTAGCTACGCATGCTTAAAGAAATCATAAAAACAATGTAAATTAAAAGTTGGGATTGTACAATGGATAAACAAAGCAGAAGAGGAAGAGGTCGTGTCCAAGTCTTCAAAGCACCACAATGAATTTAAAGTAACTAAGTTTATTTGGGACTAAGGGAATTTAAAACAAATGGATTCTATGTGGGTCTATTCTTCTCCCCATTACAATGATTTTGGGGTCCTTTTATAGAAACACTCCTAAGACTAAGTCTTCAATCACGTTTCCTAGTTGCAACTGGATTGGGAAGTTGATTCCTTCTTGGATTATCTTGATTGTCTTTCTTCATTTCCATGAGCGGCAAGGAATTTTCTTTCCTAACCTTGCTTGGAGATGGGTAAGGAAGGGGCCTTATCATACTAGATTTTAGGCTGAAAACACGACGTGATAGCTTTTCATTCCCCACTTATCTCGGATTTGTACAACTGGCCATGTGCTAGCTTGATTCTGATTTGTCCCTAAGTGTGAACACACTTCTAAGTCGGCTAAGAACCAAGAAAGAACCTTCTTGGTCGATCTTGAGCTTTAATTTCATTGCTGACTTGGCAATGACAGCTGAATGAGACCTCGACAACCTAATCACTTTGTGCTGGGAGGAACCAAAACAAAGCACAACCCGAGGGGGTATGAAATTTGGCCTATAACAAAGGTCATTTTTGAAGTACCTTAAAACATGGCCCTGGTGAGGCACCTGGATAGATGACACAATTTGTATAGGGAATGCATTAAGAGGGCCCAAAAATACCATCTTTGACAGGTCCAAATTAAGATGCCAAAAGTTGGCCCTAAGTGCGGTTAGGACCTGAAATGTGGCTCCATGAGCCAAAAATTGGAAGTACGCCAAAACAAGCCCTGATGAGGCACCTGAGTAGCTCATGTTATGTAGATTTTGAATCCCCAATGAGGGCCAAAAAATTTGGGGTGAAGGATATGAAACAGAGGTGGCCAAGATTAAGAACCTACTAGAACAAAATGAGGCACATGGGCCTAGTCCCGGATCTGGTACTCAGATGGGAACAAAACTAGAAATGGGGAACAATGGTGGAACACGATGGAACAGGACTCAAAACATGTCACTATTGACATGCTTTGCTACTTAGTTGGCATAAGACTTGGTCCACGATTGGGCATTTGTTGGAACACAAGCTGGTCCTTGATTGGGAACGTGTCACTAGTGACATGTCACTGGGACCTCACTTGGAACACGGGACATGTACTAAAACTGGGATCGATAGTTGAAACATGACTTGGAATTGGGACCCGATACTAGAACATGGTCTGGGACTGGTCCTCATTTTTCACCATTTTTGGACTCTTAACCTATCTTTTTGTTTCTTCTGCACAATTTATCACAAAACACATTACTTTCTCCTCTTGATCATATATTACATTAAGAACATGTAAATCTGCTGTCAAATGGTATTAAAAACATGCATAGAATTAAGGCTATCAAATACCCCCCCACACTTGCCTTTTGCTAGTCCCTTAGCAAAACTAAAATAAGAAGAGACTCAACCTAATTAAGATATGCATTTAAACCCCTAGGTTAGCTAGTAGAAGGAGTTTTGTCTCCTTTTACGATAAGCAAAACCAAAGCTTTAAGAAAATCTGTTCAAACCAAAACACAAGTTTTAACCATAGACGTGAATCATATGAGTGATATGTAAGTCCTTGCTCCGATCCTTAAACTTGCAAAACAACTTCATTTAAGCACTTTTAGAAGCAATTGCTTCCACTTTATTTCCAAGAATCCTATGGTTCACTCAACAAGTATTTGTGAAAGAGTAAAAGTATCACATATAAGAAAGGCAGGGCACAATGAGATCTCATAGATGGAAATTGAAACTTAGGAACATGACTACATACCTTGGTCCTTCGCATGGTTTTTCATAAATCCGTAGGTCTTTAGGGTTGTAATGCGGCTAGGTTCAAGGTTATGAAAAAAAGAATGGATTTCAAATAACTTGAGATGTGCTAAGGCATGAGAAGTCATGCGTGAGACTTGATCTTTTCAGGCTTTGGTATCTTTACGCGAGGCCCACGACAATGCACTCTATCATTTGTACTTGAGACTTTTTTTTTTCTCTTTTTTTTCTTTATCTTTATTTTTCTTAGAACTTGGAACTTTTGATAGAACACTTGTTCATTCTTTTCTTTTGAAACAATGTTTTAGAACTCACCAAGATAATGCAAAAGTTATTCCTCACACTTACATTTTTTCTTCATTCACTTGGTTTGCACTTATGATTCTTCTGTGCATGCCAATCCTCTTCATTTTAGAGCAGCAACTCTTTATGTCCTTCATCCCCTCATGATCCTCATTTGATGCTACCTTAGCATGAACTCAAGCTATGGGTTATGGCTCATTGTATTAGCTAAATACTCTAAGGTACGCGGTTGTGGGTGATGAAAGAAAAGGCATAAGTGTTTGGCTTCAATGTGGCTTAGGGAAAGAAGATTCAAAAGGGTAGGAATAAAGCCTTTAGAGGTTAAGCATCCATGCCTACCTCATGTCTTACATAAAACCACACGTTAAACCAAGAGTAATCATAAAGTTCATGAAAGAATCAATGCAAAATTGATGATATGAGATCAAGTAAAGAAAAGATGATAACTGTTACAGAATAGAACGAATTTAGCACTCAAAAGAAAGAAAGTAGGATCAAGATCTCATAAGGTTGTTTCCACAAAGTTTCCAAATTTACTTTTCAAAAATTGTTTTACTTGCTTAATTAGTTTGAACAAGGTCCTTGAAAATGTACATATGATTGTAACACATGGATTAATCATTTACTGGTTGGTTTAAAGCTATTCACTTTAACTTATATGCTTTGTTTATCTTATGATGATGTTTGTTACTAGCATCCTAAAGACAAACAAAAAATGAAAACAAAATGAACTAGGTGACGTACCCCCACACTTGTTATGTTGTGTATCTAAAGTTCTTGTGCATCATAAAGTCTTAGTCATCCCCCCCCCCCCCCCCCCCCCCCACACACACACACACACATACTTAAAGTTTACATTGTCCGCAATGTAAAACCATAAGGACATAATAGAGAATTCACGGGAAGAAGAAAGCAAGAAAAAAAAACATAAGACAAACAAGAATATAGAGATGCGTACCTTAGCTAGGTTACCTCCTAGGAATGCTTGATTTAATGTCTAGGCAAGACGTAGTGCTTACCTAAGTTGTTGAAGTTGGAATGTCGTGAAGGACTTGATCCTCCATGGTTTGTTCTTGAAAAGAGTCATAGTATGGTTTCAAACGATGTCCATTCACCTTGAACGCACTTCCCATTTTCAAGCTTTTGATTTTTATTGCACCATGATCATAGACTTCCGTGACAAGAAAAAGACCGAACCATCTTGATCTTAGCTTTCCTGAGAAAATTCTTAGACATGAATGATAGAGGAGGACTTTTTGGCCAACATTGAAGGTTTTACCCCTAAGCATGCGATCATGGAAGGCCTTCATTTTTTCTTTGTAGATTCTTGAACTCTTGTAGGCATCATGCCTAATTTCTTCAAGTTCATGGAGTTGAAGCTTTCTTTGGGTGCCTCCATGTTGAATGTACTGATGGCCCAATGAGCTTTGTGTTCAAGCTCCACGGGTAAGTGGCATGGTTTGCCATAAACAATGCGGAAGGGGGACATCTCAATTAGAGTCTTATAAGCCGTTCTATAGGCCCAAAGTGCCTCATCAAGTCTTTGACTCCAATCCTTGCGGTTTGGACCCACAATCTTCTCCAAGATTCACTTGACATCACCGTTCGAAACCTCCGCTTGTCCACTTGTTTGTGGATGGAAAAGAGTTGACATTTTATGAGTGGTGTTGTATTTCTTGAGTAAGGCAGCAATGGTACAGTTGCAAAAGTGAGAACCACCGTCACTTATAATGGCCTTAGGCATTCCAAATTGTGCAAAGATATTGGATTTTAGAAAATCTTGGACAACCCTTGAATCATTGGTTCATGTAGCTCTTGCTTCAACCCATTTCGAGACATAGTCTTTGGCTAACAATATGTAAAGGTACCCTTGAGATGATGGGGAGGGTCCCATGAAATCTATACCCCAAACGCCAAAGATCTCAATGGTGTAGATTGGATTCATAGGCATTTGATCTCGTGTCCCAATATTGCCCGTTCTTTGGCACTTGTCACACGTTGTGCAAAAAGTATGTACATATTTTAAGATAGTGGGCTAACAGAAACCAAATTCAAGAACTTTCAAGGTCATGTGCTTGGTTCTAAAGTGTCCTCCACTTGAATATGAATGTCAAAACTTGAGGATTGATTGGAACTCAATTTCGGGCACACACCTTCGTATAAGCTGGTTCACTCCATGCTTCCAAAGATAAGGATCATCCCATACATAATATCATGCAATCTTTTTGAGTCTATCTTTGAAGGCCCTTGTCATATATTGAGGTACTTCGTGTGTGACTAGGTAGTTGACTATGTCCGCATACCAAGGGCTCTTTGTGCTGATTTCAAATAGTTGCTCATCTGGGAATGTTTCTACTAGAGGGATTTTATCCTCATCTTGGACCATTCTACTGAGGTTGTCTGCTACAACATTGTCGTATCCTTTCTTGTTCTTAATCTCTACGTAGAATTCTTGAAGGAGTAGAATCCAACGTATGAGCCTTGGTTTGGCTTCCTTTTCAGACAACAAATACTTTAAGGCCGCAAGGTTGGTGTAGAGTATTACCTTGGTTCCCAAGAGGTAGGATATGAATTTCTCCAATGCAAACACAACCGCAAGGAGTTCCTTTTCACTTGTTGAGTAGTTAGGTTGTGCGTCATTTAGTGTGCGTGAGACAAAGTAGATGACATGAGGTTTCTTATCTATTCTCTGGCCAAGGAAAAATTCAATGGCATAATCCAAAGCATCGCATATTAACTCAAAAAGTTAGGACCAATTTGGGGCTTGCATGATAGGTGCTGACACGACCCATCCCAATCCCCCCGGGATTAATGTGGGATGTGTCATGCTCCCATCTGACACGAAGTTTCAAACAAGGGATAATACGTACCTCAGCCATACGGGGCTCCCAGAGTGCGCCGGGATCGGTGGAGGAGTGCGATGTCTCGGTCTCTGCTACAGCCCGCATCCGTGATCAACTTGAAGGGCATTAAAACCATTCAGAACTGTGAGTGGACGAAAATCAATAAATTCATAAAAACATAGATCATAAAGAAAAATTATGCCCTTCACTAAAACGATGCATGCATCGTAAAATTAGTAATAAAAACATTTACTCAATAAACTATTAGGGCCTTAGCCCAAAAACCCTTAGATCCAAAACCAAGTGGGTCACTGCCCAAATCCATGAACACAAATCCAACCGAAAAAACCATTTCATAGATTCCATAGTCCATATTTACCACATAACCATCCTCGGCATCCCAGATGCCTAGCGTCCCAGACGCTTGACGTCTTATACATCATATCTCAAGGTATAAGCAACGCGTGCTACCCGGGGACTCTCCGGGTCAATATCTCTGCCACCCAGATGTCTAAGCATAGCATTCCTGCTCTTGAGTCACTATACGGTCCGGTAGTTCCGTATAATGACACCTCACAGGTAATGCACCGTGACTTCCCCAGTGTCCCAGACACCTGGAGGAGACCATCACATGTCCTAGTATCAAGATGGTATATGGAAAACAGTTTTACAAGTCATTTCAATACATCCCAATGGACCCTGCCTGAAATCTCTATAAAACATCACAAAACTAGTTAGGGTCCCCGACCCGAAATCACATTTATGAAACATAGGGTCCCAGACCCGAAATCACATTTATAAAAATCAACTAGGCCTCATGCCCGATTTTGTAAACCACTGGGCCCCCAGCCCGAATTCATCTTTCCAAAACAAAAACCTTGCTATAGAATCATAATTAGACTCACAATCACATAGCCATAGCATAAACTCGTAAACCTTGAAAAACGTGTAAATATGGGATTACCTCGAAATACGTGCCATCATGTAAACCACTAGTGCCACAATCATTATCATAGAAATCACGTATGTAAAACATATAAAATAGTTATGCATGCATCACAGTTTAGAAAACGAAGTCCACTCACAGACCGTCATACGCTGCCGCCTCGATACGCGTGCCAAAAGTCCTTCCGGGTCCCATCACTATCACCGAGACTTCCAAACCTGTCCAAACCACATTAGAGGGTTACTAACCTCTTCATTAACCTCCTGTTAGAGCCCCGTAATTTTTCCGAATTTTTAACTATTTTTAAACTGATCCTAAACCTTCGGACGTCCCGAACAATATCGAAACGGTGTCTGATCGACACGAAACCAGTCCCAAAATGTTCGTTACATCGAATAGATTAATTTATATGTTGAAAACTCCCTCAAATTATGCTTCACACGCCCCCACGCACCACCCAAAAGGGATGCGCATGAAGCCCACACGCACTGTTCATTACCCCTAACCTCGCTACGGACCGGATCGATCTGGACCAACCAGATCTCCAACTCACTCATTTCGATCCATTTTTTTTTCCGTTTTAATTCCTAAAGGTTCCTAACAACAAACCAAAACGATCTAGCCATTCAAAACACATGAAAACCAAAGGAGACTATACCTTCCATGATCAAACTGTAAGCTTGATCTTCAAGCTCGGTTTTCAGTCCTTCCAGGCATCTAATCTCTTTGAAAATGATCCCAAACGAGTCATCCTTGTCCCTAGGTCATAATAGAATCAACAGGGGCTCAAAACAACACCCAAAACTTGATTTCCAGATTTTGAAATCTCACGGGTTCACGGGTCAACTTACCTCCGCTGTGGACCGCCGTTTCCTGTCGTCTTCCAGCCACTCAAACCATGCCTCAGTCTTCCTCCCATCCTAACAAGCCTAGCCTAACGTTGGTTCGAGTCCTGGAGGTGAGGTTTAAACGGTTGAGTTCTTTGGGGCTGATTCTTCCTTCTCGGGTCGGGGGGGTTTTCAGATTTTAAAAAAGGGGAGGAGGAAGGTGGTGGTGATGGCTGTTGAAGGTGGGGGTGGTGATGTCGTGTGTTTGATATGTGGCTGGGGAGAAGGTAAGTGAGGTAGAGTGGTGAGGGGGTGCTCTGTGGGTTGCTTGATCGAGTTAGGGGGTGGTCTCCTTCACGGTTTGCTATGAGAATGAGAGAGAGGGACGAGTCTGATCAAATAAAAGAAGAAAAGAGATGGGATCAATGGTGCAGATGAAATCTGGGAGTTAGGATTAATGACTAGGATTGCATGAGAGAAATAAAATATAGAATAATTAACCAATAGGGCCAAGATCCATAAATTAGGGAAAATGAGTGTGGGGACTTGTCACTCATCCAAGGGTGTAGATTAAATTTCAGCTTTATTTCAGATTACAATATTATATTATTATTTTAATTAAACTGCTAGTTCGTACGTTTAATCGATTTCACTCCCGTGACCATAACTTTTCCTTCCGACGTCTGATTTCGGCGTGCACCTGTCTATGGATTCGTATCGACCCGATCTACGTAACGGTCCTCCGCCCTAGGCCATCGGACCTCCCGGGTCAAAAGTCAATATTTTTACCCACGCCTAGGGGCAAAACAGTCATTTTGCACATTCCATCTGATTTATCTCAACTAATCCCTGATTAGTCATTCTAAACCATAATTAATTACTATTTAAACCTGATACTCGGGACGGGTCGTTACAAGCTTCCCATATTAACAAATTTCTTCCTCGAAATTCCAACTATCTCGATTCCACATTCACCTCGTGGAGAACCATTCGATCTCACACCATATGTACACTTGTACCCCCACTAACCAGAACCATACTTATCTGCACTCAGACGTTCCAACACGGACTCACATCGCATCGACTACACTCGACCTCCTTGAGTGAAATTTATCACACGATCCGAGTTAATACCGCTTAACAATTCTACCCTTACTCGGACACATTCAACATAACGGTTCATCTCAATCACGAATTCACTCTGACATCTACTCCCACTGGGAGTCACCAAATCCTACTCATCAATCCACGTTGACACATTTAGCCAAAACGTCACCACTTGGCCAGTCGTAAATCAATCCTGCATCTTTCCCGCATCGAGTATTTCCAAATCTCACAATTTCTTCGCATTGCCTGAATTTTCCCATGTCAACATTACATGTTCCATCACGTCATGCTTAGCCATCACTCACGGCTCCATGGTCATAATTCGAATCACCGACACACCCTGACTCACTCTAGAGTCATACTAAGGTACCTAGTACCAAAATTTCCTCATAATCCATACTATCATTAGGGAAAGTCACAGAGCGACAAATTCACACAAAGTAACCCGTGGTTACACCAACCACCAACTCACTCAACTTGGGTATATGTATACCAACATCTCACTCGACCTTCATGTAACTAGATCCCATCGAATACCTACCCAGCAATAATATACATCCTAACTCTAAGGTTCCATTAGCCATCCACGGCTCTGAGCACCAGCTCATACAATCACTGAATCTGTCAAAATCACTCTTCCCAGTGCATAGTATTCAATGTCCAGTTCACGTCCTCAACCAATCCAATGATATCGGAACTAAGCCGACTACCATCACGCCCAACCATACACCACTGGTACATCCTATGTACCGTCACCAGGCACCACTCGGCCTATCCAGTATCGCTCCTCGCACAACGTACAGGGTACGTACATCCATCCTCCAAACAGTCTCCTACATGGTCCGTAGTCATTCACGATTTAATACTGGGGTTCATCTGTCTAATCCCGGATTGGATAATTCGATCACTTCAACTCATCATCCATTCTGACTCCCATGGTTACCCTACCGGCATCACAATGTCTACTCCCAAACATGTAATCCAACACATACCAATCTGACTCACGCCTACCAAGGCGTACCCATTCATGCCAATTGAGAATCCAATCGCACCCACGTCTACCGAGACGCACAAACACCGTACCTATTGGTTACCTGCTCATTGTTTTCCATACCACAATCGATTGACTTCGAAAGGAAGCCAATCCCATCGTTCACATATCCAAGAATAACCAATCCGACCCCGTCAGATACTCACTCGTTCACAAAGTCAAATATCCAAGCCAAATCATAAACATCTCAACTCACTCAAATACCGTCTCATATCGGATTAACTTCGAAAAAGAAGTTCAGTCCCAAGATTCCCATATCCAAATATTCACGACAGGGCAAATAAACTCTCCACCTAACCAGATCCATCACCTCGTCACCCGACTGGTAACATCACGATCCTAGATCGTCACAAAGCCCAATGTCCACAACATCACAATCCTGATCCACCTAGGATTCACACATGCTCACTCAGCTAACAATCCACCGTAAATATGATCGTAGGGTCTTACACCCTCTTGAATCCTTCGTCAGTCACATCTCTCCAGTCACGTCACTCCTCAACTATTTTCGCATCTAATCACTCAGTCAAAAACGAAACACGTCTAAACTGTGGGCCCTCTCCAATTACCTCATTTCTATCCTTGTCATCCCACTTCATCTTTCTGCTCATCTTGTCCTATCCGGACCCCCTCATCATATTTTGCTAGATGGGATGATAGTCCCGACATCCACTACTAATCCAGAATCAAACATAACTTCTCTTGTCCAAAGACCCAAAGCCAATCATGGGTCCACCAACCAATACACGTTCAACGTACTGGTGACAATAGACATTATCTGCCATGGGCAGAAAATGAGAAGACCCTCAGTGACTTCAGAATACTCATCGCCAATGCTGAAACAAACATTCATCTCGCCCCTTAATCACAACTCTCCTAGAATATGAAATTCAACCATGTTGGAAAATCGATATGCTCCCAACGAGATGTCAAGTCCAACCATTGGACTTCCCAAATCCTCAACTCACTTGGACAACCACGTGTCTGCAGTCAACCCAGATCCCAGATCTCCTGTCCGTTAATAACCGTTTATACACATCCAAAAAGGATAAAATTCGTTACTATTTCGTTCTCATATCTCAACCTTCACACGCTCAACTCTCGGTCTCCAAGTTATTCACAATCACAAAATCCCACATCAACACCACCAATGGGATACTAGAAACACACAACCACACAAGTTTCAGAGTTGACGATAACTCCCCGAATCCACTAATTTCCATGACGTCCCCTGCATCATCCCAAAACACCTCATGCCTCAATCATACCCTTTCATCCATTCATCACTTGTCATCTCATAACTTTTGGGACCTATCCCAACACATCACAATCCTTGATGGATCCCATCCAGTCCATCACTTAATCATTACCGAATCTTAGATACCGAATATATGCCCATCACGACGGAGTCACATCCCAACTCGTGGCTCATCGTCATCACAACCACTGGAACACAGTGTACGAACTAGACAACCCTGAGTCGTTACTCATACCGAGCAACAACCCGGTATCTTCGATCAGGTGAAAGGAACTCTACCTCTTTCATACTCCAAAACTATGAGTACCACCATTCTGACAATCCACTGCAAGATTATGAACGTTCCCTGAATGTCCCCCTATCCTCAACTCCCACAACTACACCAATTACCCTCGATAGCCAGCCATCTCCACACGACTGTCGACCAACAGTCATCCCTATCAAGATCCGCATCCACGCATCACACTATTATCCGGTTCAACTTGGGATTCCATATCTTATCTCAAAACCGTACTCGTGGATCGAATCCCATCATTTCACTTCATGTCGGCCAACCTATCTCTATCATTTCAACTAGACTCACTAGAGTCATCCACAGGGTCATCCACGACCTCAGCCGCTCCTTGTCGTGCAATTTCCAATTCAACAGTCACAATCTGGGATTCGACTCGACAGACCACCCCGACTCGGAAAGTAGTCCAATCCTCAATAACTACGGACTCACACTTCAAATCATCCATCACAACAAAAGTTCACCTTTCCAGTCCATCCATCATAAATTAGGGTTCCATAATCGCACCCTAGGGTTCCTTTGAACCCAACTGTTCTCTGCAATAATGTCCGCAATCTGACCGACCCCGCGGTCTTGACATCGTATGGATGTCACTCCAAGCCTACCGTCAATTCAAAGGGGGTTCCACCACTAAGGTCATCAGCTGACTCCGATGTAGCAACATTCCCCACACCAGCAATCACCACTAGGGTTCACATTCTCAGACCATCACTCAACTGAGGTTTAATTTTCCAGATTACTACTCGAATGGGGTTCCCCGAACCTAGCTGCTACCAGCAGTACCACAATCTAACATCACATGACCGAACCAACGGTCCCACATTACCAGTTTGTCACATATAACCCATTTAGGTCGAATCACACTAACGCACTATGCATCAGTCCAATCACACACTATCCACTATTCAATCTCAAAAACTACCAAACCAGCAACCTACTATCAGGTTGATGACGGCCTGACCAGGTAGAGACATCACATCTTCGACCTGTGCATACCACAAGAACTACTGAATAGCGACAACCTCACTCTGATACCACTTGACATGACCCATCCCAATCCCCCCGGGATTAACGTGGGATGTGTTATGCTCCCGTGTCTGACAAGGGATAATATGTACCTCAGCCTATACGGGGCTCCCAGACTGCACCAGAATCGGTAGAGGAGTGCGATGCCTCGGTCTCAACTACAGCCTACATCCGTGATCAACCTGAAGGGCATTAAAACCATTCAGAACTGTGAGTGGACGAAAATCAATAAATTCATATAAACACATATCATAAAGACAAATTATGCCATTCACTAAAAAGTATGCATGCATCGTAAAATTAGTAATAAAATCATTTACTTAATAAACCATTAGGGCCATAGCCCAAAAACCATAGATCCAAAACCAAGTGGGCCACTGCCTAAATCCATGAAAACAAATCCACCCAAAAACCATTTCATAGATTCCATAGTCCATATTTACCACATAACCATCCTCGACATCCCAGATGCCTAGCGTCCCAGACGCTTGACGTCCCAGACGTCATATCTCACGGTAATAAGTAAAGCGTGCTACCCGAGGTCTCTCTGGGTCTATATCTCTGACATCCCAGATGTCTGACGTCCCAGCCGTCTAATCATAGCATTCCTGCTCCTGAGTCACTATATGGTTCGGTAGCTCCGTATAATGACCCCTCACAAGCAATGCACCGTGACTTCCCCAGTGTCCCAGACACCTGGAGAAGACCATCACATATCTTCGTATCAAGATGGTATATGGAAAACAGTTTTACAAGTCATTTCAAAACATCTCAATGGGCCCTGCCCAAAATCCCTATAAAACATCACAAAACTAGTTAGGGTCCCCGACCCGAAATCACGTTTATGAAACATAGGGTCCCATACCCGAAATCACATTTATAAAACTCAACTGGGCCTCATGCCCGATTTTGTAAACCACTGGGCCTTCGACCCGATCACATAACTCAAAAGGGTCTCAGCCCGATTTCGTAAACCAACTGGGCCCATGGACCGATCACATAATTCAAATAGGTCTTATGCCCGAATTCATCTTTCCAAAACCAAAACCATGCCATAGAATCATAATTAGACTCACAATCAAATAGCCATAGCATAAACTCGTAAACCTCGAAAAGCGTGTAAATACGGGATTACCTCGAAATACGTGCCATCATGTAAACCACCAGTGCCAAAATCATTATCATAGAAATCACGTATGTAAAACATATAAAATAGTTATGCATGCATTACAGTTTAGAAAACGAAGTCCTCTCACAGACCGTCTCACGCTGCCGCCTCGATATGCTTGCCAAAAGTCCTTCCGGGTCCCATCACTATCACTGGGACTTCCAAACCCATCCAAACCACATTAGAGGGCTACTAAACTCTTCATTAACCTCCTATTAAAGCCCCGTAATTTTCTGGAATTTTTAACTATTTTTAAACTCAATCCTAAACCTTCGGACATCCCGAACAATATCGAAATAGTGTCTGATCCATTTTTGTTCCATTTTATTTCCTAAAGGTTCCAAACAAGAAACCCAAATGATCTAGCCATTCAAAACACATGAATACCAAAGGAGACTATACCTTCCATGATCAAACCGTAAGCTTGATCTTCAAGCTCGGTTTTCAGTCCTTCCAGGCGTCTAATCTCTTCGAAAATCATCCCAAATGAGTCGTCCTTGTCCCTAGGTCATAATAGAATCAACAGGGGCTCAAAACAACACCCAAAACTTGATTTCCAGATTTTGAAATCTCACGGGTTCACGGGTTAACTTACCTCCACCATGGACCGCCGTTTCCCGTTGTCTTTCAGCCCCTCAGACCACTCCTCAGTCTTCGTACCGTCCTAACAAGCCTAGCCTAATGTTGGTTCGAGTCTTGTAGTTGAGGTTTGAACAGTTGAGTTCTTTGGGACTGATTCTTCCTTCTCGGGTCTAGGGGGTTTTCGGGTTTTACAGAAAGGGGAGGAGGAAGGTGGTGGTGATGGTTGGTGAAGGTGGTGGTGGTGATGTTGTGTGTTTGATCTGTAGCTGGGGAGAAGCTAAGTGAGGGAGAGTGGTGAGGGGGTGCTTTGTGGGTTGCTTGATCGAGTTAGGGGGGTGGTCTCCTTCACGGTTTGCAAATGATAGTGAGAGAGAGAGGGACGGGTCTGTCAAATAAAAGAAGAAAAGAGATGGGATCAATGTTGCATATGAAATCTGGGTGTTAGGATGAATGGCTAGGATTGCATGAGAGAAATAAAATATAGAATAATTAACCAATGGGGGCAAGATCCATGAATTAGGGAACGTGAGTGTGGGGATGAGTGATACTTGTCACTCATGTAAGGGTCTAGATTAATTTTAGCTTTATGTCAGATTACAATAATATATTATTATTTTAATTAAGCCCCCAGTTCGTACGTTTAATCGATTTCGCTCCTGTGACCATAACGTTTCCGTCCGACGTTTTATTTCGGCGTGCCACCTGTGTATAGATTCGTATCGACTCGATCTACGTAACGGTCCTCCTCCCTCAGCCATCGGATCTCCCGGGTCAAAAGTTAACATTTTTACCCACGTCTAGGGGCAAACCGGTCATTTTTCACATTCCACCTGATTTCTCTCAACTAATCCCTGATTAGTCATTCTAAACCATAGTTTATTAATATTTAATCCCGATACTCGGGTCGGGTCATCACTGGTGCTGTGGTGAGTAAGGTTTTAAGTGTGTTGAAGACTTTCTTGCAATCTTCTTTGAATTCAAAGGCCACGTCTTTTTGGAGGATCATAGTCAAGGGCCGTGCTATCTTGGAAAAGTCTAGGATGAATTTTTTATAGAATCCCACATGGCCCAAGAAGGATTTAATTTCTCTTATTGATGTTGGATGAGGTAAGTGTTTGATTGAGTCAACTTTTTCCTTGTTGACTTCTATTCCTCTTGATGACACAATGTGACCTAGCATGATTCCTTGAGCGACCATGAAATGGCACTTTTCCTAATTTAGGACAAGGTTTGTCTCAACACATCTTTTAAGGACTAATGCTAGGTGTGCTAAGCAATCTTCAAAACATTTCCCAAACACGCTGAAATCATCCATGAACACTTCTATAATCCTCTCAATGTAGAAAATGCTAACCACGTATCTTTGAAAAGTTCCAAGGGCATTGCAATGGCCAAAGGGCATGCGCCTATATGCAAAGGTTCCAAATGGACATGTAAAAGTGGTCTTCTCTTGGTCCTCTTGTGCGATTGCAATTTGGTTGTAACTAGAATACCTGTCAAGGAAACAATATAAGGAATGTCCCATCAGCCTTTCTAGCATTTGGTCATTGAAAGGAAGTGGAAAGTGATCCTTCCTTGTTGTGGCATTGAGCTTACGATAGTTTATGCAAACTCTATGGCCCGTAATGGTCCTTTGAGGTACCAACTCATTTTCAGCGTTTTTTTTACTATGGTTGCACCTAATTTCTTTGGGATAATTTGCACGGGTGAGACCCATTTTGAGTCAGAGATAAGGTATATTACTCCACAATCAAGAAGCTTGATGATCACCTTTTTGACAACTTCCATCATAGGCGGATTTAGGCGTCTTTGGGCTTCTCGGGTTGGCCTTGCATCTTCTTCAAGTAGGATCCTATGGACACAAGTGGTAGGCCTTATCCCTTTAATGTCCGATAATTTTCATCCTATAGCTGTCTTATGTGCCCTTAAGATGTTGATGAGCTTGGTCTCTTCATCTTTGGTTAAAGATGAAGAGATGATCACGGGTAAGGTCTTGTTGTCTTCTCTTATGAACTCATATTTGAAGGCTTCGGGTAGCGGTTTTAGTTCTAGGATAGAACCCTGCAAAACTGAAGGTAAAATCTTGTTAGTTTAAAGGGGAACTTAAAAGGATAAGTATTTACCTTGGAACTCATTTGGAGAGTTGAGTGTTTCCACGATTTTGCTTCCTTCATCAATTTCTTCAAGCTCAAGTAAGAGGTATGTTGAGACTAGATTGGACCCGTGGGGGCTTGTGCTCTCCAAAGCTCCTTCATTCATTGCTTCAAAGACTTGTTGAGCTAAGGAATCAAGTATGTCTATGGAGAAACATGAATAGTTTTTAGGTGGGTATCTTAGGGTCTCAAAAATGTTGAACCCTATGACCTATCCATCAAACTTCATTGTGAGGGCCCCAGAGTACACATCTATCTTTATGTGGGCTGTTCTCATAAAGGGCTTCCCTAACAAGAGAGGAGTTGAGTTGTCCTTATTTCCTCCATCTCAAGGACGTAAAAATATGCTAGGAAAATGAGGGTATTCACTTGGACAAGCATGTCTTCTAACAAACCTTTGGGATAGGCAGTGGATCTATTTGCATGTTGGATTACCATATTGTCCTTCTTTAGTTCTCGTAGGCCTAGGGAAGTGTAGATGGAGTAAGGCATGATGTTGATTGATGCTCCAAGGTCAAGCATAGCATTCTCAAATTGGTTCTCCTCTATGATGCATGGAATGGTGAAGCTCCTAGGATCCTTGCACTTAGGTGATAGTTGACATTAGAGAATTGCGGAGACATTTTCACTTACGCCTACTACTTCCTTCTCTCAGTTTTTCCTTCTAGTATTACAAAGTTCCTTGAGAAATTTTGCGGACATTGGAATTTGCTTGATTGCATCTAAGCTGGGAAGGTTGACTTGCACTTTCTTGAAGGTCTCGAGAATAGCCTTTTCACTCTCTTCCTTTTTACTTTGCATGAACCTGTTTGGGAAGGGATGTAACGACCCGTCCCAAATTTCATGGTTAGATTAGTGACTAATCACGATTAGTGAGGCTAATCCGTGATTAGTAGAGCGAAATCGGACGAGCGATGCGAAATGACCATTTTGCCCCTAGTGGTGGCAAAACGTTGACTTTTCAATCGGACGGTCAAATGGACTTTGACCGATGACCGTGACGTAGTTCGTGACGTCACGAGATCATAGACAGGTGGCACGTTCAATTCCGACGTTCGAGGAAGAAGTTATGACGTTCGGAAGTTTAGGGCATTTTGGTAATTTGGGTGAATAGGAGGTCAAAAGTTGACTTTTTGACCGGGAGGTCCGATGGCCGAGGGCCAGAGACCGTTACGTAGATAAGGACGATACGAATCTGTAGACAGGCGGCACGTCGAATTTGGACGTTCGACGGCGAAGTTACGGTTCACAGAAGTTCTCGGTTACTATTCACGACGACACGTTTTGCGAGGACGGTTTGTCTTTAGTGTGGACCCAGATATTTTGGCAGGCCAAGGGATGAGTGACAAGTGTCACCCATCCATTGCCCACCTTCCCACCTACGTGCATCGATCATTCCTTCATTTCAAACACACACACACAAAACTACCCGATCTCACATCCACCATCCTTCCATCTGTGCAACCCAAAACCCATCCATCCTTCATTCAAGCAACCAGGGATGGAAGAGGAGACCGGATGGAGGTGGCTGGACGGCTGGAACCGCCGTGGGCGGTGGCTGGAGCCCAGAACCCGAGCGGGTACCCGGTAAGCCCGATAAACCCATTTTTCTTCTATTTTTCGATTTAGACATTATGGTTGCTATTAGTTGATTAGGATGAGTTTATTGAGGTTGTAGGAAGGTGTAGTGGGTGGTTTGGACGGCGGTGAAGGGCTGAGCAGCCCTGGGTACAATCGGAAAAATTGGACCGATTATGGGAGAATTGGACGGACGGGTTTTGTAGCGTTTTTCCTAGTTTTCTTGATTAGGATAGATTAGAAATGAGAAAATAGGAATTTAGGAATTGGAATGGAGGAAATCGGACGAGATTTGAGGGAGTAGGAACGCTGAACCGGTTCCGCCGGTTCAGCACAGTGCCTGGACCGGAAAACCAGGAAAAACCGGTTTTCCTGAGGATGCTGGTGATGAACAGTAACCAGGGTCTTCTAGGGGCTCATGAGGGCACGTGGTCCATAATTTGGGAAAGTGTTCAACACGGGAAATCTTCTATTCGATGTAACGAAGATTTTGGGACTGGTCTCGTGTCAATCGGACATCGTTTCGATAGTTTTCGGGGTGTCGGAAGGTTTAGGGTCGGTTTAAAAATAGTTAAAAATACGGAAAAATTACGGGGCTTTGGTAGGAGGTTAATTAAGTAGTTAGTAACCTTCTATTACGATTTGGACAGGTTTGAGAGTCCCGGTGACGGTGATCGGCTCGGGGAGCCGTATGGCACGCAAATCGAGGCGGCAGCTCGGACGGTCTGTGAGTGGACCTTGTTTTCTAAATTGGTGCATGCATAAATGTTTATTATATGTTTTATTACTTGTTTGATGATGCCATGGGTGCATTTATATGTGGTTACGTATAAGCACGTATTTCGAGGTTTCGGCCTTATACGGTGCTTATACGGGTCTGTATTTCTTTATTGATTTAAATGAACTGAATTTGGATTTCAAAATGATAAACTCGGGTATGAGACCCATTTGGTTTTGTCTCGGGCATATGACCTCAGATTCCGGGCACGGTGCCCAGTTGGTGTCCTATGTTCGGGTACGAGACCCAGTCACTTTACGGTTTTGATTTCAGGTCAGGGAACCTTAAATGGATTTCCCGGTTCATGACGGTTTATGGGAACCGGCATGAACTCTTAATATGGTATCATGGTTCATGACGGTTTATGGGAACCGGCATGAACCCTTGTTGGTTATTACGGTACATGACGGTTTATGGGAACCGGCATGTTACCTGGTTATGTTATTACAGTACATGACGGTTTACGGGAACCGGCATGTTACCTAATTATGGATATTATGGATCATGGCGGTTCAGGGGAATCGGTCATGAATGTTTATGTTATGTATATATATGTTCGTCTACCTTCCTTTACTTCTATTTTCTCCTCCGGGGAGGGTCGTTGGCCTGGGTGGACCCCGGAGTAGTCACGGAGCACCGACTGAGTGGAGTCACCCCCCAGTTGGGTTCCTTACTCTCAGGAAGGCTATGATTACTATTACCTCGGGTAGGGTCAGTGGTCTACGGACATTGATCTTGACTTTGAGATGACTCGGATTGAGACCCGGGTAGCGCGCGCGTAGCTTTGGATACCGTGACAGGATTGGTTGTGTGACTTATATATATGTATGTGATGTATTTATGATATATGTTATGTGGTGTGCACAGGTGTGCACAGGATTTGAGCAGTGGCTCGTTTACTTGGTTTCTTTATGGTTTGGGGCCGAGTCCCTTTATGGATTTGGGCAGTGGCCCGTATGGTCGTTTTATTGTGGTCCTTTCGACCTTGGTTTATATCTGATTTGGGCTTAGTTCCCACGTATGGTTTCTTTGGTTAAATGGTTTTCCAATGCATGCATGCTTTTTAGTGGAGGGTACAAATGTCTTCCTTATTAAATGTTTTTATAAACTTTTGTTTTGTCCACTCACAGTTTTTAATGTTTTGACTGCCCTTCAGGTTGACATCGGATGTGGACTGTAGCAGAGATCGAGATATCACATGCCTCCTCCGAATCCTGGCGTACTCTGATAGCCCGGGAGGGCAAAGGTCAGAAATATCCCTTGTCTGACACTTCGTGTCAGACGGGAGCAGGGTCATCCCGCACTAATCCCGGGGGGATTGGGATGGGTCCTGTCAAGGGAACCTTGGGAATAGAGTTAGTAATAATCACCTTTGAAGAGTTAGGGCCAATACCTTTCTTATCCTTCGTTGATAGACTAGTGCATACAGGCTCTTTTGTGAGATCTTCATTGGCGGGGGCCTTAGGGAAGGGCTCTTCTAGGACCTTGCCATTTCGTGTGGTGATGGCCTTGGCTTGCTCGTAGCAAGGATTAAGAATTGTGCTTCCGGGTAGCTTGCCTTTCTATCATATTTGATTCAAAGTATTCACGACATCACCCATTTGTTTCTTTAAGTCTTGGATTTCTTGACCTTGGGTTTGTTGGTTTTGAACTAGGACCTTGATTGAAGCCGTTATGGCCTCAAACATTTTATCATAATTAGGGTTGGACCCTTGGTTAGGAACTTATGCAAGTTGGGGTCCTTGGAAGCCTTGGGGCCTAAGATAGAATTCGGGAGAACTTTTATTGAATTGGTTATTGTTCTGAGGTGCCATAGAGGCATTTTCTTGTTGGTTCCATCTAAATTTTAGATGGTTGCGCCATCCTTCATTATAAGTTGCAGAAAATGGGTCATTTCTTGGTCGGTTTTGACCTTCTTGATAGTTCTGATTTCTCTGGAACCCTATGGCGTGGGCACTATCCCAAGCATGTTGTTCGGCCATTTGAGGGCATTGGTCCGTAAGGTGCCTTTGAGTGGGGCACATTCCACCAACTTGGGTTGTTTTTGGTCCAAGGACTTGTGAGATGACCGTGGTAAGTTTTGAGATTTGCTCTTTTAAGTCCTTAGTTGAACTTACTTCATTGACTTGCTTACAGTTTGTTTTTGTCCCTTCATATTGTTGGGCATTAATGGCCCTATTTGCCATCAAGGCCATTCCTTCTTAAGGTGTTTTATCCACAAATGATCCACCACTTGCGGCATCGATCATTTGTCTTTCTAGGGGAAGTAAACCCTTATAAAAGAATTGGAGAAGGTTCTCATCTTTGAATTGGTGTTGAGGACATTGGGCAAGAAGGGTTTGAAACCTCTCGAAATATTGAGCATAGGACTCATATTGAGTTTGAGTTATCCCCATTATTTGCTTCCTTAATGTGCTTACTCGAGAAGTAAGGAAGTACTTCTCGAGGAATGCCTTCATCATGTCCTCCCAAGTGATGATATGTCTACTTGGAATCTTGTAAAGCCAATTCTTTGCACGGTCTGCCAAGGAGAATGGGAACACTTTGAGCTTGAGAATGTCTTCATCAACTCCCAAAGGAACCATACTTGAGCACACAAATTGGAACTCCATGAGGTGCATGTTTGGATCCTTAGTTGAGAACCCGTGAAAAACAGGGATTCTGTGCAAGAGGCTTGACTTGATCTCTATGTCCGCAGTCTTACCTTGGGCGAGGGCTGGATATTGAATGCATGAAGGATCCTGCTTGCAACCACAGATGAAGAAAGGTCTCGAATTGAGTGGATGTTGGCCATGACTCTAAGGGGAGAAGTTGGAGCCGAACTTGCTGGAGAGTTGGAACTTGAATGAGAAAAGAGGGATTGGTCTAGGTTCACAGGCACACTAGGTTCTCCTTCTTTGTTCTTGGATGGATGAAGTCTTCATTCTATCTCGGGGTCTAGGGGAGTGAGCTTACCTTGAGGGTTACCTCGAGTGCGCATGTACCTTTCAAACACAAATAATGTGAGATTTCACGAATGCAAACTAAACTTGACACAAAATAACACACATACAAACAAACACAAACAAATAATCAAAGTGGGGATTTTTCAATCCCCGGCAACAGCACCAAAAATTGATGTAAACCAAAGGTTCCTCAATTTAACCCTTTTTTGTAGTTGTAGATTTAGGAAGTAAAGGATCGTTCAGCTGGGGATTAAGGGTACCTAACTCTTGATTGTTTGAGAACTTAGCTTAAAATGTGATTAGGAGGTTTTGAAAATGTGAGTTGATTAGAGTAAAAATGATTGATTGGTTTTGAGTTGGTTGGGAGAGAACCTTTAGTTAAGAGAACGTTTATCTTCCACTAAGTCCTTTACCTTATCCAATTGCCTTTCCATCTTACTTCTTTTAGTAAGTCATGTTGCCTTCAATCTAGAATAAACCATGAACGCATGAATCTATCCTAACATCATACTATTCTACCTTAGTTCAATAGTGAATTAAAACTAAGGAATTCTCTATCTTGTGAAGCACAAACTGTTTCACTCAAGATTAAAGATCATTAAGCTTATTACGATTGATTGAAGATTAAGTCTCAAAGTGACTTTTCATTAACTTAAATTGACGTGATTAGGATCCTGAAAATCCTTTGCCACTTACATACATAAGATCAAACATACCATATGTTTTACCTTATAATTTTAGCATTATTGTTACACTTATGATAGTTTGTGTGCACTCCATAAATGAACCACATAAAAGATAGTTATAAGAGAAACCACGAAAATCATACATGAACATAGTATAGAAAGTAAGTCTTAAAAGTAATTATCAAATACTCATGACTTAAGGCCTTAAAAATGGCCCCTAACTAAAAGGGAGATTAGCTACGCATGCTTAAAGAAATCATAAAAACAATGTAAAGTAAAGTTAAGATTACACAATGGATAAACGAAGCAAAAGACGAAGAAGCCGCGTCCAAGTCTTCAAAGCACCACAATGTAATTCGAAACGCAAAAATAAGAACTTGAATTTAAAGTAACTTAGTTTATTTGAAACTAAGGGAATTTAAACAAAAGGAATCTATGTGGGTCTATTCTTCTCCCCATTACAATGCTTTTGGGGTCCTTTTGTAGAGACACTCCTAAGACTAAGTCTTCAGCCACGCCTAATTGCCACAGGATTGGGAAGTTGATTCCCTATTGGATTATCTTGATTGTCTTTCTTCAATTCCTTAAGCGGAAAGAAATTTGTTTTCCTATCCTTGCTTGGAGATGGCTAAAGCAGAGGTATTATCATGCTAGATTCTAGGCTAAAAACATGGCTTGATAGCTTATCATTCCCCACTTATCTCGGATTTGTACAACTGGCCATGTGCTAGCTTGATTCTGATTTGTCCCTAAGTGTGAACACAGTTCTAAGTCGGCTAAGAACCAAGAAGGAACCTTCTTGGTCGATCTTGAGTGCTTTAATTTCATTGATGACTTGGCAATGGCAGCTAAATGATACTTGGGTGGCCTGATCACTTTCTTGATGTTGGGAGTAACCAAAACAAAGCACAACCCGAGAGGCCCCAAAATTTAGCCTATAACAAAGGTCATTTTTAAGTACCTTAAAACTTGGCCCTGGTGAGGCACCTAGATAGATGACACAATTTTTATAGGGAATGCATCAAGAGGGCCCAAAAATACCATCATTTACACGTTCAAATCGAGATGCCAAAAGTTGGCCCTAAGTGCGGCCATGTTAGGACCCGTCCCAATCCCCCCGGGATTAACGAGGGACGCTCCTGATCCCTTTTGACACAGAGTGTCAGACCAGGGAAAATTTGAATCTTTAGCCCGACCGGCTTCCAGAGTACGCCAAGATTCGGTGGAGGTGTGTGATGTCTCGATCTCTGCTACAGTTCGCACCGGATTCACCCTGAAGGGCATTGAAAACAGAAAGGTTGTGAGTGGACGAAAAGAAATAGTTCATAAAACACATTTTATAAAAGACCTTTATGCCTTTCACTAAAAATCATGCATGCATAGGAAAACCATTTATCAAACCACATATGTTTAAACAACCATTTATAAGGGTCTCAGCCCCAAGTTCCGTAAATTCAAGTCACACGCGCCCCTGCCCAAAACAATTATAGAAATCCATAACATAGTAAACATACGTGGGAACTCAGACCAAATCCATTTATTATCCATAAAACACAATATCACAAAACCAAGAAATCATGTTTACCATAAATATCATATAACCAATCCTGTCACGATATCTAGAGCTACGCGCGTGCTACCCGGGGTCTCAAATCCCAAGTCTCCCAAGTTAACGTCTGCAGATCAATGACCATCCCTGGTGGTTATAATCCATAGCCTTTCTGAGAGTAAGGAACCCAACGGGGGCGACTCCACTCAGTCAGTGCTTCGTGACTACTCCGGGGTCCACCCAGGCCAACGACCCTCCCTAGAGGAGACAATCCATATATAAAGGATGGTATACGAAAAACCATTTGAAAACATTCTCAAAACCTTTCAAGGGTTCATGATTGGTCCCCATAAACCGTCATGAACCATAAATCCATTTTTGGGTCCCTGACCCGAAATCACCATAATAAACCATAACTGGGCCCTAAGCCCGAATTTATAAACCAACTGGGCCTCGTGCCCAATTTTGTAAACTAAATGGGCCTCGTGACCGATTTTGTAAATGAAATGGGCCTCGTGCTCGATACTTAAGTCAATTGGGCCTCGAGCCCGATGCGCAAACCAATTGGTCCTCGAGCCTGGTACGTAAACCAACTGGGCCTCCAGCTCGATGCCTTGTTAAATCAAATGGACTTCAAGTTCGAAAGTTAATAAATAAAATGGGTCTCATGCCCAATTCCACATTTTCAAATCTAAAACCATTTCATTAAACCATTTCCAAAACTATAAGCATGGAAAATCAGTGCAAAGCCGTAAACCTCGATTTACTTACGAGCACGTAAATCGCCTCGAAATGTATGAAATCATATAATTCACCAATATCCAAATCAAAATCATAGAATTATATCCATAAAACATATAAAACATTTATGCATGCATCACAGTTTAGAAATCAAGGTCCACTCACAGACCATCCTAGCTTCTGGCTTGATTTGCGTGCCGTAAGTCTCACCGGGCTAATCACCATCACCGGGACTCCCAAACCTGTCCAAATCATACTAGAGGGTTACTAACTACCTTATTAACCTCTCATTGAAGCCCCGTAATTTTCTCGAATTTTTAACTATTTTTAAACTCGATCCTAAACCTTCGGATGTCCCGACAATATCGAGATGGTGTCCGATCGACACGAAATGAGTCCCAAAATGTTTGTTACATCGAATAGAGTATTTCACATGTTGAACACTTCCTCACTTCCTCAAATTACCCCCCACGCGCCCTCACGCGTTGCCCAAAGGGGCTGTGCGAGAAGCCCAAGCGTCTGCACTGTTCGCGCTTGCACTGCTCCATTCTCAGTCCGATTTCAATCCTTTTGATTCCTAAATCTATGTCCTAATATTTGCAATTGATCCAACTAATAAAAACACTAAAAAGGGACATTAAGAGTACCTTCCCGATCGAAACAACCTCCTCCACTTTTCCATCGCCGTGTTCTCCCTTCTCCGGCCACCCCCAACCTTAGCTCAGGTCCCAAGTCGACACATTTCACCCTCAGAAACCATTTCCTTTAGTTAGAATTGTCCAACACAAGCCAGAACCAAACATACCATTTTTGAACCAAAAATAGGGCACTGAGAAATTCTTACCACCCTCGCCGTCGTGGCCCCGCTGTGGCCACCGTCACGGCCATCTCGACAATAGAACCTTCCTCCCATTACTCATCATGTATGTCTGTCCCTGAAGCCCGTCCCACCAGTTTGAACCCCGAAACAGGGCTCGGGTTTCGGTTCCTAGCCACCGCCGCCATCCACGACGGTCATTGTTGTCACCACCATTCTGTTTCTCTGCCCTCACTCTCCACCTTTCGTTCAGACACATAGGGGAATGGGTTAGAGGATTTGAGGGTTGTGGGGTGCTATATGGATGTTTGTTCTCGGTTTGAAGAAAAACAGAAGTGAAGGAGATGGGGATATTTTGCACGGATTGAAGGGGGGAGGGAAGGTGAGTTTGTTATGCTGATCAAGGGAGTGAATGGTGAGGATGAATTGAGTGATGGAATGGAGGGCCAAGATTGAGAGAGAGTGGGTGAAGAAACTATAAAATAATCCCTAAAACTAATATTATAATATTTAACCCACCAATCATGATTAAGACCTACTTTTTGGGGTTAATGACCAATAGGATGAGTGACACTTGTCACTCATCCAAGGGTCCCACCCTAAAAAGTCAACCAATCAAATTTAGCCAAGTGTTTCTACTTCATAATGCGTGCATAGTAAAATCGAACTTCCCGTGACCGTAACTTTCCCGTCTGACTTCCGATTTCGGCGTGCCGCCTGCCTACGGATTCGTATTGACCCGATTTACATAACGGTCCTCAGCCCTCGGCTATCGAACCTTCCAGGTCCAAAGTCAACATTTTTCCCATGACTAGGGGCGAAACGGTCATTTTGTGTCGTCCTTCCGATTTCGCTCAACTAATCACCGATTAACCTCACTAATTATTGATTAGTCACTAATCTAATCCTAGAATTTGGGACGGGTCGTTACAGGCCATGACCTGAAATGTGGCTCCATGAGCCAAAAATTGGAAGTGCGCCAAAACAGGTCTTGATGAAGCACCTGAGTAGCTTATGTTATGTAGATTTTGAATCCTTAGTGAGGGCTTGAAAATTCGGGGTGGAGGATATGGAACAGAGGTGGCCAAGATTAAGGACCGATTGGAAAAAAAATCAAGCACACGGGCCTAGTCTAGGATCTAGTAATCGGCTAGGAACAAAACTGGAAATGGGGAAAAATGGTGGAATGCGATAGAGCAAGATGGAATGTGATAGAACTAAATGGAACAAGACCACAAATCATGTCACTAGTGACATACTTTGGTACTTAGCTCGCATAGGAAATGGTCCCCGGTTGGGCATTTGCTGGAACCCGACTTGGTTCTTGATTGGGACCGTGTCACCAGTGACTTGTCACTGGGACCTGACTTGGAACACGGGACAGGTACTGGAAATGAGTTTGATAGCTGGAAAAAGACTTGGCATTGGGACCCGATAGTTGGAACATGGTCTAGGACTAGTCCTGGTGACATGTTAGTGACAAGTCCGCGATTGAGACAAGATTGAGGGTCTTAGTACCTGATTCCTCATTTTTCAACATTTTTCGACTTTTAACCTATCTTTTCATTTCTTCTGCACAATTTCTCGCAAAACACATTACTTTCTCCTATTGATCATATATTGTATTAAGAACATGTAAATTGGCTGTCAAATGGTATTAAAAACATGCATAGAATTAAGGCTATAAATTCCTTCACTATTTCTCGTGTTTTAAACATCTAAATTAGTATAAGCACATCTAAAAGAAGTTCTACAATATTAAAACCTGAAGAACTTACCTCAAACTTCCTCAATTTCCATTCTAGGCTAGCTTTCCCACTTTTCCAGCCATCTCTTGCGTCCAAACTCGTGAAATTCTGGCTTTTTGAAGTCGTCGGGGCCCAAGGAAGACTACTACGATCTTCGTTTCAACCTTCCACGTTTAACCATCCTTGTGAGCCTAAGATCTTCATGGGTTACAAACGGGTCATATTTTGAACTCTCAGGTTACTGAGTTTTCTACTTCTCCTCTTCCTTTCCAACTTCCTTTTTTCATCTCGTATTCATCTTCTCGCTCTCTTTCTTTGTTCCTCAATGATTCCCTCCCATAATCTCCTCTGTTTTACTAACGGTGCACTTCATTATCTGCGCCTGCTCTATGTTTCCCTTTTCAGCCACTCCACACCATAAACCACAAATCAAGAGCACACACAAATATATAGAAAAAAGAGCAAGTATGTGAGAGATAAGGGAGGGAAATATCAAAACTCTCTAAACAAGTGTCATTATCCAATAATACCTTTCAAGAAAATTGACCAAAAAAAACCTTTTAAGTAAACATTATCAAAATTCCCTTAACCATGTTTGACCCGTATCACACTTATCCGACCCTCAATTTCAACGTAACACTAATCTACAAACTCAGGAGTCTGAGACCTTCGTAAAGGTCTTTTCAAAGAGTCTGATTGATACTAGGGTAAAAATGTCAACGTTTGACCTCCCAATGGAAAAATCATCATTTTCACAAAATTTTCCAAATTTTATTTTCCTCGAATTTTCGAGTCATTACATACAGTACCTCGATTGGCTGTTGTATGTCCAAAGGTAGGTGTTTTGGAGTTCTGGATAGTCTCAAGCAAAGTAATCTCCTTGGTAACATGTGGTTAGTACATGAATTCAAATATGAAGTCAATGATAGGTCATAATTTGTGCACGTTTTATCCATGATTTAATACCCTTTTACGTATATTTTGTTAATATTTTGTTCTATGCAATTGGAGAAAATAATATATTTTTTGAGAAATGTGTAGATCAAATAGAGCTTGGAATTATGAGAATTTGAGTGAAAGAATCACCTAAATCGGAGTTGAAACGAAGAAGTTATGAAGGAAAGAAGATTGCACAGGAAGGCTTTGCAGCTTTAATTCCAGATTTTCCTCCTTTTTAGGTTAATTTCAAGTTCCTTCCACATTTTTCTCCATATTGTATAGGGATTTTAGTTCTATTTCCTTTTGTATTCTTATTTTTAATTCTTTTACTTGTAGGAAATGTTTTAATTAGATTTCTTAATTAATTAGGAAGCCTTTTCCTTATAGAATTGAATTTAAAACTACTATTTTAAAGAGGATTACTTATTCTCTTATAAATAGGGGCATTAGGGTTTATTGTAGGGGGACTGAATTTATCTTCCTAGGTCCCAAAACTCTGTCAAAATTCATACTCAGTTTATATACATAGTTAGCCGCATTTTATAATTGTTTTATGCTTTCGGATTCAAGCTTGTGCTAAGGAGAACATAAGGCTTGGGAGAAGAAGAGTGTTTGAGCCCCTTTTCCTACTCCTTGCTATTATTTAGTATTTGTGTTTATTTATTCTTTTATCGTTTTATGTTTCTTATGAATTTAATTATGTTATTCGTTAATTCAATAATGTTTTAGTAGTGTAATTAGGGCTAGGGGTACTTGAAGCCCTAGCTATGTTAGTTCGTGTTTGATTTCTGGCTCTTGATTATGATTGTTATGTATGCCTGGATTTCTTGGATTACTGCGCTTCATGAACTCAATTTATGTTTATAAGCTTAGCTACCTTATTTGTGTATACTTGTTGATGTAATTACTTGACGGATCATCTTGATGTTTGTGTTCACCCTGCAATTTGTGGCATCACGTTTAAGAGGTGGAATCTTATTCGTAATCTAAACTCGTGACTTCCTAGGTTTGCACATCACTTTTCTAGGGATAGTGTAGTGTCATTAAATCTTCTTTATGTTTCATGCATTATCATGCACCATCGGTAATAGTTGTTTAAGGGTGGGCACATCACGTTTAAACATGCAATCTAAGATAAGATAATATGTGTGGGGTGAACCTTAGCCGGACCCCTGCACGGGCACTTAATTCAGATACATGCATAGTAATCTAATCAAGGAAATCTAACGGAACTATAATTGGTAAAGGTGGATAGAAACCCTAGCTCGACTTAGTTAGTTATTCTTAGTTAATTTACTTCATTCATAAAACATAACAAACCCCCCATTGCATTTTAATTACTCCACTTAAGTCAATTGAGTTAAACGGAGTTGGATATCATTGAGCAAGTCTTCGTGGGATCGACCTTTGCTTGCATCTATACTATCTACACGTCTTGTACGGTTGCAAAGTTTATTATACGTTGAGGTTTTTCCTAGTACATCTTTTGTGCTTGATAAATCTCTATCAAGTTTTTGGCGCCGTTGCCGGGGACTTGTTCCTCAACGGTGTCCATTTTTTTTTATTTCTTTGACTTAGTGGTTTTTCTTTTGGTTTTGTATATAACCTTTTTTTTATTACATGTTTAGGGACATGGAATTGTGGAATAGCTATTATTCTTCTCAAGGTTGGGCCTACGATCCCTATGCAAATATTCCTTCGGTTCCAAGTCATCAAGGGGGATGGGCATACCCCCAAGATTACATGTACATGTCTGAGCCTTATAATCAGCCCTATATGGAGCCATACCACCACGGATGGAATGAACCACCACCATACACTTGGACCCCTCCTCCTCTAAATCCTAGCCCTGCCTGACCTAAAAAAACACTTCGGGATGCACTAAACAAGGTCCGATCTCAAAGAACACTACGGGAAGCCCTTTTAGAGGACAAGGAACTAGATCACCTTAGACTTAAACTTCTTAGGGAACCCGATTGGGATGATGAGGATAATGATGTGTATGTCCCCTTACCACCCACAGACAGCACTAATGAATGCATCTCGGGTCATGCTCTTGATGTTCATGAAATAGAACCAAACCCGCAGGCATTGCACGAAGTTTTGGCCAAGGTCCCTGAAATTCCAGCACGAGCCTTGCTGCCTCAACTCCTCAAGCACCTCTTATCCTTACTTTTCCAGGGCCTTCCTTATCCTTATCTTCACCATTTAAGTTCCTTACTCAATTTAGTTGTTTTGGTGAGAAATTTGATGTTGTGTCTAATGGTTTGTGCATGTTTAATAGTCGTTGTACGAGGCAAGACGAAGGAAGTATCAAGATGGTGGTATGCACCTTTGAGACATTTAGCTCCACCCAAGGCTCAAGGCCAAGGCCCAAGCAACCCAAGGACCCTCCATGGCCCCCACACTTTGATCATTATGCTTACTTGTCTATTGGGATCAAGTAGTTTTTACTTACATTCAAATCTTTATTTTACTTGTTCCCTGAAATGTTAAAGTCTAGGAAGTGGATTTCTACTTGTAGAACAAATCAATTCATTTATGTTGCAGATAAGATACCATTAAAGGAGGGCCAGGTTTGGAGCCCCTCAAGTGCCTCTTGGACCGCAAGCATCCTAGGAGCTCAACTTTGCCCTGGTTTGTTCTCTCTTTCATATGGACGTTTTTTACCTTCTAACTCATGTTTTTGTCTTCCTTTTATGCTCAAAACATTGATGACAATGTTTCATTTAGGTTTGGAGGTATTGGACTTAAGTTTAGGGATACACAACTCAGTTTCTGTTTTGAAATGCTTGCTGTTTTTTTTCAGTTTCTGCTTTTATTAGCTTGCTGTTTTTTTTTTGTTCTATTTTCTTTGCTGTTTTTTGTTTTGTGATGCTAGTTTTTATGCCTAAACAAGTTAATATGAATGTATAGAACATGAGAATTTCTTGTACTTACTAAGAAGCATTGCCATTGCCATTGAATTCACACTTTCACTTCACGATACCATAATCAAGTGATTAAGCAACAAAAACAATTGAATTTGAGCATACTTAGAAAATTAGTAGAGACTACCATTGTGAGATTTTTGAGCTTGATTTCCTTTCTTTTTGAGTGATATATTTTTTTCTACTCTCAAACATTCATCACTTTGTTCATAATTGCATGATCTCTTTCTATTTGCATTGATGTTTAAAGAACCATATCTATTGGATGCTCTTGGTTTAATGTGTAATTGTTTATGAGATGTGATATAGGCTATGTGTGTTTTAGCTCCTAAAGGCCCATCTTTTCCCCGTCCAAATTCCATGCTCCCTAAGCCCCTTTGAAGCCAAACACTTAGCCATTTTGTTCTTCACCTACAATATGATCTACCCAAGTTTTGAACTGTTCATAATGGCTACACCATATAATCTAAACTTGTGTCAAGGTTGCATCAAATGAGATTCATGGTGAGGAGGAAATATGTTGATGTTTTGTGCTACTTATACTCATGTGATGGAAATATATTTGAATGGAAGAGATCATTCGTTTATTTGTAAAGTGAGGAAGTTATTGCATGATCTTTGCTCAGCTCATATAAAAAAAATATGTATCAAGTTCATTAGTGAAAAGAAAAAAAAAATTGCAATTAGAAGAAGAAAAAAAAAAAGAAAACAAAAAGTAATGAACTTTGAGTTGAGTCAAGTGAGCCAAGTACCTCAATTAGAGCATTTTTTGTGAGTTTAAGCACGATTTCATCTAGACTCAAGGTTCTAGTCATGAATTCTCATGCCTTGATGCGGTTTAGGTTCTTTGAATTCCAACTTTGCTTTCTTAACAAAAGAACCTAGCCCCGTTACAACCCGTAAATGAAGACCTATTGATCTTGTGAATGGTTATGTAAAGGATTAAGGTACGTATCTCTGTTCGTAAACTTCAATTCCTTCGTGAGATCATATTTTCAGATAAAGTGTTGTTCTTCATTGAAATCCATATGTGATTAACTTGATTTTCTTTACATAAATTCTTCACATATGCTTGCTGAGTGAAAGCCTTAGGATTCTTGAGCGTATTGAGTGATGCTTAGTGAGGATTAGAGTCGAGGCGAAATCTTTCTAGGGTGTTTAGATGACGTTGTTTTCTAGTTTGATCATTTGGGATATTGATATAAACACTTGACACCTTGAGTTCACGGTTATGACATGTTTCTTAGTTTGTGTGAGTTTGTTTTCTATTCTTGATTCTTATTAACTTGTTGATGCATGATTTCTAACATCTTTTGTGTTAAGTAAAACGTTTGTGGGTATCGTACTGCTATAACTCTCAGGAGACAAAACTCTTCCTACTAGGTGAACCTAGAGGTTTAAATGCTTATCTTAACTAGATTGAGTCTTTTGTTTTTGTGTTTTGCTCGAGGACTAGCAAAATATAGGTTTGAGGGTATTTGATAGGTCATAATTTGTACATGTTTTATCCATGATTTAATACCCTTTTAAGTATGTTTTGTTAATATTTCGTTCTATGAAATTGGAGAAAATAATATATTTTTTGAGAAATGTGTAGATCAAATAGAGCTTGGAATTATGAGAATTTGAGCGATAGAATCACCTAAATCGGAGTTGAAACGAAGAAGTTATGAAGGAAAGAAGATTGCATAGGAAGGCTTTGCAGCTTTAATTCCGGATTTTCCTCATTTTTTAGGTTAATTTCAAGTTCCTTCCACATTTATTCTCCATATTGTAAAGGGATTTTAGTCCTATTTCCTTTTGTATTCTTATTTTTAATTCTTTTACTTGTAGGAAATGTTTTAATTAGATTTCTTAATTAATTAGGAAGCCTTTTCCTTATAGAATTGAATTTAAAACTCCTATTTTTATGAGGATTACTTATTCTCTTATAAATAGCGGCATTAGGGTTTATTGTAGGGGGACTGAATTTACCTTCCTAGGTCCCAAAACTCTGTCAAAATTCGTACTCAGTTTATATACATAGTTAGCCGCATTTTATAATTGTTTTATGCTTTCGGATTCAAGTTTGTGCTAATGAGAACGTAAGGCTTGGGAGAAGAAGAGTGTTTGAGCCCCTTTTCCTACTCCTTGCTATTCTTTAGTATTTGTGTTTATTTATTCTTTTATCGTTTTATATTTCTTATGCATTTAATTATGTTATTCATTAATTCAATAATGTTTGAGTAGTGTAATTAGGGCTAGGGGTACTTGAAGCCCTAGCTATGTTAGTTCGTGTTTGATTATCATGCACCATCGGTAATAGTTGTTTAAGGGCGGGCACATCACGCTTAAACATGCAATCTAAGAGAAGATAATATGTGTGGGGTGAACCTTAGCCGGACCTCTGCACGGGCACTTAATTCAGATACATGCATAGTAATCTAATCAAGGAAATCTAACGGAACTATAATTGGTAAAGGTGGATAGAAACCCTAGCTCGACTTAGTTAATTTACTTCATTCATAAAACATAACAAACCCCCCATTGCATTTTAATTACTCCACTTAAGTCAATTGAGTTAAACGGAGTTGGATATCATTGAGCAAGTCTTCGTGGGATCGACCTTTGCTTGCATCTATACTATCTACACATTTTGTGCGCTTGCAAAGTTTATTACACGTTGAGGTTTTGTCTAGTACATCTTTTGTGCTTGATAAAATCTCTATCAGTCAACCACAACTTGTAACACCCCGGATCTTCAAGAAAATAAAGATTTAGAGAAATTGGGGTAAAATGACAATTTTGCCCCTAGTAAGGCAAAAAGTTAATTTTTTGACTCAAGCGACTTTTGAGTATTTCAGGAATAATATCTCGTAGATCTTAGTGTTCTGAGTCCGTAGATAGGTAGAACGTTGAATTGGAGATCATGTGGGTAAGGAATAGGCCAAAATAGCCTTGGGGTATTTTAGTAAATTTCCTTGGAAGGGAAATTAGTAATTTCACATGTGTGGTTCTTGGATTGTCTAGAATCTTCTATTTCCCTTGTCTGCATCTGCCCTTGACTTCCCTCCCTTTGTATAAATAGATGAGGTTGGCTGAATTAAGGGAATTCGGCCATGAATGGCCAAAAGTGAGAAAAGAGAGCAAATGAGAAAATTGTGAGCTAATAAGGGAAAATACAAAAGTAAGGAAAGTGAGTGAGAAAAGGAAGGAGAAAAGGGAGAGACTGGTGAGTTTTTGTAAGTGAAAAGAGGGGAAATAATAAGACTAGTGACATGCTTTGGTACTTAGTTCGCACAAGAGCTGTCGTGGGTACTAACTTGCTCCTGAAGTTTGTATGACCCTCCTGAGTTAAAAGGGAATGGTTTAGAATGTGGGAAAACGGTGGGGCTGCTCTAGGTAGCCATGGCCGTAGAGATGGTGAGTTTGAACGAGGAGTCCCAGTAAGTATTTCTTCCTTACTCATTGTAGATTGTCTTCTTAGATGGATTAGGTAAATATGGATGTTTGTAACATCAAAAATCGACGTGAGATGACCGAGATATGGCCGGGTCGTGATCGCGGAACATACGACCTGAATACCATACATTCGGGTCTGGCACGAGGTAGGGGACGACTGTGCAGACGTGTGGCCACCACATGCAGAGGCCTTGCGGCAATGCCTGCGACGTCTGCTAGCTGTCCCGTCAACATCAAAAGTGTTCCTTATAATTCTTGGATTTATTGGTGAAATTCCTGGATTTTTGGATGTTGTTTGGATACAGTTCTGAGGTTTTAATGTGTTTTGTTAATATGTGTAATAGTTGATTAATTATGGTTAATTTAAAGATTTTGTGCCAACTTTAGGGAGAATTGTGGAATTAAGTCTGTACTATTGTACCTAATAATATCTTGAAGGGAATTCACACTCTCTTTAAATATTTGTTATAATTTTGTTATGGTATTACATAGTAAGTATATTATATGGATTATAGAAATGGTGATGTATATACTTAACGTTTTGATTGCAATTAAGGATTTGGGAATTATGATTATAAATATGATTAAGTAATTGGTGTTTTAGTATGGTAGTTCGTATGATTAATTAAAGAGATTATAAATTAGATAAGGTATGACTAAGCACAGTAGTAACTATATGAATTGTTACTACCATAATAATATAAGCATGAGATCATGCCTAAGTCGAAACTAAGGTGATTATAAACTAGTCAGAATCCCCTTTGGTTGAGGGTTAGTGGGTTGGACGTGGACGGTAACCCCACCAAGGAGGATTTAGTTTGGCTAATTCAAAAAGAATTAATAGTAGGAATCCCTTGTTTGACATAGTTGGTCGAACGGGATCATGATCAGACCAGTTTAATGGGAATTCAGGATGGGTCATGTCACAACTTGTCCCTTCTCACCCAGTCTGGGTGTAAGAGTGATGTCAAACTCGCTAAATTCATCTGCCCATTTGAGTAGTTGGCCTAAGGTTTTAGGATTTTGAAGAACTTGATGGAGCGATTTGCTGGTTAGTACTATGATGGAGTGAGTTTGGAAGTAGGTTTAGAGCTTCTTGAATGAAATTATTAAAGTGAAAGCAAGTTTTTTTCCATATCAGTGTACCTTGTTTCGGTGCCTTGATGTGCCTTGCTGACATAGTAGACTGGGTGCTCTGCTCCATCCTTCCTTTTTATGAGCATCGAGTTGATCGTAAATGTGGAGACAGACACGTACATGGTCAGTGGTTTACCTTATTCTGGTCTAGCAAGTAGTGATGCCTTGCTCATGTATTCTTTTAGCTTGGTGAATGTTGTTGCACACACTTTTATACAGGTAATTTGTTTGGACGTGCCTTTGAGGGCTTTAAAGAATGGGACACACTTGCTAATGGCCTTAGAAATGAAATGGGTCAAAGCAATCACTCGAAAAGTGAGACTCTTGATGTCTTTCTGAGTTCGTAGGGGTTCCATTTCCACGAGTGCCTTGATGTTCTATTGGTTGGCCTCTATTCCCATCTCATTGGTCATAAAGCCTAGAAATTTTCTTGAGCAACTCTGAAAACACAGTTGGCTAGGTTCAATCACATCTTGTACTTTTTGAAGACCTCGAACATCAGTGTGACGTTTACGATGTGCTGGTCGGCTCTCTTGCTTTGACCAACACGTTTTCCACATACACTTCCATGGTTTTATAGATCAGGTCAGCAAACATGAAGTTCACTAGGCATTGGGAAATGGCGCCTGCATTTTGAGGCCAAAAGGCATTACATTGTAGCGGTATAGGCCCTGACCAGTCTTGAAAATGTTGTGGATCTGGTCGGCTGGATGCATGAAGATATGATTGTACCTAGAATAAGCATTCATGAAACTTAGGAGCTCGTGCCCAACCATGGTAGCGACCAGTTTATCAATATTGGGTAGAGGGAAATTTCTTTAGGGTAAGTCTTATTCAGGTTAATAATGTCGATGCATATTTTCCAGAGGGTTTCTTGACTAGCACCATGTTAGCTGCACAAACCATGTAGACTACCTTCCTTACAAAGGGTATAGTGTTGAGCTTGATGTTTTCTACCTTCATGGCCTTGATCCTTTCATCATCGGATATGAATAATTTCTATCCGATTGGTTTGAATGTCAAGATGATGTTAGGGGATGACAGATGACATTAGTCAATATGCCTGACATGTTAGCTTATGACCAAGAAAATACCTCAAAGTTCTCCTGGAGCAACTTAAACAAGTCAGTGAGGTAAGCATGGTTGAGAATGGTCCCAATTTTGACTTTGCAATTGGCACAATCATGGGAGAGGATGATCTCTTTGATTTCCTTAATGGGATGAGGATGAGGGCTGGCTGAGTAGTCCCTGAGGTCCTCGATCAATCCATCTTTCATGTGTTGAGCGATCTTAGGATCGACAGGGTAGGCTTCAAAAGCGGACTCAATGACTGCCATTGTTTCCATGGTCTAGATATTGGTATTCTCAGCAAGGATTATGAAATTGCATGTTCTTACAGCCATTTGGTCTTCGAAGATCTGCCCTATGCCCATGGGGTTTGGGAACTTGATCAGGAGTACACGAGTGGATACTATTGTCTTGAGGTGATTGATGAGTATTTTACCTAACATGACATTGTAGACCATCAGGTAGTCAACTACCAAGAAGGGGGCGAGGATAGTGGCTTGCTTAGGGATGGCCCAATAGAGACAGGTAAAGTGACTAATGATCAACATTATGGAGTCCCATTAAAGCAAAACAGTGGTGTGACAGACCAGTCTAGGTTGGAATTGGGGATGCTGAGATGTTTGTATGCCTCTTTGAATATCACATGGATAGGGCTGCCAGTGTCCACCATTATCCGACTGACATCGAAGTTTGAAATCTGGGCCAATGACGATCACACCATTATGTGGGTAAACTTCTCCCCATTCTTCTTCACCTAAGAAAGTGATGGGTTCCTAGCCAAACTTGATCATCTTCCTTGCTCTTCGTTCTTAAATTTTGAAAATCTGATGGTTGCTCTCAGAGGCGTGAAAGAAGTTCTTCTTTTCCCAATTAGTGGTCAGAGGCGAAGAGATGGATGGACATCCACTGATTGTGTTGATTTGTGGGTGGGAAGGCAATGGAGGAGCATGTTTTAGGAATTGATTTATTTAATCCCGAGCTAGGGCTTCTACTAAGCCCTTAAAGGCCACACATTGGTCGATGTGATGACTGTTGTATTTGTGGTACTGATAGTAAGTGTCGTATTTCATTACAAATCTTCCTATCACCGGTGCCCAGTTCAACTTGGGCAGAATGCCGTTGTAGAAAGTGTCCAGGATGATGTATGTCTTATATTTTATCGAGGAGGTGGTCAGTCGATATTGTTGTCATTGGGTTGGTAATCCTGACGGTTCTGAATTTGATTGGAATTGATGCTATAATTAGGACTCTTGCACTTGTTTCTCGGGCTTTAATAATTATGGGAGTACTCTTTCCTTTTCCTTCAACGAGATTTCTTATGGGAGTACTTTTCATGAGTACCATTGCCTAAGTCTCGATGTCCTGAGTCCGTAGACAAGCGACATGTCAAAATCGAAGAACGGATGAATTTGTTATGGGTCTAAATGGTCTAGGGGAATTTTGGTAAATTGGATTTAAGGGGTATTTTGGTAATTTTCCTAAGGATATTTTTATGTTGATTTCTTGTGAGGGTGCCAAGTGTCTTTTCCCCTTTATCTCCTTGGAATGGTGGCATCGACTTGGTGAGGAGGGAGGGGTATTTTCATATGTTTTGTGTATGTTGCCCATATGGATGTTGTGAGGAAAAACACCCAATACACCACCCTTGTCCAGAGAAAATGAGAGCAAAGGAAAGACAAAAGGAGAACTAGAGAGGGAAGTAAGGAAACAGAAGAAAGAAAACAAAAAGAAACTAGAATTTGGAACTTGAAATTGAACCTGTGAATCTTAGAATCGGGTTCTATTGATTGAAGTCTTGATTACTCAAATTAAGGTCATAAATCATTTCCTTGAACTATTGCGAGCAGGAATGCCAAATGCTTGAAGGAAATCGTGCTAAACCAGACCCAAAATAGAGGTCAAAAGTGGACCATGAGCTTGGATTGGAAATTCAGGAGTGCAAGGTAAGGATTCCATGAATTGGTTGCAAAAACTTGTTTCTGGGAAAATTCCGAGTAGGTTACTATGTTTAATTGTAAAAAAAAAAGGACAAGAAAGTAGAAGAAACTGAAAACAGGTTGCGAAATCGGGTCAGATTTGAGTTACAAACCCAGCGAGAAGTTGAAGGTGACCTCTGCTGCAGGTGTGTGAGGCCCACACGTAAAGGCCAATGATGGTATGTGGCGGCGCATGCAGCAATATCTCGGAGTCCGATTAAGATGACTTTTGTAATAGGCGATGTTATAAACACGTTGGTACAGTTTTCGAGAGGATCAGATATCATCTCGGGGTAGTTTTAACTGTCTGAAGTATTATGTTTAAAATTTAAATTTGCATTTAATTCCCAAAAAAAAATATTCAAATATAAGATTGTTTGGGATATTAGTGACCATTAATAGTGACCTATGACTGTTAGGTAATAATTATGCATGTTTTATCCATGATTTAATGCCCCTTTACTTATGTTTTGTTAATATTTCATTCTATGCAATTGGAGAAATTAATACATTTTGTGAGAAATGTGTAGATCAAATAGAGTTTGGAATTACGAGAATTTGGGCGAAAGAATCACCTAAATCGGAGTTGAAACGAAGAAGATATGAAGGAAAGAAGATTGCATAGGAAATTCAGTGGATAACCACCAAATCAAGAATTGGCTTTGCGGTTACTATAGTGCTTAACCTATTCGGTAAACGCCGGCCGAATTCCCTTAATTGTAAGCGACGCGCGTGTCCTGAAGCTGGTATTAGTAATTCGGTGCGTGTTCACCGAACTCTATCTCAGAAGGCTTGCACCTTTGACCTTGCATTAACCGTTAAATTATGCTCACATTCCCAGCCGGCGTCCATCGAAACTGCTTCCTGAAGGTTTATTCCGAGTTTTTGGTTATTTTTAGGATAATTCCAACTTCCTTTCACACCTAATCTCCATATTGTATAAGGATTTTAGTCCTATTTCCTTTTGTATTCTTATTTTTAATTCCTTTACTTGTAGGAAAGGTTTTTAATTAGATTTCTTAATTATTTAGGGAGTCTTTTCCTTATAGAATTTAACTGTAAACTTCTATTTGTAGGAGGATTAATTATTCTCTTAGAAATAGAGGTACTAGGGTTTATGAAGGGGGGCCGAATTTACTTCTTGAAGGTCCCCGAAACTCTGTCAAATTACATACTCAATTTATATACATAGTCTAGGCGTATTTTATTAGTTTTATGCTTTTGGATTCAAGCTTGTGCTAAGGAGGACGTGAGACTTGGGAGAAGAAGAGTGTTTGAGCCCCTTTTCCTACTCCTTGTTATTCTTTAGTATTTGTGTTTATTAATTATTTTATCGCTTTATGTTTCTTATGCATTCATCTATGTTATTCGTTAATCTAATAATGTTTGAGTAGTGACACGACCCACCCTCAATCCCCCGGGATTAAGGGCTAAGTCATGCTCCCGTCCAACGTACGCGTGACACGAAGGTTAAACCGACGTCTAACCTCCATGTGACACGTAAGTCGGACCAGGGATTTCCAAAAAAAAAAACCTTTCAAAACATACGAACTTCCCAGAGCGTGCAGACTCTATTGTGGGTCACGTGTGTGATGTCTCCGTCTCTCTCTACCAACAACCCACACCGCAACAACCTGGAGGGTAACAAAAACATAAAAGACTGTGAGTGGACAAAAATAAAAGATAAGTTCTGAAAACAGTTTATAAGAAAAGTACATTTATACCCTCTGTTTAAAAACCAATGCATGCATATAAAAACCAATTAACAAAACCATTCTATATTTAAGTTATTCAAATCATTTACTCATTACCTTTCCTCAATTCCCGGGCCTCAGCCCAAAACCATCACAAACCATATCATTCGGGCATAGCCCAAAACAGTGGAAAAACCATTTCTGAAACCAGCATTATCATTGAATTGCAAAACACATTGAAATCCTTTGCAAACCATCGAACCTGCTGGATCTATCCGAGTCTTTAAACTCAATCCAGGCCTCAATATAATCCGAGTCTTTAAACTCAACAGGCCTACGGGGGAAAATCATAATATCCTAGTCTTTAAACTCAATCCGGGTCTTTAAAACCAATATGGGCCCGCCCCCGTCATAATTATATCCGGGTCTTTAAACCCAATAACCAGATCCAGAAAATTCAATCCAAAAACCATTTGAAAACCATTTCCGAATCCATGTCCAAATCCGAATTCGAAGTCACCATTTCGATTTTCAAGCCGAATCCGAAATCAGCATCCCGAATCCAAATCCAGAATCATATCCATCATCCATTTCCAAATCCGAATCTGAAACCATCATTCCGTAAACAGGCATCCGGAATAACCATTCCGAACCCAAATCCGGAAATCCACTTTCAAGTTCTAAAACCGAATTCAGAATCGTCATCCTGAAATCTTTTTCTATAACCCGAAATCACGTTCATCAAAACCACTTTTATGAACTGGGCCTCAAGCCCGAAATCACTTTTCTGAAATCATCTAGAAATCATTGAAATCAAATCATAATTCAAATCCCGAAATCAAATTATTAAAACCATCATTAAACCATGGCAGAAAACCGTATCTCGTAAAACGTACAATTACGTAATTTATCTTGAAATACGTGCAAAACCGTAAATCATCAATACCATATCATAAACATAGAAATCACGTATAGAAATCACATAAAAACATTTATGCATGCATCATAAGTTTGAAAGCAAAGTCCACTCACAGACCATTTACGCCGCTGCTTCGATACGCGCGCAATTACGCTTTCCCGGACAATCCATTTTCACCGACTTCCCTGAACCTGTCCAAATCCCATAATAAGGTCACTAACTACTTAATAAAGCTTATACTAAAGCCCCATTATTTTCCTTAATTTTTAACTATTTTTAAACGAGCCCTAAAACCTTTGGATAGCCTGAAACATATCGAGACGATGTCCGATCGACTTGAAACCAGCGCCAAAATGTTTGTTACATCGAATAATTTAAAAATTGTGTTGGAAACTTTCCCAAAAGGGGCCCCGCGCGCCCTCAAGCGCCGCCCAAAGGCGCTGCGCGTGGGAGCCACGCACTGGCACTATTCATCGTCTTCAACCCGTGTTCAATCGGTTCAGACCGGTTTGAACCGGGGTAGGCGGTTTTCCACCATTTTCCATCTTTTCCTAAGCCGTTTAATCCTACACATTCGTCCAGTCCTTCCTTACTCATCTACGTCTTCAAAACATAAACTTGAGGTCTGTATCATACCTTCATAAATCAAAGAAATACCCAAAACTCTTCCACCTTTGTTTATGTGAGCCTGGCCACCTTAGGTCACAGTTTTGAGCCTAAAAGCTTCCTGTCATCTTCCTAAACCATTCCCAAGTAACACATATGAGCAACGATCCCCAAAACGATAAATTACCATTTTAAACCAAAACAAAACCTCCTCGGTCTTACCTCCTTCGCAGCCGTGGGCCACCACCGTGGTCACTGTTGGGATTATCTCACCTCCCTTTTCCCTTATCCTTCACACCCTACACGCAATCGAGGAAGTTTTGAGTGTGTTCATACAAATGTGGCTTCACTGGTGTGCAAGGGTTCACGGTTAGGTCATGGTTCCATGGCCACCGTTCTTGGCCGTTCCTCACAGTAGCACCACCATGTTCACCTCATCCTCCTCTCTCAACTCCCTTCACTCACTGGCCATTGATAAAGCCTAGGAAAGTCTGAGCTCACGATCACCCTTCATTCCTCTGTTTTTCTGTTTTCAAACCGTGCAACCATTTTTACACTCGAATGGGACACTTGTGAGAGGTAGTGAAGAGGTTCCACAAGCCTCCAGATAGGACCAGGTGTCCAATTATCTGTGGGCACAAATTCCAAGAACAGCCAAGTGTCCCAATATAACTGGGCACAGATCCCAATGTAGGAAATGACCACTTTGCCACTGTCTTGAAAAAATTACTATTTTACCCCTCGTACATTTAAACCAATAAATAATTCGTCTGAAGTCCAATAATGATGTGCCGCCTGTCGTTGTACTCAGGGGATCGAGTTCTACCCAACGGTCCTCGAAATCCGTGACAAGTCCATGTCGTATGAAAAGTCAACAAATTTCCCCTTTTAAACCACATTACCGAATTACCCTCGAACTTCTGAACATCATAAATTTTTCCTCAAATGTCGGAATCGGACGTGCCACCTATCTATGAACTCGTGATGTCTCGAACTACGTCACAGTTATCGGTCAGAGTCCATTTGACTGCCTGAATGAAAAGTCAACGTTTTTGCCATTCCAGGGGCAAAATCGTCATTTTTGCATCGTCCATCCGAATTCGTCCAACTAATTACTTATTAACTTTACTAATCCTTTGTTAATCACTATCTAATCTCGATTTTTGGGACGGGTTGTTACAAGTAGTGTTATTAAGTTTAGGGTTACTTGAAGCCCTGGCCATGTTAGTTCTTGTTTGATTTGTGGCTCTTGACTATGATTGTTATGCATGCCTGGATTTTTTGGATTAATGTGCTTCATGAACTCAATTTATGCTTATAAGATTAGCTACCTTATTTGTGTATAATTTTCGATGTCATTGCTTGTCGGATCACCTCGATGTTTGTGTATCACCCTGCAATTTTTAGCGTCACGTTTAAGGGGAGGCTCTTATTTGTAATCTAAACTGATGACTCCTTAGGATTGCACATCACTTTTCTAGGGACAGTGCAATGTCATTAAATCTTCTTCATGTTTCATGCATTATCACGCAGCATCGGTAACAGTTGTTAAGGGCGGGCACATCATGCATAAACTTGAAATCTAAGAGAAGATAATATGTGTAGTGTGAGCCTTAGCCAGACCCCTGCACGGGCACTTAATTCAGAAACATGCATAGTAATCTAATCAAGGAAATCTAACGGAACTATAATTGGTAAAGGTGGATAGAAACCCTAGCTCTACTTAGTTAATATTAGTTAATTCACTTTCATTCCCAACTACATAAACCCCCAATTTTTTCTTTAAATAGTTCACTAAAGTCACTCGAACCAACACGAATTAGACATTAGTGAGAAAGTCTCTATGGGATCGACCTTTGCTTGCATCTATACTATCTACACGTCTTGTGCGCTTGCAAGGTTATTACACGTAGAGGTTTTTCCTAGTACATCTATTGTGCTTGGTAAAATTACTCTCAATTTTTTGGCGCCGTTTCCAAGGACTTGTTCCTCAACGGTGTCCATCTTAATTGATTTTCTAACTTAGTGATTTTTCTTTTTATTTTGTATATAACCTTTTCATTTTTTTATTACATGTTTAGGGACATGGAGCCATATAATAACTATTATTCTCAACTTGGATGGGCCTATAAGCCCTATGCAAACGTTCCGTTGGTTCCAAGTCATCAAGGGGGATGGGCATACCCCCCAAGATTACATGTATATGCTTGAGCCTTACAATCAGCCTTATATGGAGCCATACCACCACGGATGGAGTGAACCAGCATCCTACACTTGGAGTCCTCCTCCTTTGGATCCTAGGCCTGCCAGACCTCAAAAAACACTTCGGGATGCACTAATCGAGCCCCGACCTCAAAGAACACTACGGGAAGCCCTCTTAGAGGACAAAGAACTAGAGCACCTTTGACTGAAACTTCTTTGGGAGCCCGATTGGGATGATGAGGATAATGACATGTATGTCCCCTTGCCACCCACAAACAACACCAATGAATGCACCTTGGATCATGCTCTTGATGTTCATGAAACATAACCAAACCCGCAAGCATTGCTCCAAGTTTTGGGCGAGGTCCCTGAAATTCCAGCACCTATCCTTATCCATCGCACACCTACGGATGCAACCCTTAAGCACACTATTCCAGAACCTGTGAGTTTGGGCAGGGATTGGGCATTTCCAGGGCCTTCCTTATCCTTTTCTTCACCATTTAAGTTCCTTACTCAACTTAGGTGTTTTGGTGAGAAATTTGATGTTGTGCCTAATGGTTTGTGCAGGTTTAATGATCCTTGTAGGCGGAAAGACGAAGGAAGTTTCGCATGGTGGTATGCCCCTTTGAGACATTCAGCTCCACCCAAGGCTCAAGGCCATGACCCAAGCCTCCCAAAGCTCCTCCATGGCCCCCACCTCGACCATTGTGCATATTTGTCTATTGGGATCAAGCACTTCTTGCTTACTTTCAAATCTTTGTTGTATTTGTTCCCTGAAATGTTAAAGTCTAGGAAGTGGATTTCTGCTAGTTGAACTAATCAATTACTAGATGTTGCAGGCAAGATACCACTTAAGGAGGGGCAAGTTTGGCCCTCGAGTGCCCCTTGGACATCAAACATCCTAGGAGGCTCAGCTAGTCCTAGTTTGTTCCCTTTTCTTTGTGGATGTTTTTTGACTTGTATACCTCCCTTACTCTAATGTCTTTTGTCTTACTTTTGTGCTTGTAACATTGAGGACAATGTCTCCTTTAGGTTTGGGGGTATGAACCTTAAAAAAAATATTGCATGTTTTGGGATGAACAAACTAATTTTCTATTTTTATTGCTTGCTTCTTTTTTTTTTAGTTTTAGTTTTAATTTCCTTGCTATTTTTTTTTCCTACTCTTAATTCCTTGCTGTTTTTAGGGACTGTTTTGAATTCTTTGCTATTTTTTGTTTTGTGATGCTAGTTTTTATGCTTAAACAAGTTAATATGAATGTATAGAACTTGAGAATTGTTTGTACTTACTAAGAATAATTGTCATTGCCAATGAACTCACACTTGCACTTCACGATACCATAATCAAATGATCAAACAACCAAAACAATTGAATTTGAGCATACGTAGAAAATTAGTGGAGACTTGCATTTCACGATACCATAATCAAGTGATCAAACAACCAAAACAATTGAATTTGAGCATACTTAGAAAATTAGTGGAGACTACCAATGTGAGATCTTTGAGCTTGATTGCCTTTCTTTCTGAGTGATCTACTTGTTTCTACTCTTAAACATTCATACCTTTGTTCATAATTGCTTTATCTCGTGTTTAATTTCATTTATGTTTAAAGAACCATATCTATTGGATGATCTTGATTTAATGTGTAATTTTTTATGAGATATGACATAGGCTATGTGTGTTTAGCTCCTAAAGGCCCTTCTTTTCCTCATCCAAATCGCATGCTTCCTAAGCTCTTTTGAAGCCAAACACTTAGCCATTTTTTTCTTCACCTACAATATGGCCTAACCAAGTTTTGAATCGTTCACAATGGGTACACCCTATAATCTAAACTTGTGTCAAGATTATGTCAAATGAGATTCATGGTGAGGAGGAAATATGTTGATATTTTGTGCTACTTATACTCATGTGATGGAAGTATGTTCGAATGGCAGGGATTATTCGTTTAGTTGTAAATTGAGGAAGTTAGTGCATGATCTTGGCTCAGCTCATATAAACAAAAATGTATCAAGTTCATTAGTGAAAAGAAAAAAAAAAGAATGAAAAAGAAAAAAAAAAGAAAAAAAAATTGAGATTAGAAGAAAAAGAAAAGAAAAGAAAGAAATGAACTTTGAGTTGAGTCAAGTGAGCTAAGTACCTCAATTAGAGCATTGTCGTGAGCTTACGCACGGTTTCATCTAGACTCAAGGTCCGAGTCATGACTTTTCATGCCTTGATGCGGTTTAGGTTCTTTGAATTCCAACTTTCATTTCTAAACCCAAGAACCTAGCCCTATTACAACCCTTGAATGAAGACCTATTGATCTTGTGAATGGTTATGTAAAGGATTAAGGTACGTATCTCCGTTCTTAAACTTCAATTCCTTCTTGAGATCATATTTACATATTAAGTGTTGTTCTTCATTGATATTCATATGTGATTAACTTGATTGTCTTTACAAAAACTCATCACATATGCTTGTTGAGTGAATGCCTTAGGATTCGTGTGTTTATTGAGTGAGGCCTAGTGAGGAATAGTGTCGAGGCAAAATCTTTCTAGGGTGTTTAGATGACGTTGTTTTCTAGTTTGATCATTTGAGATATTGGTATAAACACTCGACACCTTGAGTTCACGGGTATGGCATGTTCCTTGGTTTTTGTGAGTTTGTTTTCAGTTCTTGGTTCTTATTAACTTGTTGATGCATGATTTCTAACATCCTTTGTGTTAAGTAAAACGTTTGTGGGTATAGTTCTGCTATAACCCCCAGGAGACAAAACTTCTCCTACTAGGTGAACCTAGAGGTTTAAATACTTATCTTAACTAGATCGAGTCTTCTGTTTTTGTGTTTTGCTCGAGGACTAGCAAAAGATAGGTTTGGGGGTATTTGTTAAGTCATAATTTATGCATGTTTTATCCATGATTTAATGCCCTTTCACTTATGTTTTGTTAATATTTTGTTCTATCAATTAGAGAAAATAATATATTTTGTGGGAAATGTGTAGATCAAATAAAGTTTGGAATTACGAGAATTTGGGAAAAATAATTACCTAAATCAGAATTGAAACAAAGAAGTTATGAAGTAAAGAAGATTGCATAGGAAATTCGGTGGATAACCACCGAATGAAGAATTGGCTTTGCGGTTACTGTAGCGCTTAACCTATTCGGTAAACGCCGGCCGAATTCCCTTAATCTTAAGCGGCGTACGTGTCCTGAAGCTGGTATTGGTAATTCGGTGCGTGTTCACTGAACTCTATCTCAGAGGGCTTGCGCCTTTGACCTTGCATTGACCGCCAAATTCTACTCTCATTCTTAGCCGGCGTCCACCGAAACTGCTTCCTGAAGGTTTATTCCGAGTTTTTGGTTATTTTTAGGATAATTCCAACTTCCTTTCACACCTAATCTCCATATTGTATAAGGATTTTAGTCATATTTCCTTTTATAATGTTATTTTTAATTCCTTTACTTGTAAGAAAGGTTTTTTGACAGGACCCGCCCCAAATCCCTCGGGATTAGCGTGGGACGTACCTGTATCCCTGGTCTGACACGAGGGATTTGGGGCGGGTCCTGTCATTTTTAATTAGATTTCTTAATTATTTAGGAAGTCTTTTCCTTATAGAATTTAATTGTAAACTTATATTTGTAGGAGGATTAATTATTCTCTTAGAAATATAGGTACTAGGGTTTATGATGGGGGGTCGAATTTACCTCTTGAAGGTCCCCGAAACTCTGTCAAATTACATACTCAATTTATATACATAGTCTAGCTGTATTTCATTAGTTTTATGTTTTTTGGATTCAAGCTTGTGCTAAGGAGGACGTGAGGCTTGGGAGAAGAAGAGTGTTTGTGCCCCTTTTCCTACTCCTTGTTATTCTTTAGTATTCGTGTTTATTAATTATTTTATCGCTTTATGTTTCTTAAACATTCATCTATGTTATTCGTTAATCTAATAATGTTTGAGTAGTGTAATTAGGGCTATGGTTACTTGAAACGCTAGCCATGTTAGTTCTTATCTGATTCTTGGCTCTTGATTATGATTGTTATGCATGCCTGGATTTGTTGGATTACTACGCTTCATGAACTCAATTTATGCTTATCAGATTAGCTACCTTATTTGTGTATAATTGTCGATAAAATTGTTTGACGGATCACCTCGATGTTTGTGTATCCACCTTCAATTTTTAGCATCACATTTAAAGGGGGGGGGGGGGTGTTACTCTTATTCGTAATCTAAACTCATGACTCCATAGAATTGCACATCACTTTTCTAGGGATAGTGTAATGTCATTAAATCTTCTTCATGTTTCATGCATCATCACGCACCATCAGTAACAGTTGTTTAAGGACGGACACATCACGCTTAAACATGCAATCTAAGAGAAGATAATATGTGTAGGGTGAGCCTTTACCGGACCTCTGCACGGACACTTAATTCAGAAATATGCATAGTAATCTAATCAAGGAAATCAAACCGAACTATAATTGGTAAAGGTGGATAGAAACCCTAGCTCGACTTAGTTAGTTAATATTAGTTAATTCACTTTCATTCCCAACGTCATAAACTCCCTATTTTTTCTTTAATTGGTTCACTAAAGTCACTTGAACCAACACGAATTGGACATTGTTGAGCAAGTCTCTGTGAGATCGACCTTTGCTTGCATTTATACTATCTACACGTCTTGTGCACTTGTAAAGTTATTACACGTAGAGGTTTTTCCTAGTACATCTATTGTGCTTGGTAAAATTATTATCAATGACATGTGGTAAAGTTCCTAGGAATTACAGAAGAATGTAACGACCCGTCCCGAATTCCTAGATTAGATTGGTGACTAATCAGGATTAGTGAGGTTAATCCGTGATTAGTTGGGCGAAATCGGACGAACGATGCGAAATGACCGTTTTGCCCCTAGTCGTGGCAAAACGTTGACTTTTCATTCGGGCGGTCAAACGGACTTTGACCGATGATCGTGACGTAGTTCGTGACGTCACGAGTTCGTAGACAGGTGACACGTTCAATTCCGATGTTCGTAGTAGAAGTTATGACGTTGGGAAGTTTAGGGGCATTTTGGTAATTTTGGTTAAATGGGGTCAAAAGTTGACTTTTTGACCGCGATGTCCGATGGCCGAGGGCCGAGGACTATTACGTAGATAAAGACGATACGAATCCATAGACATGCGGCACGTCGAATTCGGACGTTCGACGGCGAAGTTACGGTTCACGGAAGTTCAAGTGCATTATTGCACGAATTACGAAACGAGTTAACTTTTGGACTTTAGTGGGGCCCAGATATTTAAGGGAGGCCCAATGGATGAGTGACAAGTGTCACCCATCCACAAGCCACCTATATTGATTCATGCACCGTGCAAACCATTCCATTTTCTCCATTTCAAACACACACAAAACACAACCCGATCTCACCCATTTTCCTCCCATCCGTGCAACCCAAAACCCATCCACTCTTCACCCATGACCAGGCAGAGGACCAGGGAGACTGAGGAGGTTGCTGGGCGGCCAGAACCGCCGTCCACGGCGGCGAGAGGAGGAGGAACCCGTGAGGTTCACTGTTAGTCCATTTTGACCCATTTTTCCATTTTTGTTGTTATGGTTGGTTTTTAATGGTTTTAATGAGTCCATTAGGTTGCTAGGGACATGTTAGGAAGGTTTAAGGAAGCTTGGGATGGCTGGGCAGCCATGGGTGCAGTTTTGGAAACTTGAACCGTTTGGTTCAAAATCGAACCAAAGGATTTAGACGTTTTCGGTTGCGTTTAAGGATTGGAATGAATAGAAAACATCAAAATAGGATGAAAGGAACCAAAAAGGGAGAACTAGGATGAAAAATAGGGTGTCTAGGGCTGTGAACTGGTCACGCCGGTCCAGTTGGACCGGCCAAACCAGGTGAACCGGCCATGAACAGTAAAACCGGTCTGCTGGAGGTTAGTGCCGATGAACAGTGTTTTTGACTTTCTAGGGGCTCGTGAGGACGCGTGGGCCATAATTTGGGAAAGTGTTCAACACGGGAAATCTTCTATTCGATGTATCGAAGATTTTGGGACTAGTCTCGCATCAATCGGACATCGTTTCGATAGTTATTTTGGTGTCGGAAGGTTTAGGGTCGGCTTAAAAATAGTTAAAAGTTCGGAAAAATTACAGGGCTTTGATGGGAGGTTAATTAAGTAGATATTAACCTTCTATTAAAATTTGGACAGGTTTGGGAGTCCCGGTAATGGTGATCGGCTCGGGGAGCCGAATGGCACGCAAATCGAGGCGGCAGCTCGAACGGTCTGTCAGTGGACCTTGTTTTCTAAATTGGTGCATGCATAAATGTTTATTATATGTTTTAAATACTTGTTTGTGATGCCATGAGTGCATATGGATGTGTGGTTACGTATAGGAACGTATTCCGAGGTTCCGGCCCTATACGGTGCCTATACGGGTCCGTACGTCTTTATTGGTCTAACTGAAATGGTTTTGGATTTCCAAATGGATTATGAATATGATTTGATAATGTTGATTTGGATATTTATGAATTATATGGTTTCACGTATTTCGAGGCGATTTACGTGCTTGAACGTAAATCGAGGTTTTCCGGTTTTACTCCGATTTTTCATTCTTATGATTTGGAAATAATTTAATGAAATGATTTTGGATTTGAAAAGGTAATTCTCGGACTTGAGGTCCATTTGATTTACGGAATCGGGCCGGAGGCCCACTTGGTTTACGAATCGGACTTGAGGTCCAGTTTCTATGTGGATTCGGGCCTAGCGCCCAATTATGTGTTACCAATGGTTTTTATGGTTCATGACGGTTTATGGGAACTGGCATGAATCCTTAAAATGGATTTACGGGCCATGACGGTTTATGGGAACCGGCATGAACCCATAAAAGGATTTTATGGTTCATGACGGCTTATGGGGGTCGGGCAGGAATTCTTGAAAGATTTAAATAATGATTTCAAAAGGTTTTTCATATGCCATCCTATATATATATATATATATATATATGATTGTCTCCTCCGGGGAGGGTCGTTGGCCTGGGTGGACCCCGGAGTAGTCACGGAGCACTGACTGAGTGGAGTCGCTGACATGACCCGCCCCGATCCCACATGGACCACAGGGGGACGTGCCCTGCTCCCGTCTGACACCCAATAATTCATACCAATTTTAACCTCAAAACATCAAATGCATAAATAACCAAATTAAAGTCTTACATCAAATCCGAATTAAACGAATGTCAGACAAGGGATGAAAACTAAAATTACAAGATGCGAGCACGACTCTAAAGTAAACCTGCGGGTACACCGCCCAACAGGGGATCAGGTACGCAGAATGTAGATCTATGCCTCAGCCTCTGGTTCCTCCTCTACCTCAGTTTCCCGACCTGGAGGGGTTATCAAAAACATTAAAGGTGAGTGGGCCGAAACTCAAGTTCACAAAATCGTTTGATAAGTAAAACATATAATTTACCCCTCCGTTTTCCAAACATGCGTGCATCACAATACAAAATCATAAACCATATAATATGAACCATAAGGCATGTAATAAAACCATAACCATAATTTTAGCCACTGCACTATACACTCCAATCCCGACATCCCCGATGTCTGACGTCCCTGACGTCCAATAAGGTCACAATCACAAGGCTACGCGTGCCACTCGGGTCTCAATTCCGAGTTCAATCCCCGAACCCCGTTCGGGTACAGCATCCCCGATGCTTAGCGTCATAGACGCTGGACGTTCTAGACGTCCGTGACCTCTCCGGGGTACCTCATCTGGAGGAGACAATATAATATGGAAGGATCTATACAGTGCAGTAACAAATACATTTTATTGATATCCACATGCAAACATATATATACATAGATAGAATCCGAACCAATCATTCAGTTTCATCGGACGGGTCTCAAGCCCAAATACCGTGAAACGTGCCATAACCATATTTTCCATATCATCAAAACCATTATTGTTTTAGCATGTGAATAAGTATAATAAACCAGAAAACATTTATGCACGCAAGGGTTTAAGAAAATGGCCCACTCACAGTACAATCCTGCTAGAAACCGAACGTATACCCTCGTCCTGGTACAAATGTACGATCCCTGTCAAGTCCAAAGTATTCGTAAAGGTCAATACAAACCCCTAACATTCAACCATGAAAGCCTAGGTCGAAACCGGCCCGGGAAAGCCGCCCGAACGCGCTTTCCAAGGCAATAAACCTTATTTTGACCAACTTAATGATCTCCGATCGACCCGAAACCACCGCCATTGGATCCGGATCGTCGAAACCTAAAGAATGGTGGTGGTCCCACCAAAAACACTGTTCACACGCGCCCCCACGCGCCGGTCAACGCGTCGGTCAACGCAGTAACAGTTCCTGCTGACGTCATCGCTGACGTCACTGCTGACGTCAGCATGACGTCATGCTGACGTCATCTGACAGCTGTCAGGTCTGACGTGTCAGACTCTGACAGGTGCCACGTGTCAACATCCGATTGGTCCACCTCGCTGATCTGTCAGACCACGTGTCAGATCTGACATGTGCCACGAGTCAGCACGGCACTGGTCCACGTCACTGACATGTCAGTAACACGTGGCAGTCCCTGACTGGTCCACGTCACTGACATGTCAGTGCTGACTGTGCACTGACATGTGACACGTTTCGGCTCACGGTTGGTCCACGTCATCTGACAGACTGACAGGGTGCCACGTCATCACCGCTGTCCTCAGACGGGTTGACCCGAATACCTGCAACTCGGGTCGATCAGACCCGCGGTCATGACCCGGTCGCCATTTCTTCATTTCTTGATCATTTTCGTTCCTTTTAATTCCTAGCTACTCGTCTGAATCCTAGGAAGGGTTCTATGGAATTATAATTGAGAAAAACGGATAGGATCGAGGGCTTACCTCGAAGAACATAACCGGCCTCCCGTTGCAGTTTAGTCGCCGTCCTGAGCACCTCCGGCCACGAGCTCAATTCCAGTAAGTTCCTGGCAGTCCCTAGAGTCGATTAGGATTCATAACGGACAAAATTAAACGTTGGAAAACAAGTTACCAAAATCTGGGTTTAAAACCGTTTCGGGTTCCCCTGGTTCCTACCTCGCCGCCGTCCTCCGCCGTGGTCACTGCCGTCTGCCACCACACACGTCCAGTCCAGGGGCACACAGAGCAAGGGTCAAGTGCAATCGTGGTGTGATGGTATGGAATGGGCAGTACGTGGGTGTCGGGTAAGGAAATATATAGAAATGGAGGGAAAGCTGCACAATGAAATGAACGGCCCAGATTGAATCTCAGAATGGGATCAAGGGCTGAGATCAGATCTGGAGGTTTTCAGATCAAGGGCTGTGATTAAAAGTGGGTTTTAATGGTATTTAAACCCATAGTGGATCTGATCCAATCTAGCCAATGGGTGAGTGACACTTGTCACTCACCAGGTGTCCTCCAATCAGATTTCCAGAATAAAATATTTGGCACGAAAACCGAGACACGAACCTCCCGATTTCACGTTTCTGACCATAACTTCCTCGTACGAAGTCCGATTTCGGCGTGCCGCCTGTCTACGAACTCAGGACGTCGAGACCTACCTAATGGTCCTTGAGTCAACTGAAAATTAGTTGCCAAAAGAAAAGTCAACATTTTCACCCCCAAAAGTCCAAATTACGGTAATACCCCTGAACTTCCGATAGTCATAACTTTTTCCCTGATCGTCCGAATTGGACGTGCCACCTGTCTATGAACTCGTGATGTCCCGAACTACATCACGGTCATATGTCAAAGTCCGTTTAATTCATCAATCAAAAAGTCAACAATTGGCCATACCCATAACAAGGGTAAAAGCGTCAAATCACACATTAAAGTACAATATTGAAATCCTCGAATTTCCGGGGTGTTACAGTCGCCCTCCAGTTGGGTTCCTTACTCTCAGGATGGGCATGGTTCGTTACCTCTAGGGAGGGTCATTGATCTACGGACATTGACCTGGGTGGACCCTGGAGAGACTTGGGTTTGAGACCCCGGTTAGCACACGTGTAGCTTTATTTTACCGTGACAGGTTCTGGATATGAATATAATGGATAATAAACATGATTTCAATTAGTTTGGGAAATTATGTTTTATAATGATAAATGGATTTGGGCTGAGATCCCACGTATGTTTACTATACTATGGTTTTCTGTAAATGGTTTTGGGCAGGAGCCCGGGTGACTTGTATTTACGGAATTTGGGGCTGAGACCCTAATTATGGGTGTTTTAACATATGTTATTGGATAAATGGTTTTCCTATGCATGCATGCTTTTTAGTGAAGGGTATAAAGGTCTTTTATGGAAATGTTTTTATAAACTCTTTATTTTTGTCCACTCACAGTCTTTCTGTTTTTTAATACCCTTCAGGTTGAATACGGTGTGGACTGTAGCAGAGACCGAGATATCACATACCTCCTCTGGATCCTGGCGTACTCTGATAGCCCGAGAGGGCAAAGGTCGGAAATATCCCTTGTCTGACACTTCGTGTCAGACGGGAGCAGGGTCATCCCGCACAAATCCCGGGGGGATTGGGATGGGTCCTGGCAATGTGGTATCAGAGCATGGTTGCTCATGTTACTCTGAATTCCGTAGCGTATTTTTCGCATTACTCCGTACGCAGGTCGAGGATGTGATATCTCAATGGGCTACAGTTCGTGGTCAACCTGATTGTTGGGATTCCTGGGTTGCCATAGTTCTGTCAAGGTTGACAGTGTGGGACCCTATGGAAGGATTAACGTATTCGTACTTGAGAGTTTTGGTCGTGAGACGGTTAGTTGGGATCGTCTTCACGATGTCGTAGGATCGGTTCCGACGACTGGTTGGATGTAGTGGCCATTCGATGGTCGGATATTGTGGAGTTAGATGGATATGCTGTTGGGGGCAGCCGGATTCGAGGAATCCTAGTTGATAGACTGTAGGATTGGATTGACGTCTTTGCGATGTCGGGACTGCGGAGTCGATCAGATTATTGATTTTACTGCTTTTCGCAGTTGGGTTCAGAGTGACCCTAGGGCTTGATTGTGGAACCCTACCTTAGGTGTATGGTTCAGAAATGTGAGTTGACGAGTGGTGTGACTTTGACGACTATTCGGATTTGGATTCGTTAGTCGGTCTAGTCATGTCAGCTTGTGTTGGGACTGCACTTCGCAGTCGGGGCTGTACTTATCGGTTAGACCTAGTTGGTTGTCGTGCTACTTTAGCTGTGTTGGATTGTTGGTGCAGCTAAGGTCATGAGCGACCTGGTAGAGGACATTGGTTGAGTCGAGTTACGACTGGTTAGTGTTTGGTTGGACAAGTTATCAGGGTTGGTACTTGTTGATGGAATCCCGGAGTGGGGATACAGAGTAGTTGGTACGAGCGGTTGATTCCGTTGGATGCGGAGTCTAGATCGTGATGTTTGGTGTTTAGGTCTGTACGAGTCTGTGGCAGACACTACTACCGAGGATGGTTGTAGTTACGGTTGTTGGGAATCGGTGACGTTCATGGAGCGTTTCCTTTTCTCGTATGAGTTGTCGGGGTGACTATACCCAGAATTGTTTGGTACGAGGGAGGCAGAGTTTCTCCTATTCGAGTAGAGGTACGGGATCGTCGTTCGATATGAGCGGAGATCCAAGGTTGTCAGATTTGCACCTTGTGTGCCGATTCTGATACTGATACTGGTGTTAGTGTGCTGCTACTAGTGTGGATGCATGTGTGCTGATACTAGTGCAGGTGGTAATGCGTTGGTGCTGGTACTGGCGTTGGTGCTGGTGCTGGTGATTGTGATGACGGTGAGTCACGAGTCGGGATGTGATTCCATCCAATGGGCATAAGTTTGGTATCTGTGGTTCCAGAGTGGATCTCAGATAGAGTTAAATTGGTTAGGGGACACGTGGTTGATGTCCGGGTATGTTGTTTCCAATCTTGTTGGAATTGCGGAATTGCGAGAGGTTGTGATTGAGGTGACGAGTGGAATGCGGGTTTTCCGCATTGGTAACGGATATTTTGAAGTCATTTTGGGTGACTTCTCAGGTTCTGCCGTGGTAGATGACGGTAGATGATGGTAGATCTGATAGACGATGGTTGTTGTCACCAGTACGTTGATCGTATATTGGTTGGTGGACCGGGATTTGTCTTGGGTCATCAAGTAGAGTTGAGTATATCGAAGTTAGGTGACTGAGATTCTCACTTTCTGCTTGGTGGCAGACGATGTGGGTTTACGGGGCGTGGTGAGTGCAGCGAGTTTTGTTTGCATTCACGTAGGATGAATTTTGTTGTCATTATCTTGGATCATTCTTGATTTTTCCTCGGTGGAATGATAAGGATTGATACGTGATAATCAGTGAGAACCCATAGTCTCGGCGTGTCTCGTCGTTGACTGATCTGTTTAGATGTGGGAATTGGCTTAGGACTTTGGGTATCGTTATGGATCTGGAACGTGATTTGGATGATACAGATAGGTGGAGAGTTTATCACTCTTACTTGAGTGTTTGAGTTGAGGATGTTGGGACTGAATTTCTTTTTGAAGTGAATCCCGTACGGTATACCACTCAGGCGAGTAGGTTTCCGATGATGTCGGATTTGGATAGCCTAGTTGTGTTGATGTTGTGATTGGCTTTCCTATGAAGTCAATCAATTGTGTTGTGGTAATCGGTTGAGTAGGTATCCGATAGGTTCGGTTATGGTGCGTCTTGGTAGACGTGAACGAGATTTCGGGTTTTGGAATCAGATTTCTGGATGACGATTCAGGATTTGATTTTGGAACTTGAAAGAGGATTTCTGGATCTGGGTTTTGTAATCGGATTCTGGGTGACGATTCAGGATTTGATTCTGGAGCTTGACTATGGATTTTCTTTTATGGATTTGGGTTCGGAATGGTTATTCCAAATGCTAGTTACGGAATAATGATTTCGAATTCGGATTTGGACATGGCTATGGATATGATTTCTAGGTTTGAATTCGGGATTTCTTACGAAATTGCGAATTCGGATTTGGAAATGGATAATAGGTCGGAGTTTTTGATTTGTCTAGTGCTGGATTGGATAGATGGACTCTAGAATAGAAACGTGATTGGCTATGACCTAGGTGGTTGTAAACTAATTGATGGGTAGTGTACGTACCTTGTGCGTTATTCGAGGTACGATACTGGGTGTACTTGTCGTGTCAGGTGACGGTATATAGGTTATACCGGTAGTATGTTGGTAAGCGTGTTGGTAGACGGATTGGTTCTGATACCATTGGATTAGTCGAGGTCGTGAACTAGACATTGGATACTGTGCAGTAGGTCATGTTATTTTTGATGGGTCTAGTTACACACAGATTGAGTGAAATGCTTTGTGGGTGAGTGTTTACCCATGGTTGAGTGAGTTGGTGGTTAGTGTAACCACGAGTGAGTATAGTGACAGTTTTCGATTGACGACTGTCAAGTGGTGATAGTTTGTAGGAGGTGTCAGCGTGGATCGCGGTGTGAGGTCTGATGACTCCCAGTGGGAGCAGACGACAGGATAGTTAGTGGTTGAGCAGGGAACCGTCTAGTTGGTTGTGTCAGCGAAACGATAGATCTGACAAGTGGTGTCAGTTCGGAGCGTACGACTTCTGTCATTCGACGTGGTCGAATGTAGTCGATACGACGTGAGTGTTAGTGGTACGTCTGGTTACAGACGAGTATCGTTCTGGTTAGTGGGTGTACGAGTGTACACGAGTTTCGAGGTCGATTCTACTTTCCACGGAGTGGATGTGGAATCAAGATAATTGGAGTTTTGAGAATGAAACTAATTAAGGAGGGAAGAACGGCTAGAATTAGGTCGGTTGGAATTTCGAGGGCGAAATTAATTAAGGAGGGAAGGTTGTAACGACCCGTCCCGAATTCCTAGATTAGATTGGTGACTAATCAGGATTAGTGAGGTTAATCCGTGATTAGTTGGGCAAAATCGGACGAACGATGCGAAATGACCGTTTTGCCCCTAGTCGTGGCAAAACGTTGACTTTTCATTCGGGCGGTCAAACGAACTTTGACCGATGACCGTGACGTAATTTGTGACGTCACGAGTTCGTAGACAGGTGACACGTTCAATTCCGACGTTCGTAGTAGAAGTTATGACGTTGGGAAGTTTAGGGGCATTTTGGTAATTTTGGTTAAATGGGGTCAAAAGTTGACATTTTGACCGCGATGTCCGATGGCCGAGGGCCGAGGACTATTACGTAGATAAAGACGATACGAATCTAGAGACATGCGGCACGTCGAATTCGGATGTTCGACGGCGAAGTTACGGTTCACGGAAGTTCAAGTGCATTATTGCACGAATTACGAAACGAGTTAACTTTTGGACTTTAGTGGGGCCCAGATATTTAAGGAAGGCCCAATGGATGAGTGACAAGTGTCACCCATCCACAAGCCACCTATATTGATTCATGCACCGTGTAAACCATTCCATTTTCTCCATTTCAAACACACACAAAACACAACCCGATCTCACCCATTTTCCGCCCATCCGTGCAACCCAAAACCCATCCACTCTTCACCCATGACCAGGCAGAGGACCAGGGAGACTGAGGAGGTTGCTGGGTGGCCAGAACCGCCGTCCACGGCGGCGAGAGGAGGAGGAACCCGTGAGGTTCACGGTTAGTCCATTTTGACCCATTTTTCCATTTTTGTTGTTATGGTTGGTTTTTAATGGTTTTAATGAGTCCATTAGGTTGCTAGGGACATGTTAGGAAGGTTTAAGGAAGCTTGGGATGGCTGGGCAGCCATGGGTGCAGTTTTGGAAACTTGAACCGTTTGGTTCAAAATCGAACCATAGGATTTAGACGTTTTCGGTTGCGTTTAAGGATTGGAATGAATAGAAAACATCAAAATAGGATGAAAGGAACCAAAAAGGAAGAACTAGGATGAAAAATAGGGTGTCTAGGGCTGTGAACCGGTCACACCGGTCCAGTTGGACCAAACCAAGTGAACCGGCCATGAACAGTAAAACCGGTCTGCTGGAGGTTAGTTGCCGATGAACAGTGTTTTTTACTTTCTAGGGGCTCGTGAGGACGCGTGGGACATAATTTGGGAAAGTGTTCAACACGGGAAATCTTCTATTCGATGTAACGAAGATTTTGGGACTGGTCTCCCGTCAATCGGACATCGTTTCGATAGTTATTGGGGTGTCGGAAGGTTTAGGGTCGGCTTAAAAATAGTTAAAAGTTCGGGAAAATTACGGGGCTTTGATGGGAGGTTAATTAAGTAGATATTAACCTTCTATTAAAATTTGGACAGATTTGGGAGTCCCGGTAATGGTGATCGGCTCGGGGAGCTGAATGGCACGCAAATCGAGACGGCATCTCGGACGGTCTGTGAGTGGACCTTGTTTTATAAATTGGTGCATGCATAAATGTTTATTATATTTTTTAAATACTTGTTTGTGATGCCATGAGTGCATATGGATGTGTGGTTACGTATAGGCACGTATTCTGAGGTTCCGGCCCTATACGGTGCCTATACGGGTCCGTACGTCTTTATTGGTCTAACTGAAATGGTTTTGGATTTCCAAATGGATTATGAATATGATTTGATAATGTTGATTTGGATATTTGTGAATTATATGGTTTCACGTATTTCGAGGCGATTTATGTGTTTGCTCGTAAATCGAGGTTTTCCGGTTTTACTCCGATTTTTCATTCTTATGATTTGGAAATAATTTAATGAAATGATTTTGGATTTGAAAAGGTAATTCTCGGACTTAAGGTCCATTTGATTTACGGAATCGGGCCGGAGGCTCAGTTGATTTACGAATCGGACTTGAGGTCCAGTTTCTATGTGGATTCGGGCCTAGCGCCCAATTATGTGTTACCAATGGTTTTTATGGTTCATAACGGTTTATGGGAACTGGCATGAATCCTTAAAATGGATTTACGGGTCATGACGGTTTATGGGGACCGGCATGAACCCATAAAAGGATTTTATGGTTCATGACGGCTTATGGGGGTCGGGCAGGAATTCTTGAAAGATTTAAATAATGATTTCAAAAGGTTTTTCATATGCCATCCTATATATATATATATATATATATATATATATGATTGTCTCCTCCGGGGAGGGTCGTTGGCCTGGGTGGACCCCGGAGTAGTCACGGAGCACTGACTGAGTGGAGTCGCCCCCCAGTTGGGTTCCTTACTCTCAGGATGGGCATGGTTCGTTACCTCTAGGGAGGGTCATTGATCTACGGACATTGACCTGGGTGGACCCTGGAGAGACTTAGGTTTGAGACCCCGGTTAGCACACCTGTAGCTTTATTTTACCGTGACAGGTTCTGGATATGAATATAATGGATAATAAACATGATTTCAATTGGTTTGGGAAATTATGTTTTATAATGATAAATGGATTTGGGCTGAGATCCCATGTATGTTTACTATACTATGGTTTTCTGTAAATGGTTTTGGGCAGGAGCCCGGGTGACTTGTATTTACGGAATTTGGGGCTGAGACCCTAATTATGGGTGTTTTAACATATGTTATTGGATAAATGGTTTTCCTATGCAAGCATGCTTTTTAGTGAAGGGTATAAAGGTCTTTTATGGAAATGTTTTTATAAACTCTTTATTTTTGTCCACTCACAGTCTTTCTGTTTTTTAATACCCTTCAGGTTGAATACGGTGTGGACTGTAGCAGAGACCGAGATATCACATACCTCCTCTGGATCCTGGCGTACTCTGATAGCCCGGGAGGGCAAAGGTCGAAAATATCCCTTGTCTGACACTTTGTGTCAGACGGGAGCAGGGTTATCCCGCACAAATCCCGGGGGAATGGGATTGGGATGGGTCCTGTCAGAAGAACGTGTAACTCGGAAGTTAACTGCAACGACAGTGAGTGAGTGGACTTTTATTTTTATTAAATTTTTATGCAGGCATATTTGAATATTTGAATTGCTTTATTATATATTTACGTGGTGATGGTTTGATAATAGACTAGGGACACCCGACGAGATGATTTCATATTCGTAAGTACGTGTCCAGGACACCTGACGACACTTTCAATAATAGACTAGGGAACACTCAATTCATTTATCAAGCTTTAAGCACCAATATACAAACATAACAAAAATTAAAATACTAGAATACATGGAAGATTTATACGAAATCAATATTAACCATAAAGTCAGAATAAGATTAATAATAAATTCATAGAAACTATATTCATGGCAAAAGATAACTATGAAGTAACAGATCGTGTTACACTTTTTTTTCTGGTAAACCAAAGGATGCTAAGTAAATGAACTCTCTTTGGTGAGACAATATGGAATGTCTAACCATGCCACAGATGAAGGGTAGAAAATGGAGTATGATGTAATTAATCTTGCAAAGTAATATCAATTATATAAATTGGAAAGTATGGTCAAGTAAAGTTTTGGTACAAAAACGAACGGCCCCTCACTAAATGATCAAAGCTAACTATTTATAGGCATATGATAAGTTCCTAACTCAATTCCTAATAAAATAAGTAATATAGTTGCAAAGTAATATCAATTATATAAATTAGAAAGTTTGAACAAGCAGAGTTTTGATACAAAAATGAGCGGCCCCTCACGAAATGATCAAAGATAACTATTTATAGGCATAGGACAAGTTCCTAGCTCAATTCCTAATAAAATAAGTAATATAAATCCTAATAAAAAAAGTAATAAAAATCCTAATTAAAAAGGTAATCTAAATCCTAATTAAAAAGGAGAAATTTGTTTCCTTGTGTTTATTGGAAATGGGAGGCGGCCTGGTGCAATTTGTTTTGGAAACCCGGGCTGTTTACTGTGTAGGCCACTTGAGACGCAACAAAGATGATTGGACGCAAGCTGAGGTGATTTGGAAGTGGGCTTGCAAAACTTGGGTTGCATGCAGACGTGGACCCCGGGATGCTACAGAAGTGAGTCAGCTGCAAGCTGGGTTGTAGGAATTGAATAAATGGGTCGGTGGAGTCGCACTGTATTTGAGCGCTGGGGCTGCTAACATGCTTCAGTACGTTGGCAAGACAGCTGCTGGAGTTGCAATTGGGCCTTCGCAAAAATTGGAGTTGTTGTCATCTGGACTGAACGCTGGAGTTGGGCTGCTTGCAAAGATGGACAGCTGGGCTAGACAGCGTGCCACATATGATGATTGGAGTGGAACTGGGCCGTGAGAAATGCAAAATACTGGCCTAAAAATATGGGTTGTCATCAATTAATTATAAGTTATTTAATTTAATTATTAAATCTATAATTAATTGCGAATTAATAAATTATAGTAATTAATATATAAAAAGTATAAAATGAGATAGAATGAATATAATTAAGGTTCTAACAAAGTAAAATATAAAATAAATTGAGATAAAAAGATGATGAATTAAGTGCTTATCAATAACCTAGACTGAGAACGAAACCAATCGAACTCTGTTTTTGGCATGCCACTTGCCAACGTACTCAGAAGGCCGAGACCATGGACGTACTTCGAGGCGATGATGAGGTGGCCTTTTCTGATTGGGCCAGATATTTTAAGTAGATCCCATGGATGAGTGACAAGTGTCACTCATCCCATTGGTCCAAATCCCTAATTTGTGGATCTAAGTAATTAAATATTATTATTTTAATTATTTTATAATTAATCCATCTATCATCAAATCCTAACCATCCATTACCAATTAATCCTTCAATCCTCACCATCAATCCTCTCTTCTCTCATCTGATCACATCACCTTCTTCTCTCTTCTCTTCCACGACTCCAATACCATTTTCATTTCATTTTCTTCTTCTTTCTTCAAAAACCGAAACACACACACACCATCACCATTCATTGCTTGTGTGAACTGAGAGTGACCGTATGAGGAGTGTGAGGGGCTGAGGACTGAAGGAATGGACGGTGGCTCACGGTGGTAGCCACGGCGGAGCTCGAACCGTGAGGTGAAAATATTTAAAAATCCAAGTTTTGTTTTGTTAGGTTTTAATTGAAACAAATGATTGGGTTGTGCTTCTGGGGAACCTAGGAGAGGAATGGGATTGATTTCAAGGCATTGGACGGCCTGGAACAGCCGTGGACGGCGGGGGAAAATCCAGCCGCCATGGCCGAGCTTCAAGGTACGGGTTTCGATGTTTTCCATTCCATTTTAATAGCTAAAATGTAACGCCCCGGAAATTCGAAACATGAAAATTTGGAAAAAAATTGATGAAAAGGACGATTTTGCCCCCGGAATTGGGCGAAAAGTTGACTTTTAATTTGAGCGGTCAAATAGACTTTGATCGATGACCGTGACGTAGTTCGGGACGTCACGAGTTCATAGACAGGTGGCACGCCCAATTCCAACATTCGAGGAGAAAGTTATGACGTGCGGAAGTTGGTAAAAAGGGCCGAAAATTGACTTTTTGATCGGGACCATGTTTGGACTTTCCGGGAGTACCGTTGGATAGATCTCGAAACGCTGAATCCGTAGACAGGCGGCATGCGTCAATCGGAGTCCGAATGAAAACGTTATGGGTCTAGAACGATTAGGGGTATTTTGGTAAATTGTGAGAACAAGGGTAAAATGGTAATTTTCAGTGAGGAAGTTAATTACACAGTGCGAGGTATTATATGATAAGGTATTAAATGAGATGTTGTGGCTGATTCAGCCTATGATAGTTGAATGTGTGACACATGTCACTTGTGATGCTCACTTAGTGGCACTAAATTGCCATTTGGTATAATTAACACATTAATTGAACGGTGGAATGGAAAAATATGAACTATTTGTAATTACCCAAACAAAAACAGAGAACAAGAACCCGTCCACCTTGTGTAGTCCAAATTCGTCCAAATTGCTTGATTTCGATTCCATTGTTGAACTGAGGTTGAACAGAGAGAATTATGCGAGGAAATTGAGTGGAAAACCGAAAAGAAAAGGGTTGGGAAACACTGAGAATACCCGAAAAACTCAATCAAGAACAAATGTCGAATTTGATTGTTTGGATGCTTTTGATTGAAATTGATTGAACAATTAGTCTTCTGGGAGCTCAACGAAGTGAACCGAATCAATTGGGTGGTCAATTGACGGTGAATCGATAGAGAACAGCCCCTGCGACTGTGTCGAAGTTGGGTGCTTGGGTTCGATTACTTGGAGGATTCGGGATTCCTGGCACGTATCGGAAATTACGGAAACACGTGCAGCGCGGGAAACGAGCAATTGGACGGTGTGTGAGTGGACTTTTGTTTTCTACCCTGAATGCATGCATATATGTTTTAAATGCTTTATAATATGATTTGACATGATTTGGTATGATTAGTGTTCCGATATGGTGAATTCCGGATTTTGGGGAATATTATATTATTTTAATCGGTATTTTGGCACGTTTTTCGAGGAAATGTGCAAATGATATTTTGGGCTAGGCCCGGAGTTAAAATGATTTCAAAATGGATATTTTAATGAATTAATGAGTTAAGAATGATTTCTGGATTATTATAATGTTTTCTATATGATTTTATGGTTTTACGGATTTACGTGTAAAGGATATGTAGGCTTGAGTCCCGATTGGTAATGATTTAACTTGGATTGGGTCATGGATTTGACTAACATGTTTTGGGATGTGATCCCGGATGGTTTTCCTTGTGATTGTGATTGTGACTATGAATGCCCAGACGGTCGAAGCTAGGGGTAGTCCCAGACGACCGAAGCTCGGGGATATGATTGTGATTGTTCCCAGGCAGCCGGAGCTAGGGGTGTTCCCAGGCGGCTGGTACTCGGGGTGATAAGTATTCCCAGATAGCCGGAGCTCGGGGTGTTCCCAGACGGCTAATGCTCGGGGTTATGGCCTAGTACGGTTGTGATTATGTGATGGCTTATGCACTTGTGAATAGTGCGGATTAAGTAATTGTTTATGACCTTGTGCATGGTACTGTTTGAGGATGATTATGATTATGATGGCGTACTGGTATTAAGTGCGAGTTCTAGTCTGTGTGGCCAGGTAACTATGTTTTCATGTGTTTGGCCTGAGAGCCAGGATTTTGATTTGTTATGTGGTATGGCTGGAAAGCCGGTGATTGTCATTTATTCGTTTTTCCCTATGCATGCATGATTTGATAAACTGGAGGGTAAATGATGTCTTTTCAAATGTGTTTTAACGAATATATTTTTGTCCACTCACACCTTTTCTGTTTTGTTGACCCTCCAGGCCGTAGCACAACGTTCGGGGCTGATCTCGAGGCGAAGGCATAAGCGGAAATCAGCGCAACTATCCCTTACCTGATAGGTACTGAAGGATCGTTTCGGGACTTCAGTTGACTTGTCAGACGGGAGCAGGACCGTGTACGGTTTTTGAGGTCCAGTTGGGGACGGGTCCTGTCAAATTGGTATCAGAGCATTTGGTTACGGATCTGTTATGCCTCCGAGACGTGAGCCCTGTGCACGGCTTGACGATGAGTTAGGGAGTCCAGATGTTGAGAGAGCCCAACGTCTGGGAGCCACTAGATTTACGGGCCAGACTGACCCAGAAGAGGCCTATGAATGGCTTATTCAATTTGAACGGATTTGCGAGATTATGAGATGTTCACCGGGGGATATGGTTTTATTAGCTACCTTTATGTTGAGTGGCAACGCCTACAGGTGGTGGCGTGGGTTGCAGATGACTGGTTTGAATGCCCACACTTTGACTTGGGTGGATTTTCGGGAACGTTTCTTGGATCAGTTTTACCCCCGCTCGTTTCGTAATGCGAAGGAGGTCGAGTTCTTGGAACTGCGGCAGGGGACTCTGTCAGTGGCGGAATATGAGCAGAAATTCTTGAATCTATCAAATTTTGCTCCTCTATATGTGACTAATGAAGAGGATAAGTGTCGCCAATTTGAGTACGGACTGAAGAATGAGATTCGGTCCGCTGTGACGGTTGGATATTATGCCACACTTCGAGAGTTATCAGATGCTGCTACTCGTGTAGAAGCGACTTTGCCTCCCCGAGAACATTCTGGACAACGCCGAGAGCGTCAGGAGACTGGGGTGATGTCTCAGGGACCACCAAAAAGAAGTAGTGGTAACCTTGATCCTTCTGGGGGATCTTGGGGATCTCGATTAAGTTCTCATGATGATGAAAATGAGCAAAGGAATAATCAGAATGTTTTAGATCAACAAGATAGGGGCGGTCGACCTGGACGACTAAGCACAGAGGGTTGTTATTTCTGTGGGAAAGTTGGGCACATTAAGCGATTTTGTCCTTATCGTCCCACGGGTGGCACTATAGAACCGGGCTCAGAGACGGCCTCCACTGCTCGATCCGCAGGTGGACGAGGAGCTGCTAGCACTAGGGGTGCACCACGAGGACGTGGTCGACCTTCGGGCCCACTTGCTAATGCACCACCCGGGGGGAGTTAATGGTGACACCTCGTGACTTAACGTTTGTATCTTTGTATGATATGTACGTAGTACTGTATAGTTGAACTGTTGTATGTAGTGGTTGTGATGTAAAGTTATGTACTCTCGTACTGTTATATGAGTGTTGTGGCTTGGGTCGTTGTACTGTTGTGTGTTTATTGTGTATGTTGTACTGTTGTGTTTGTGATTGAATTTCGAGGACGAAATTCTTTAAGGGGGGAAGGTTGTAACGCCCCGGAAATTCGAAACATGAAAATTTGGAAAAAAAAAATTGATGAAAAGGACGATTTTGCCCCCGGAATTGGGCAAAAAGTTGACTTTTAATTTGAGCGGTCAAACAGACTTTGATCGATGACCGTGACGTAGTTCGGGACGTCACGAGTTCATAGACAGGTGGCACGCCCAATTCCAACATTCGAGGTGAAAGTTATGACGTGCGGAAGTTGGTAAAAGGGGCCGAAAATTGACTTTTTGATCGGGACCATGTTTGGACTTTCCGGGAGTACCGTTGGATAGATCTCGAAACGCTGAATCCGTAGACAGGCGGCATGCGTCAATCGGAGTCCGAATGAAAACGTTATGGGTCTAGAACGATTAGGGGTATTTTGGTAAATTGTGAGAACAAAGGTAAAATGGTAATTTTCAGTGAGGAAGTTAATTACACAGTGCGAGGTATTATATGATAAGGTATTAAATGAGATGTTGTGGCTGATTCAGCCTATGATAGTTGAATGTGTGACACATGTCACTTGTGATGCTCACTTAGTGGCACTAAATTGCCATTTGGTATAATTAACACATTAATTGAACGGTGGAATGGAAAAATATGAACTATTTGTAATTACCCAAACAAAAACAGAGAACAAGAACCCGTCCACCTTGTGTAGTCCAAATTCGTCCAAATTGCTTGATTTCGATTCCATTGTTGAACTGAGGTTGAACAGAGAGAATTATGCGAGGAAATTGAGTGGAAAACCGAAAAGAAAAGGGTTGGGAAACACTGAGAATACCCGAAAAACTCAATCAAGAACAAATGTCGAATTTGATTGTTTGGATGCTTTTGATTGAAATTGATTGAACAATTAGTCTTCTGGGAGCTCAACGAAGTGAACCGAATCAATTGGGTGGTCAATTGACGGTGAATCGATAGAGAACAGCCCCTGCGACTGTGTCGAAGTTGGGTGCTTGGGTTCGATTACTTGGAGGATTCGGGATTCCTGGCACGTATCGGAAATTACGGAAACACGTGCAGCGCGGGAAACGAGCAATTGGACGGTGTGTGAGTGGACTTTTGTTTTCTACCCTGAATGCATGCATATATGTTTTAAATGCTTTATAATATGATTTGACATGATTTGGTATGATTAGTGTTCCGATATGGTGAATTCCGGATTTTGGGGAATATTATATTATTTTAATCGGTATTTTGGCACGTTTTTCGAGGAAATGTGCAAATGATATTTTGGGCTAGGCCCGGAGTTAAAATGATTTCAAAATGGATATTTTAATGAATTAATGAGTTAAGAATGATTTCTGGATTATTATAATGTTTTCTATATGATTTTATGGTTTTACGGATTTACGTGTAAAGGATATGTAGGCTTGAGTCCCGATTGGTAATGATTTAACTTGGATTGGGTCATGGATTTGACTAACATGTTTTGGGATGTGATCCCGGATGGTTTTCCTTGTGATTTTGATTGTGACTATGAATGCCCAGACGGTCGAAGCTAGGGGTAGTCCCAGACGACCGAAGCTCGGGGATATGATTGTGATTGTTCCCAGGCAGCCGGAGCTAGGGGTGTTCCCAGGCGGCTGGTACTCGGGGTGATAAGTATTCCCAGATAGCCGGAGCTCGGGGTGTTCCCAGACGGCTAATGCTCGGGGTTATGGCCTAGTACGGTTGTGATTATGTGATGGCTTATGCATTTGTGAATAGTGCGGATTGAGTAATTGTTTATGACCTTGTGCATGGTACTGTTTGATGATGATTATGATTATGATGGCGTACTGGTATTAAGTGCGAGTTCTAGTCTGTGTGGCCAGGTAACTATGTTTTCATGTGTTTGGCCTGAGAGCCAGGATTTTGATTTGTTATGTGGTATGGCTGGAAAGCCGGTGATTGTCATTTATTCGTTTTTCCCTATGCATGCATGATTTGATAAACTGGAAGGTAAATGATGTCTTTTCAAATGTGTTTTAACGAATATATTTTTGTCCACTCACACCTTTTCTGTTTTGTTGACCCTCCAGGCCGTGGCACAACGTTTGGGGCTGATCTCGAGGCGAAGGCATAAGCGGAAATCAGCGCAACTATCCCTTGCCTGATAGGTACTGAAGGATCGTTTCGGGACTTCAGTTGACTTGTCAGACGGGAGCAGGACCGGGTACGGTTTTTGAGGTCCAGTTGGGGACGGGTCCTGTCATAAAATGGTTAGAAATGAGACTAGGAACATATTAGGATTAAAAGGAGATGAAATGGACCTAAAATCGGTCCGAAAACCGGAGAAAACCGAGATGAACAGTACCGTGAATAATAGGCTGGAGGTTGAAGATGATGAACAGTGTTTTCGACCTTCTAGGGGCGCGTGGACCATAATTTGGGAAAGTGTTCAACACGGAAAATCTTCTATTCAATGTAACAAACATTTTAGGACTGGTTTCTTGTCAATCGGACACCGTCTCGATATGTTTCGGGGCATCGGAAGGTTTAGGGTCGGCTTAAAAATAGTTAAAAGTTCAGGAAAATTACGGGACTTTGGTAGGAGGTTAATAAGATAGTTAGTAACCTTCTATTACGATTTGGACAGGTTCGGGAGTCCTGGTGACAGTGATCTGCTCTGGAGAGCCTACGACACGCAAATCGAGGCTGCAACTCGGACAGTCTGTGAGTGGACCTTGTTTTCTAAATTGGTGCATGCATAAATGTTTATTATATGTTTTAAATACTTTTTTGTGATGCCATGAGTGCATTTGGATGTGTTTTTACGTATAGGCACGTATTTCGAGGTTTCGGCCCTATACGGTGCCTATACGGGTCTGTATTTCTGTATTGGTCTAAATGAAATGGTTTTGGATTTCCAAAAGGATAAACTCGGGTATGAGACCCATTTGGTTTTGTCTCGGGCATATGACCTCAGATATCGGGCACGGTGCCCAGCTGATGTCCTATGTTCGGGCACGAGACGAAGTTATTTTACGGTTTATGATTTCGGGTCAGGGACCCTAGATGGATTTCCAAGTTCATGACGGTTTACGGGAACCGGCATGAACTCTGGAAAGGTCATTGTGGTTCATGACGGTTTATGGAAACCGACATGAACCTTTGTCAGGTTATTCTTGTTCATGACGATTTATAGGAACCAGCATGAACCCTGGTTAATGGATGTTATGGATCATGACGGTTCAAGGGAACCAGACATGAATATTTATGTTATGTATATATATATGTATTCATATACCTTCCTTTACTTCTATTATCTCCTCCGGGGAGGGTCGTTGGCTTGGGTGGACCCCGGAGTAGTCACGGAGCACCGACTGAGTAGAGTCACCCCACAGTTGGGTTCCTTACTCTCAGGAAGGCTATGATTACTATTACCTCGGGTAGGGTCAGTGGTCTGCGAACATTGATCTTGACTTTGAGAAGACTCAGATTGAGACCTGGGTAGCACGCGCGTAGCTTTGGAAACCGTGACAGGATTGGTTGTGTGAATTATATGTATATGTGATGTATGCTATATATGATATATGATGTGTGTTTACACAGGTTTTGGGCAGTGGCCCGTATGGTTGGTTTCTTATGGTTTGGGCCGAGTCCTTTGTGGATTTGGGCAGTAGCCCGTATGGTCGTTTTCATGATGGTTCTTTCAATCTTGGTTTTGGGCTTAGTTCCCACATATGGTTTTTCTGGATAAATGGTTTTCGAATGCATGCATGCTTTTTAGTGAAGGGTACAAATGTCTTCTCATTAAAATGTTTTTATAAATTCTTGTTTTGTCCATTCACAGCTTTTAATGTTTTGACTGCCCTTCAGGTTGACATCGGATGTGGACTGTAGCAGAGACCGAGATATCACATGCCTCCTCCGGATCCTGGCGTACTCTGATAGCCCGGGAGGGCAAAGGACGGAAATATCCCTTGTCTGACACTTCGTGTCAGACGGGAGCAGGGTCATCCCGCGTTAATCCCGGGGAGATTGAGATGGGTCCTATCAAGCCGTCCAAGTCAAAAAGTCAACACTTTGACCTTAGTCAAAAAGTCAATCCTTTGACTTATGGGGAAAATGGTCATTTCAACCTCGTTGAAAGTCTGAGCCGTTACATCAACTGTCTCCCCCTATGCTTCTAGAAAATCTTAACCTCATTGAAATCACCAGTCATCAACCAGGGGCCTCCCGACACATAATTCAGCTTTCGAACTAAATCCCAAGAGAAACAATGTCCCTGAACCTTAAGATGGCCATAAAATCCAGTGAACCCAAACTCTTGGTCTCCAATCCCCCTCACAAGGGCATCAATATGTCCCATAGTGGAAGAATATATATTGACCTCAGTACTGTGCGCACAAAGTAAAGCCAACCCTCCAGATAATCCCACATGCTCCACACAAAAACCTCCAGCAACTCCTAGCTGAATTTTAATCTGATATAGCTAAGCAACAGTCATCTTAGTCTCCATAAGAAATAGTAACCTTGGTTTCTTGTCCTTGATGAAAAACCTCAAGTCCCTCTGGGTTTGTGATCCTCCTAGACCCCGAACGTACCTGCATGGATACTCATTACTTGTGATGGGTCAAGTCTCATAGCCGCATCATTTTTCCAGCCATGCTTGCCAATTCGGAGTGCCCCCTTTTGATGCCCCTCGTTCTTTCCCATTTCTAGAATTGGAAACCACTGAACTGTCCCCCAAAGCTGCAGTCTTCCTCATGTCACCCCATGTAACGACCCGTCCCGAATTCCGGGATTAGATTAGTCATTAATCTTGATTAGTGAGGCTGATCGGTGGTTAGTGGGTCGAAATCGGACAAAATGTGCAAAATGACCGTTTTGCCCTTGGTCGTGGGCAAAATGTTGACTTTTCGACTGGGCGGTCAAATGGACTTTGACCGATGACCGTGACGTAGTACGGGATGTCACGAGTTCATAGACAGGTGGCACGTTCAATTCCGACATTCGAGGAGAAAGTTATGATGTTCGGAAGTTGAGGGGCATTTTGGTAATTTAGTCAATTGGGGTCAAATGTTGACTTTTTGACCGGGAGGTCCGATGGACGAGGGCCAAGGACCGTTACGTAGGTCTCGTCGATACGAATCCAATGACAGGTGGCATGCCGAAATCGGAGATTCGACGACGAAGTTATGGTCAAGGAAACGAATTAACGAACCGAGGCTTCGATTAAAATAATAATATAATAATGAATAGTAACCGATGACTGTGCACATCCGGATGAGTGACAAGTGTCACCCATCCCTTGTTTCCAGCTCCATGTTTCCCTCCCAACACTATCATTACAACATCATCATTCCTTCTCCATCATTTCCTTTCATTTTCTTTGCATTTTCTTCCAACCGTGAGCAAAAACAGAGAGTGTGTGAGCTGGGAGAATTGGCTCCCTTCCTTAGCCGTTCCTGAGAGAAAATTGAAGGTTGAGAGAGACTGAATTGGCTGGGAAACACGAGAGGTAGAGAGGATGCTGGGAAATCGAAAATTGAATTTTAGAAAATTGGGGGGAAAATTCGAATACTAGGAATTGGGCCGTGAGGATCGAATTGGAGGTTACTTTCAGCTTCCTGGGATCCCCACGATCAGTTTCGTCGAAAGAACGAAGGGAATTGGCCACCAATTCACTCTGAACGGACTTGGTGACAGTAATGGAGTTTGAAGGTTGAGTCGTGATCTTGGAGCAATCAAACGGTGTAATTGATGTGGGGAAACTACTTCTCAGGATCCCACGATGCTTCTGGGTTCATCAATTGGAAGAAACCGGTTGAGATTGACGGAATTCCATGGTTGCACAGTGTACGGCTATCGAGTTTGAGTCGTGGAGTTTGAGGCTTCGATTGATGCAATTGAGATGGGGAAAGAGTTTACATATGTCCTTTGAAGCTTCTAGTTGCATCAATTGAAGGAAACCGTTTGATATCGACGACTTTCGAAGATGAACAGTGTTCGAGAGTTCTTCGATGTTCATCTTTGAGTCGTGTGATTTGAGGTAGGTTTTGGTGAAATTATTGTTACAGAACTTAAATTGAACTTAAAACGAAGCTAACTGAATGATCAATTGGAAGGTTTAAGGCTGAATTGATAAGATTGGAATCGGGTCATCTCGCGGGCTAATTGGGCCCATTTACCAGACATACGGGTTAGGACGATGCACTGTAGCAAGCGCGTGGGTTTCACGCGCAGCCACTCACGGCGGCGCGTGATGGCGCTTGAGCACGAATCTCGAGGTGAGGTCAACATGATTTCTGTCCTATTTAATGTAACAAACATTTTGGAATTGGTTTCGTGTCGATCGGACACCGTCTAGATATTGTTCGGGATGTCCGAAGGTTTTAAATCAAGTTTAAAAATAGTTAAAAATTTGGGAAAATTACGGGACTTTGATAAGATGTTAATGATGAGGTTAGTGACCCTCTAATGTAATTTGGACAGGATTGGGAGTCCCGGTGATAGTGGTGTGGCCCGGGAGGGCCGATGACACGCGTATCGAGGCATACCGTTAAACGGTTTGTGAGTGGACTTTGGTTTTATAAATTCTATGCATGCTTAAATGTTTTATATGGATTATGATTGTGATTGTATGATGTTGATTTGATTGTTGGAAAATTGTACGGTTTCACGTATTTCGAGGCGATTTACGTGCCTGCACGTAAATCGAGGTTTTTCTGATTTTGCACGGATTTCCATGTTTATGGTCTTGGATATAATATGATGAAATGGTTTTGAAATTGGAAAGATGAACTCAGGCTTGAGGCCCAATTATTTTGGAAACCTCGGACTTGGAGTCCATTTGGGTTAATGAAATCGGGCCGGGGGCCCAGTTGTTTATGAAATTGGGCTGAGACCCATTTGAGTGATATTATCGGGCCAGGGGCCCAGTTGGTTTATATAGTCGGGTCGTGGGCCCAATGGTTCATAAAAGCAGGCATGAGGCCCAGTTGGATTATAATGGTAATTTCGGGTCAGGGACCCTATGTTTAATAATTGTGATTTCGGGTCAGGGACCCTAAATGGAATTATGTTGTTTTATGGAAATTTCGGGCAGGGCCCATTGTAATGTTGTGATAAAAGGAATAAATAAAACTGTTTTCCATATACCATCTTGATACAAGGATATATGATGGTCTCCTCCAGGTGTCTGGGACACTGGGGAAGTCACGGTGCATTGCCTGCGAGGGGTCATTATACGGAGCAGCCGGACCGTATGATGACTCAGGAGCAGGATTGCTATGATTGACGTCAGGGACGTCAGACATCTGGGATGTCAGAAATATGGACCCGGAGAGACCCCGGGCAGCACGCGTCGCTTATCATCCCGTGAGATATGACGTCTGGGACGTCAAGCGTTTGGGACGCTAAGCATCAGGGATGCTGGTGATGGTAATGGTAAATATGGATTAATGAATCTATGAAATGGCTTATCGGTTGGATATGTGTTATATGGTAAAAATGGATTATTGGTTATGAAATGGTATGTCGGGTCGGGGACCCTAAATGGTTTTGGATTTATGGATTTATATTTATGGCTTTGGGCGGTGGCCCACATGGTTTTAATATGTCTGGTGGTGGTATTCCACAGTTTTGGGCTGAGTTCCCACACTTGGTTTTTGGTTAACGGTTTTTGGGCTATCGCCCTAATGGCTCGGTTGAGCAAACATTTTGGTTACTGGTTTTCGTGGCATGCATACGTTTTTATTGGAGGGCATAAATGTCATATAAATGTGTTTAATAAACTTATTGGTTTTTGTCCACTCACAGCTTTTGGTTTTAATGCCCTTCAGGTTGATTACGGATGCGATTGCAGCAGAGACTAGGACATTGCACACCTTCTCCATCGATCCTTGCGCACTCTGGATGCCCCGTTGGGCAGTGACTCTTGGTTATCCCTTGTCTGAAACCCTTTGTTGGGCGGGAGCAGGACACATTCCACGGTAATTGTAACAACCCGTCCCGAGAGTTGGGTTTAGTAGAGTGATTGAGAAGAGATTAGTGAGCTTAATCGGTGGTTAGGTGGTCCCGATAGGTCTATAAGTTTAGAATGACGATTTTGCCTCTAACTTGGGCAAAAAGTTGACTTTTTGTTCGTGTGGTCAATTGGGTATTGACCGGTGACCAGGACGTAGTTTAGGACGTCACGAATCCCTAGGCAGGTGGCACGCCCGATTTCGACATCCGAGGAGGAAGTTGTGATGTTCGGAAGGTGGAGGGCATAATCGTAATTTGGGTAAATTAGGGGGGAAGAGTTGACTTTTTGTGTAATCGGGTTTAGGTATGTTGACCTAGGATGGGTAGATAGCTCTTGTCGTGCTGAGTTCGATGACAGGTGGCACGTATTGATTGGATTTACGATGTGGGAGTTACGGGTCTAGGAAGTCAGTGGCATAACCGTAAATTTGAGTTAAAAAGAAGGGTAATTTGGTCTTTTGGTTATCTGGGGATTTGTGCACAGAGAGGGCAAAATGGATGGCTGAGATTGGGCCAGATGGTGAAGGCATGGGCAGATTGGTGACATGTGGCAAGTGTGTAGTGGGTTCTACACACTTGTGCACGGGTCCAATTATTTTGGGACTTAAATCGTGCAAGTGTGTGTGTGTTCTTCAACCAGAGTGAAACAGAGGGAGGAATTGAGAGAAATTGAGAAGGTAATCGTGTAGGTTGGTGAGTCTGGTGAGTTGTGAGGGTGAAAGGAAGAAGAAAGGAGGTTGATAATCGAGTTTGGGACCGAGATCGTGCACGGAGACACGGTGGTTGGCGAGGCTGAGTTCTCTGGTAAACAGAGAGACGGTGAGACAGAGACGGTGGTTGTGCCGTGAGGTGGCTCAATTCAAGTCAAGAGGAGGCTGGGACGAGTGCAGAGGACTTGTTGGACACCGTGGTACACGGCTGAGCTCAAGACGGCGACAGGAGGACAGGTAAATCTTCACCCTCGTTTCTTTGCTCTGTTTTGTCGTTTGGATTCAGAAGCTAAGTCGTGGACCAAGGGCTAGAGTCGAGGGATCTGGAGGTTAGGGTGAGACTCCTGGGGGTCCTAGGAATCGTTTGAGTGTGTTGCCGTGGCGGGGAGTGCACGGTGGCGGTTGGCACGACAAGAGTACTTGTGTGCTCTGTTTTGCCGTGATGTTCAAACGGGAAGTCGTGACGTGTGGGGTTGATTCGACGGTCAAGGTGAGTCGGGTTAGGCTTAGAGAGGTCCAGGGAAGAGTTTGGAATAGCCACCGTGTCAGGACCCACCCCGATTTCACCCCGAAACCCAAGGTAAATCCCGCTCCCGTCTGACTCCCCGACACAACACTCAAGTAAACGCACTCAAACCCAGTCAGACGCAGGAGTACGTAAACACAATGTCCCGAAGTTAGCATTTACAGAGCATAGTATGAAAATACAAAGAAAATAAAAACCGAGAAATTACACGCACACGGAAGACTTTAAACTATTCCGGGATCCCTCACGTCACTTCTATGCCCGGACACTGCCTCGACGTCAAAGACCCCGCACTAGCTCCACAACCTGGAGGGCAATTTAAAACAGAAGATGTGAGTGGACCATAATAACAGAAAGGTTTCTAAAACCATTTATCCAAAAACCGAGTTTAACCCTCCATTTGAAAAACTACATGCATAACCACCAGTTGTTAACACAGTTATAAATCAATTCTCATAAAACATCATAAGAAACAGAAACACTATAAAACAGTTAGAAAAACCACTGCACATGTATCATAAAACTGTATCAGAGCCCATAAACGTCAATTCATTATTTTCCGATCAAACCTGCTGGACCTATCCGAGTCTTTAAACTCCCGAGTCTTTAAACTCCCGAGTCTTTAAACTCAATCCAGGCCTTAATCATATCCGAGTCTTTAAACTCCCGAGTCTTTAAACTCAAGGCCTACGGGGGAAATCAATATATCCGAGTCTTTAAACTCTCGAGTCTTTAAACTCAATCCGGGTCTTTAAACCCAATCCGGCCGGTCCCCCGTCACATATATCCGGGTCTTTAAACCCAATATCCAGATCCAGCAAATCCAATCCCAAAACCATTTGAAAACCATTTACCAATCCACATCCAAACCCGAATCCGAAATCACTGGTCCGATACTCTTCCGGCATCCAGAACCGTCATTCCGAACCCAAATCCGGAATCCACTTTCCAACTTTACAATCAAATTCCGCTTTCCGAAAATCATTTAATCATCAAATCATGTTTCAAAATCCCTTTGTAATCATTAGAAAACCACTTATCAATGGAAATCCCAAAACCATATCATCAATTTCAGAAACCAGCCATTTCTCGTAAAACGTGCAAAAACCCGAACTTCTTTAAAAAATGTGCAATCATGTAAAACCAACCAAAACATATTCGATAACATAGAATCATAATCAAAACCATAAAACAATTATAGAAAACAGTTATGCATGCTCGAGTTTAAGGAAAAAGGTCCACTCACAGTACTGAGCCCTACTCGCATCCCGAACGTCCAGCACGTTCCTCGGCTTCCTCGGGAAATCCCGATCCTGTTCACAACCACTAAATTACGTCACTGACAAGTCTACGAAGGTTCACCTAAATTTCCTCAAAATTCCCCGAATCCTAAACGTAATAACCCGGGACCCTAAACCTTCACCCTCGCGGAACTAAACTCAAACGACGTCCGATTGACTCGAAACCAACTCCATTGAACTCACCACAACTCCTAGACCAAAAACCATGTTGACCGTTTTCCCCATCGCTGCCGCACGCGTCCCCACGCGCCGCCCAAAGTGGCTGCGCGTGGCTCTCACGCGCCAGCTACAGTGTATCGGCTACCTTAAGCAGACCCGGTTCGATACAGTAGCTGTAAATCGAACCGGCGAGAGCGGTTCTCCACCGTCCCGTCTCCATTCCTTCCCTTCCTTCACCAATCTCATCGTCCAGGCCTACCCTATCGATTCCCTCACACCTCTAACCTCGACACTGTCCCTAGCCCGTCGACTAAAGCTCGAACCAGACAACCCAAAAACCCCTGTTTTCCTTCCCGGCCACCCACGACTTCCCCCTTCATGGTGGCTACACCAACCTCTTCCTAGGACCCTTCTAAGCCTAACCCGACTCACCTTGACCGTCGATTCTTGCCCAAACATCACGACTAGCCGTTTGAACATCACGGCAAAACAGAGCACCAGAGTGCCTACCGTCGTCTGAGCTCCGCCGTGTACACCCCCGTCACGGCGACCCTCCTAGTCGACGCCTAGGACCCTCATGAACCTCACCCTGACCTCCATTCCTCTCGACTCTAAGCCCAACCTCACGACTTTCACGTTGAACCTCAACGGGAAAACAGAGTATCGAAATGGGGACGAGGACATTACCTGCCTCCTGTTGCCGCCGTGAGCTCCTCCGGGGCTGGTCGACTCCACACAGCCCTCACGACATCACCGCGATCTTAGTTGCACCGTACACGGCCACCACACCACCACAAGCCCTCAGTCTTCTCTGTTTTTCTCCCAGAGTTTCTCCCTGGTTCCCGTGGCTCACACCTCACACACACACACACCCACATGGCCCAATCCCAGCCGTCCATTCCTTTCCTCTCTGCACAAATCCCAATGTGCATAAAGACCAAATTACCCTTCCTTTTAACTCATTTTTACGGTTTTGCCACTAACTTCCTAGACCCATATCTCTCGCCTCGTAAGTCCGATGAATACGTGCCGCCTGTCATCGAACTCAGGACGACAAGAACTATCTAACCATCTTAGGTCAATGTACCAAAACCCAATTCGACAAAAAGTCAACTTTTCCCCCCTAACTTACCCAAATTACAGTTAAGCCCTTAACCTTCCGAACATCACAACTTCCTCCTCGGATGTCGGAATCGGACGTGCCACCTGCCTACGGATTCGTGACGTCCTAAACTACGTCCTGGTCACTAGTCAAAGTCCATCGGACCACCCAAACTAAAAGTCAACGTTTTTGCCCGAACCAGGGGCAAAATTGTCATTCTAGACTCAAGGACCTATCGGGACCACCTAACCACGGATTAAGTTCTTTATCCCGGTTGTCAGGACGGGTTGTTACACACCGTGACGGGGGGTGACCTGGGTGGCCGGAGTAGTAGACAGAGGATGGTACGGGTTTTCTTTCGAGTTCCAGTCGACAAGTACGGGGCTGTGTCGAGGTGATTGGAGTTGGGGAAAAGATAGCCTAGGACTGGACGATGAGAATGGTGAAGAAAGGGAGGAAAATGGTGCAGGCACGGCGGTGAACCGCTGACGCCGGTTCAAGTTTCAGAAGACTGTGCTGAACCGGGTTTGCTCAAGGTAGCCGATGCACTGTAGCAGGCGCGTGAGGACCACGCATAGCCACTTTGGGCGGCGTGTGGGGGCGCGTGCGGCGGCGATGGGGAAAGTGGTCAACATGGTTTTTGGTCTAGGTGTTCTAACGAGTCTAATAGAAGTGGTTTCGAGTTGTTCGGACGTCGTTTGAGGTTAGTTCCGCGAGGGTGACGGTTTAGGGTTCCGGTTCGTTACGTTTAGAACCCGGGGATTTTTGAGGGAATTTAGGTGATTACTCGTGGACGTGTTAGTGACGTAATTTGGTGGTTGTTGACAGGATCGGGATTTCCCGAGGAAGCCGAGGAACGTGCAGGACGTTCGGAACGCGATTGAGGGCTCGGTACTGTGAGTGGACCCTTTCCTTAAACTCGAGCATGCATAACTGTTTTCTATAATCGTTTTGTGGTTTTAATCATAATTCTATGTTTATCGAATATGTTTCGGTTGGTTTTACATTATTACACGTTTTTCGAGGAAATCAGTTTTTAGCACGTTTTACGAGGAATGGTTGATTTCTAAAATTGATGCTATGGTTTGGGATTTCAACTGATAAGTGGGTTTCAATGATTATAAAGGGATTTTGGAACATGATTTTGATAATCAAGGTTTTTGGTTTTAGAAACGGATTTCGGGAAAAGGGTTGGTTTCCAAGTGGAAAAGTGGATTTCCGGATTTGGGTTCGGAATGACGGTTCTGAACGCCGAAAGGGCTTCGAACCGGGGATTTCGGATTCGGGTTTGGATGTGAATACGGAAATGGTTTTCAACTGGTTTAGATTGGATTTGCTGGATCTGGTTATTGGGTTTAAAGACTCGGATACTGATTTGACGGGGGACGGGCCCGGATTGAGTTTAAAGACTCGGGAGTTTAAAGACTCGGATATATTGATCTTTCCCCCGTAGGCCTTTGAGTTTAAAGATTCGGTAGTTTAAAGACTCGGATATGATTAAGGCCTGGATTGAGTTTAAAGACTCGGGAGTTTAAAGACTCGGATAGGTCCAGCAGGTTTGATCGGAAAAATAATGATTGGATGTTCGTGGTTTCTGGTATGGTTTTATGATTCATATGCTATGATTTCTATAACTGTTTTACAGTGTTTCTGTTTCTTATGATGCTTTATGATGATCGATTTCTAACTATTTTGATAACTGGGTTATGCATGTGATTTCAAAACGGAGGGTTAAACTCGGTTTTTTGATAAATGGTTTTAGAGCTTTTTCTTTATTATGTTCCACTCGCATCTTCTGTTTTAAATTGCCCTCCAGGTTGTGGAGATAGCGCGGGGTCTTGACGTCGAGGCAGTGTCTGAGGCATAGAAGTGACGAGCGGGATTTCTGAGTGCTTAAGTTTTCCTCCGCGTGCGTGTACTTATTATCGGTTTTTATTTCCTTGTGTTTCGTACTATGCTCTGTAAAGTATAACTTTGGGATATTTTATATAGTTTCTCCTGCGTCTGACTGAGTTTGGGTGATTTTACGTGAGTTGTACTTGCGTGTTGTGTCGGGGAGTCAGACGGGAGCAGGATTTACCTCGGGTTTCGGGGTGAAACCGGGGTGGGTCCTGACAGTAATCCCAGGGGGATTGGGATGGGTCCTGTCACCCCAACAACCAAAAAGTGGCAAAAAAGTGCCCAGCTCAGAATCTCCCACATGATGTTTACCGCTCTCTGAGCCATATACTTATCTCTAGAGCCACCCCCAATCTCACCCACTGCCTCCACTCCACCGTAGCAGGCAGCAACCCTAGTCACCTATGGCCCCGCAAACGACTCAAGTGCAGAGGTTGTCCTAGATTAGCGTCGTTGATTGATAATTGTAAAGACCCCCTTAGGCTCGGCTAGCCTACCCTCTTCAGTGTTCTCCGAGATCGGCTCCTCAAAATCTTGTGTTAAGATCTTCATAACCCCAACTCGAGAAGGTGAAGGAGGTATGGGAGGAGCAATACCCATGGCCCGTGGCCCTAGCCTATACACGGTTCCCACTGAACCACTTGAAGAGAAATGTTGAAGACATCCTTCACTGAAGTACTAAGTCAACCATAGGCCTCCACACCCTTACACATAGGCTTATTAGACAAACAAAGTCCCCTCATATGATCCAAGCATCCACACACCAAAAAAAAATAAGGTAGGCATTCATACTCAACATCATACCGTTTTTTCGGCTCATTATGTAGTACTTTCAAAGTAACAAATCGTTTCAAGGGCTCACTTACTTGCAATTCCACTCAAAAGCGCAGAAAACAACCCAAACAATCCCTGTTGGAGCCTTATCCACCTCAACAAAATGCCCTAAGTGGTTCCTAATCCTCACGACCACCATAGGTGTTATAAAAATGGGAGGCATCTTTCGAATGCGAATCCAAAACTCTTAGCTATCCAACGCCACCCTATCAGTATCCTCACGCCCATCCGTGGCTGCAAAAACAAATAGGGCCCTATGAAAGGTCCATGACTCCATGACGCCCCTTTAAGCACTTTCTTTCTACCATGTCACTAGAGAAAGACAGAAAAAAACGATCAGCCCCATCCACCAGAATGGCAGTAACTCCCTCCGGGAGACACCATATATTCCTCATCGTTCCAACAAGGGTTACCTGATTGTATTGCCAAGAAGTGAGTAGTCGTCCAATAAGTAAAAACCGAACCTCAACTATGCGAGATACCTCTTCGACCACTTCAAGTTCTTTTGCCTCTGCTTATAAGATAACTGTGGAACCCAAAATCATCCAAAAATTATGGAGCTGCCACGTGGCCCGTAATTCCCAAAAATGACTAAATTGCCCCTGACAATGATGCTGATCATTTGAAAACACCCACACATTAAATAATCTATTTACCAGTTAAATACGTTATTTGATTGGGTTAAAATCTCCTTAATATTAATAGTTTCCCGGCGAATTAATTATCGTTATTCTTAATAATGGATAATTAATATTAATATTAAAATACAATAATTGTCATTACTATCATGATGAGCCATCATTAAAATTATTAAATAATATATTTAATTAATAATATATTGTTTATTAATTAAGAATTCAACCGACCAATCAGAACGCTCCAAGACTCCCAAGATTTTCCTATAAATAGCAAGACACATTTCATTTCCAAGGTACGTTGATTCTTTACTTCAAAGTATATCATTTTCCTATCTCAAAGCTAACTTAAGCATCAGAGTGTTCTTGGTCGAACAACCCCCTGGGTAAATCGATCGAGGCAACGATAGCTAATTGTTTGCTGTTTGCAGGAATTGTGAGAACTTTTCGCAGCGGGTTCAATCTTTGATTCAACAATTGGTGCTTTCATTGAGAGCTATTGAGGAATACTCAGAAGAAGCTCTCTTATTTGTTCATCGTTCATCTTTCTTCGCTCTTCGTTCATCGACATTGTTCGGAGATTTTGAACGTTGTTCATCGCTCATCAAGAAATTGTTCATCGTTCATCGTTCATCTTTCTTCGTTCGTCGTTCATCAACATTGTTCGAAGATTTTGAACGTTGTTCATCGTTCATCTTCCTTCGTTCGTCGTTCATCGACATTGTTCGAAGATTCTGAACGTTGTTCAAATTATCCATCAACAGCTTTCGAATTCAAAATTCTTCGATTCGGCATGGCTAAGGTTCGTCGATCCGTTCGATCAACTGGAGAAGGTGATTCTGCCTCAACAGCTCAAACGAGGAATGAGGCTCGCATTTAGACTCCGGAGAAGCGGCCAACTCAACCCAGGCGTGTGTCCATAGAATCGCCCATGGAGACACTTGAAGGGAGGCCAACCTTCAGCTTTGGAGCATTCCCCTCTCCAGCTAACCAAGTACTCGCACTAGGGGAAGAAACTTCGGCTTTACAACAAGCAAACGGGAGGTTGATGGGAAACGCATCACGACATGATCAGCCCACAGTAAACATGGTCATAACGGACTTTCTGGATGGGTTTCATGACATCTCAGGGAGAAGTCACAACCAACCTCCCCAGGACAACTTGGCGCAACAAGTTGAAGGGTTGAGCAACCAAGTTCAACTTCAGTCAGAGTTCTTGCAGCGACTCCTAGCAGAGAGACCAGTCCAAGAGTAGGACAGACATTCCATGTCAAGTGGAAAACAAGAGCATGCTCAAAGGCGCCCTGGGAAAGAACCAGTCCACTGCCGAACAATCTCACGAGACACTTCACTAAGTGATTCTAGTGAAGAAATTCAAGCTCACCGAGCAAAAAGCCCTCAACGCCTAAAACCATCAGTGCATGAACGGCTAGGAAGTAGGATTGGGGAAACTTCACGGGCAGAGCGCTCACAGCACTCACATGGGAGTAGGGGGCAACCTCGGGCTCTATACAAAGACCCAAAACGATCTGCCCACGGCAGTAAAGGGGAAGATGAAGCCTACTCCCCTACACGATCCCAGAGATCAAGGGAAGAAGCTCAAAGAGGTTCTCGACGATTAGCACAAAGGGACTCATCGCCTCAGCGAGGAGCGTTGCGGGCTAATGATGTTCAAAAAATGCTAGACAGGCACCTTCGTACTCAACAAGGTGGCGACCTAGAGGACGACCTACGTCGCCAGATACATCTCTCTATGCCCTTTGTAAGGGATATTGAGGAGGATCCATTCCCCCAGAGGTTCGCAACGCCATACTTCACTCCATTCAAAGGAGCCTCCGACCCGGTAAAACACATAGATTATTACCGAGGAGTCATGGTCCCCCACAGGTCTAACGATGCGCTCATTTGCAAAGTTTTTCAAGCTTCTCTTCAAGGTCAAGCAATGACTTGGTTCAATCATCTCCCCCCGAGGTCGATTGAGTCCTTTGAAGAGTTGGCCTTGGCATTTGTGAAGGAATACGCACAACTTCGGACAATCGAGGTAAAAGATGACCATCTTTTCTTTGTCCGAAAGAGAGAAAAAGACACTCTACGACAATACATACAGAGATTTTGTGAAGAGATGTCTCGCATTGTCGGCTGTAGTGACCTTGTTGCAGCAATGACATTTAAACAAGCACTCCCTCGAGACAGCTAGCTTTACGGGGACATCGTCATGAGCAATGCGTGAAATCTCACCAAAATACTTTCGCTAGCAGAGCGAAATGCAAGTTGGGAGGACGAGAAGAGCGCCGCTCATACTCAGGACCATGCCGGGGCTAGTGAAAGGGCTTCCAATGAGGATGAGCCCCATGGAAAGTTTGCAACTGGAAAGCTTAACAAGCGCAAGGCGGGGCAACACTCCCAAACGCCAGTTATGGGGAAGCCTAACTTGCAGCTATCTTCACTAGTCCATCAGATCCACAATGAAATTAAGGACAAGCCATGGTTTAAAAAACCGGAGCTAGTCAAGGGCAATCAAGAGAAAGCTGATAAAACCAAATGGTGCGCCTATCATGAATGTTATGGGCACAATATCAGCACATGTATATCTTTCGAAAGATATCTCCAAAAACTCATGAAGAAGGGGCATTGTACACACTACATCAAGAAGAAGACTGTAAATCACATGGAGAACAAAGAGCCAAATGAGCCAGCGTCAAAGGTGATCCGCATCAACAAGATGCATGTCAACATTAGAGAGACATAAAATTCTATGGAGCTTTCAAATTTTGCTTTTCAAGTTGTCTTCTAAATTCAAGTATCAATGGAATAAGATTGAAAAATTGTTCTGAATTCATACAAACCTATTTGGTCACCATATACAATTTTCAAAGCTTATTCCCTCTAGTGTAAAAAGCCTTCGCCCTGCGAAGCATCTAAGCCTTCGCCCTGCGAAGCACCTAAGCCTTCGCCATGCGAAGCATTCGAGCCTTCGCCCCGCGAAGCATTCGAGCCTTCGCCCTGCGAAGCATCTAAGCCTTCGTCCTGCGAAGCATCTAAGCCTTCGTCATCGAAGCATCCAAGCCTTCGCCCTGCGAAGCATCTAAGCCTTCGTCCTGCGAAGCATCTAAGCCTTCGCCATGCGAAGCACTTAAGCCTTCGCCCCGAGAAGCATTCGAGCCTTCGCCCTGCGAAGCATCTAAGCCTTCGTCCTGCGAAGCATCTAAGCCTTCATCATCGATGCATCCAAGCCTTCGCCCTGTGAAGCATCTAAGCCTTCGTCCTGGGAAGCATCTAAGCCTTCGTCATCGAAGCATCCAAGTCTTCGCCCTGCGAAGCATCTAAGCCTTCGTCCTGTGAAGCATCTAAGCCTTCGTCATCGAAGCATCCAAGCCTTCGCCTTGCGAAACATTCGAGCCTTCGCCCTATGAAGCATTCAAGCCTTCGTCCTGCGAAGCATCTAAGCCTTCGCCATGCGAAACACCTAAGCCTTCGTTATCGAAGCATCTAAGCCTTCCGAGTCCTGCAAATTTCTGCGTAGCAGGGAGAGCTCATCTCGAGCGGTATCTCGCTCCTTTTCTATCAGCATCCTCTCTGCACGGCTCGTCTCCAGCTCACCCACTTTGACTTCCAATGTGAAATAAGAACCTTAAGTTTTCTTAAGTTATCGTAATCTCACATCGACAACATAACTTTCTATTTCTGCGGCCCTTCGCATCAAGGTGGCACATTCGCGGGACCAGAACGGTCGGATTTGGAAAGAAGTTTCTCAACATGCTTTTTCTCCAAAGAACCAATGGGTCCTTGCATATTGTTCTTCTTATAAACAACAGTTTCTTTCAAGCGCAGTGGAGCGCTCAACCACTCCTTGATTAGGATGTCTGAAGGCCTCCCGTCATTCATATCTTTAAATGGAGAAAGTAGCGGGCTCAAGTCCCGGAACTCTGGAGGAATTTTAATGGCCATGTCAATCTTTTTGAGATTAGGCTGACCTCCAAAACCGTTTTACAGCTCATCAAACATGCGGAAGTGCGAGGAAATCTTTAAGTTTGGAGAGGCATGTCTGTCACCAAGCTCCACGAGAACGTCGCTTGGAAAGGCAATTTGATTGCGAGCCTTCCACTCCATGAAGTCTTGAGGCTTCTCAAACTCCATATCTTTCCCTCGGAATGGACTTAGGCCACGAGAACAGCCATGCTCCCACAAAGCAAGTTTGCTTAGTCTCTCGGCACCTTGACGCATAGCGAGCATATTTGTGGTACTAGCAAGAGTCACAGTGAATGTGACCTAGCCTACCAATGCTCACTAGTCACGTCCGCAAGTGCACTCAGTCACCGCCAAATCCTTGTCGACTGTTCAGCCAAACTCCACCCACCACGTGGCGCTGGTTGTACACCCGCTTCAACAAAGTTTCTAAACACCTTCGACGGACTCTTGACGTGTAGCAATCATTTTGTGGTCCTAGCAAGAGTCACATTGAATGTGAGCCAGCCTACCAATGCTCGCACACACCGTCCAAACAGCTCGCTTTCTAAGCTGCACGCGTTTCCGTAATTTTCGACGCTTTCCAGGAATCCCGAATCCTGTCCAAAAACATCATGAAAGGTCAATAATGACTCTATGAGTACCATATCAATTTCCCACAATTTTTTGGGAATTAAATATTGATTTTAAACATAAACTATACGCTTCGGGTACTAGAAACTACTCTGAATCCATATCCGATTGACCCGAAACCAACACGGATAGGTTCGTATAATCGAAAACATCAAAACTCGAGTTGACCACTTTCCCGGAAACTCTCCCACGCGCCCTCACGCGCCGCTGCAAGCGGCTGCGCGTGAAAGCCACGTGCGAAGCTACAATGCATTTTCTCTACCCGAATGTCTGGTAAACGGGTCGTGTACCCGTGACCAGACCCGAAACAATCTCCATCAATTCAACCTTGTTTTCTTCCGTTCTTTAAACTAATTTCATCTAAACCATCTTAATTTAGGTTCTGTAAATTTAATCACTTCAATTATAACCAAAATCTAACAATCGCACGATGAATTTTCAAACGGGTTTCGTGATCGGGTTCACCCAATTCGTCCCTATTTTTCAAATTAATTCACACAGAACATAATCAATTTCGTAGTTACTTACCTCCAACTACACGAACCCAAGCTCGATTTTGGGAAGGGAATGAAGCTTCTGTTCTTGCTCAGTACAGCCTCAATCCACTTTGTTTTTTATGTCGATCGGTTCGAAATGATCCCAGGAGACTTAATCAAGTCTCAATTTGGATCCCCACAGCTCGCAAATTCGATTTCGAATTTCCCCCCAAAATTCCAAAATTTTCGACTCTGTCCCCGTGTTTTCCCTCAGTTAAATCCGACTCTTCAAACACTCAATTACTCACTCTAAAGAACAATTTCACCCTTTGTTGTTCACGGATTGAAGGTGAAGGAAGAAGAAGATTAATGGTGTTTAAGTATAATTAGAAATAATTAAAAAATGATTAAAACATGATGATGACGGTTTCCATAAAACATGGAGCAGGTTTTAGGGTCCTTAAATCAAGGGATGGGTGACACTTGTCACTCATCCAAGTGTTCACAATCAACGGTCACTATTCATAATTTAATATTATTTTAATCGAAATCCCGGTTTGTTCGGTTAATCGATTTCGTCCCCGTGACCACAATTTCGTCGTCGAATCTCCGATTTCGGCATGCCGCTTATCTATGGATTCGTATCGACTCGACCTACGTAACGGTCCTTGGCCCTCGTCCATTGGATCTCCCGAGTCAAAAGTCAACATTTCGCCCTTACCTTTCAAAATTACCAAAATACCCCTCGACTTCCGAACGTCGAAACTTCTTCCTCGAATGTCGGAATCGAACGTGCCACCTGTCTATTAACTCATGACGTCCCAAACTACGTCATAGTCATCAGTCAAAGTCTATTTGACCGTCAGAACTAAAAGTCAATATTTTTCCACACATAGGGGCAAAACGGTCATTTTGCACATTTCGTCCGATTCACTCCACTAATTCCAGATTAGTCATTCTAAATCATAATTAATTAATATTTCATCCCGATACTCGGGACGGGTCGTTACACCTCGCATTCGCAGACCCATAACTTTCGCATCCGACTTCCGATTGTCGCATGCCGCCTGTCTGCAGATTCAGCGCCTCGAGACCTACTCAGCAGTAACCGGTAAACCCGGTAAAACAAGATTCCAAACAATGTACATCCCTTCGGATTCCGTGAATTCCGAATCGATGTGGGGGCATTTGTGGAACCCAAAATCATCCGAAAATTATGGAGCTGCCACGTGGCCCGTAATTCCCAAAAATGATTAAATTGCCCCTGACAATGACGCTGATCATTTGTAAACACCCGCACATTAAATAATCTATTTACCAGTTAAATACGTTATTTGATTGGGTTAAAATCTCTATAATATTAATAGTCTCCCCGGGAATTAATTGTCGTTATTCTTAATAATGGATAATTAATATTAATATTAAAATACAATAATTGTCATTACTATCATGATGAGCCATCATTACAATTATTAAATAATATATTTAATTAATAATTAAGAATTCAACCGACCAATCAGAACGTTCCAAGGCTCCCAAGATTTTCCTATAAATAGCAAGACACATTTTATTTCCAAGGTACGTTGATTCTTCGCTTCGAAGTATATCCTTTTTCTCTCTCAAAGCTAACTTAAGCATCAGAGTGTTCTTGGTCGAACAACCCCCGGGTAAATCGATCGAGGTAAAGATAGCTAATTATTTGCTGTTTGCAGGAATTGTGAGAACTTTTTGCGGCGGGTTCAATCTTTGATTCAACAATGACTAAGTTCAACTCCAGAGAGTTAGAAAACATCTTCATAGCTGCTGACCACACTGCAAACAACAACGAGCAAACAAGGGAGAGCAAAAGAAGTAGATAGTTGCCACACCACTAGCGGCAGCTCATGGATGGCCAACGACGAATCAGCAAAACCGTAACCAAAAAGGAAAGGACATAACACTCTAATAATTAAGTTCCGATTGATAATGGTTTATTAGTATTACTATTATATTCCGCATGGTATTTAATTTGTTATATAATGTTGATTTTTTTTTTGTGATTTTTTCATATCATTTTATATCTCAATAAAATAAGGGATCAGAAAAACAGAAAAGTGGCATGAACAAAATGGGAAAAATAAGAGAAAATTTCCATGAAAGGACACTGGTATGGTCTGTGGTACGGAAATTTCTGCGGCGTTGAGGAAGCTGCCAAAATCCCAGCGGACCCAATCCAATTGCCATTTGCACCGGACCTTGAAATTATGCTTACAATCAAAGCTGCGAAAAGTATAAAACCCCCGTAAATATATATCATCGGAGGTTGAAATTAGAAAATCTGGCTTGCCTTATCACATTTGTATTTTGATAGGTAAAGAAGCAGCCACATATTTTCTTCAAATTTCGTACCTTTTCCACCTCCACCTTATTATCCCCTACGTTCACATCCAGAACCTCCTTCCAAGTTTCCAACTTCCTCTCTACAAACTCACTCTCTCGTTCAGCTCAACACAACCAAGTGCTGGAATACAGTCACAGCTTCTGGAGGGAGGTAAAGCTGTTATCTTTCTCTAGAGAGTATTCGATTTTGGATTTCGGGTTCATTTCTGTGTGTTTTTCTCTGTTGGAAACAATTAAATTGTTGTTAGTGCTTGAATTTCATCGCTGGGTAGCCTGAATTTTACTTCAAATCATACTAAGTGGTGAACTCCAGAGGGTTTAAGGATGACAGCCTAGGATATATATGGGTGTTTGTGTTGTGGGGACTTCATGCTAGTTTTAGTAGGAAGCATGCAGGGAACAATGGCCTCTTTGGGTTCCCTTGTTAGTTTGGGAAGTGTCACACTTCTGGGTTCATCTGAAAGATCCCGGTCATTAGTTAGAAAAGTTTCTTTTTCTAAGACAAGTTTTAAGGGTAGTAGAAGATGGCATTGTGTGAGGTTGTCCTTGTGCAAATATTCAGTCACGACTACTGATTTTGTAGCCGAGCAAGGGAATGAGGTTTCCCTTGATTCTAACAATTATAGAGGAGGTAAAGAGGCTTCTGGTTCCAGTGCTGGTTTTGTACTTAAGCCTGCCCCGAAACCAGTATTGAAGTCCTCAGGGGAGACAAAAATTGAATCCCTATCAAGTAGTGATGCAGCTGATTGGGACCCCTCAAGAATTGGTGGGGATTTGGATGAAGAAGAAGAGAGGAGTAATGTGATTGAGTCGCTTGGAGAGGTTTTGGAAAAGGCCGAAAAGCTAGAAACTTCAAAATCTGGTGAATTGGATACTAAGAAAGTGAGTGGTTCTGTAAATAGACCTGCACCATCTAATGCAAATATTAAAGTGGGAAATGCGAAACCAGTAGACTCGGTGTCAAGTAGTAAGTCGAAAACTTTGAAAAGTGTGTGGCGTAAAGGAGATACAGTTGCAACTGTGCAAAAGGTTGTAAAGGAAGCATCTAAAGTTAATAATACAATCCAGAAAGAAGAACCGAATATGGGGGCAGGGGCAAAGATAGAGTCTCTACCCCGTGCTCCTTTCCGACCGCCTCAGCCTCCTTTGAGACCCCAACCAATGTTACAAGCCAAGCCTTCTGCAGCTCCTCCACCCACGGTAAAAAAACCTGTTGTCTTGATGGATGTGGGGGCAGCTCCAAAGTCACCAGAGATTAATGAAACTGATTCATCCACAAAGACTACAGAACGGAAACCAATTTTGGTTGACAAATTTGCTTCCAAGAAGTCAGCAGCTGTTTCTGTGGTTGCTCAAACAGTTTTAGCTCCTTTGAAACCAGGAAAGAGCCCTCCCCCTGGAAGGTTCAAAGAGGGGTATCGGAAGAAAAATGTTCCTGGACAGCGGCGGCGGAAGGTTGATGATGAGGTGCTTGATGAAGAGGCGTCAGAACTCAATGTCTCGATCCCTGGAGCAGCAAGGAAAGGGAGGAAGTGGAGTAAAGCAAGTAGGAAGGCGGCGAGACTCCAAGCAGCCAAGGAGGCGGCTCCTGTTAAAGTAGAAATCCTAGAGGTTGGTGAGGATGGTATGTTGATAGATGATTTAGCATACCGTTTGGCCATTAGTGAAAGCCAAATTCTCGGATCTTTGTACTCGATGGGAATTAAGCCTGATGGGGTTCAAACTCTGGACAAAGATATGGTAAAGATGATTTGTAAAGAGCATGAAGTGGAAGTCATAGATGCTGATCCTGTAAAGGTGGAAGAAATGGCAAGAAAGAAAGAAGTACTCAGTGAAGATGACCTAGAAAATCTAGAAGACAGGCCTCCTGTTCTTACTATAATGGGTCATGTGGATCATGGCAAGGTAGATGGCATTCATTTGTTTATTTTCTTGTGAATTCTTTCAAATCCCTGTTTTCTTTACCATGTCCTCTTGGTGTATAATTTGTATTCTACATTTCCTTATTGCTAATATTTTTTATGATGGGTTCAATTGCAGACAACCCTGTTGGATCACATCAGGAAGAGCAAGGTAAATATGGCTTCTCACCAGTCTAATTTCTCCTTTCAGTTTATTTTGCATTGACCTTAGTGGTATAGGATTTTATGGCTTTGTTATTTTTTGTAAATTTTGAACACTTGATTTCAGTGGTTCGGCTATAACTTGTAATACATTTGTTTGCATACAGTATGGTATTGGTTTATTTCACTGAGAAGTGCTGTGGAATTGGTGCTAGCATGAATTAAGGATGATTTAACTGAAGCCTGACTGGTATATATTCACAGGTTGCTGCTTCAGAGGCTGGTGGAATTACCCAAGGAATTGGGGCATATAAGGTGGTTGTACCAATTGATGGCAAATTGCAGTCGTGTGTTTTCCTTGATACTCCTGGACATGAGGTACAAACACTTCCCCATAAAAACATGAGCATCTCTCTCTCTCTCTCTCTCTCTCTCTCCGATGTTGATTGTACATTGAGTACGAGGACCGGACATTGAATACTGTGCGCTAGTGCAGAGTGGCTTTAGAGGTTTCGGTGTTTGTGTGAGCATGGAGCTCAGGGCCATGATGGGCCAGAGGAACCCTAGTGATTATGTGTGTGATTATCTCTGCTAGAGCAAGTATTCAATGGGGTCCAGATTCTCTCTCTCTCTCTCTCTCTCTGTGTATAAGCACATTGTTTTATCTTCATTCTTCTGGGTCATATGTGGTTTCTGCAACTTGCTTGCATTTTTCTTTCCGTTAGATTATCTTTTATATCACTCCTGTAGGCATTTGGAGCAATGAGAGCTCGTGGAGCAAGGGTGACAGATATTGCTATCGTTGTAGTGGCTGCTGATGATGGAATCCGCCCTCAAACAAAAGAGGCCATAGCTCATGCTAAGGCTGCTGGAGTGCCGATAGTAATAGCTATAAACAAGGTATGCCAACCATAGTGGCATGTTTTTCTTTAACCTTTTTATTCGTATAAAAATAAGGAAGACTAGATGCTTTGCTTGCATTGCCTATTGCATCATGATTTATTGAAACTTGAATCTCGTTTTTATTTATTCTACTTGTGCCAGATAGATAAGGATGGAGCTAGTCCAGATCGAGTCATGCAAGAGCTTTCTTCTATTGGTCTAATGCCTGAGGACTGGGGGGGTGACGTCCCAATGGTCCAGGTTACTATTTTATGTGGAGGAATTGTACTTACATACTTTTTTCTTTTTCTCTATACTCTTTCTGAGTGCTTCCCTATGTGGGTTTATAACTTTATACAGATTAGTGCTCTTAAAGGGAAGAATGTAGATGAGCTTTTGGAAACTGTTATGCTAGTTGCAGAGGTAAGTCAGAAGTGTATGGATATTATCGCATTAGCTTTGATATAATTTTTGCAATATCTTTGCTAGCTATTTTATTTGAATTCTTCTTGTTAAGTATTCTGGCCATTCGGGTTTGAAAAGGCAGTTTCATGATTTTAACATATATTCGTTCTTGGACCCGATTCAATAGTAAATCTCTTCACTTTTCTTCAAAATCAGTAGCCACAATTAGTTATTTATGAAAAATTCTACTTCTTGTGTCTGCATGAATAAGATAGCTGATAATGAATTGAAGGTTCTTTATCTTGCAATGTCTTTCTGATTTGAAGCTTTATACTACACTTAATGAACGATTTGGATAGGCAAATCAGATTATTCACAATATATATATATATATATGTGGAATTGCCTATGTTATCTGCAATTTCAATAGCTTGTTATGGTTTTTCTTCCTGAAACATTTCCAGGGTTGGAAATTTATGATTACTATTTTGTAAATCACATATGTTCCTTGCCTTTTTGTCTTCTCCTCTGTATTCTAACGTTTTTATGATTCTTTTAGCTGCAAGAGTTAAAGGCTAATCCTCATAGAACTGCAAAAGGCACAGTCATCGAGGCCGGTCTTCATAAATCCAAAGGACCATTAGTTACCCTTATCGTGCAAAATGGAACCCTTAGACGGGGTGATGTAGTAGTTTGTGGAGGAGCCTTTGGAAAGGTTGGTGGATAAAAATTTCAAACTCATAGCTATTTTACTAGATCTTTTCCAGTGTTTATCTGCTCAATTGGTTAATGATCAACATTTTGACTAATATGAAGGACTTTTTGTTATGCACATGTTCAGGTGCGGGCTTTATTTGATGATGGTGGGAACCGTGTCGATGAAGCTAGACCCTCTATACCTGTTCAGGTTTTTCATTCATCATGTTCTTACTTTATCTTTTGCTTAAGTTAATATTTTCGGCGGCGACTTAACTCTAAATTATTAGCGGATTTTAGTGGATCAAAATTTCCTATTCTTTGTAGAAAAGTCATGGCTCTAATTGGAGAAATTGAAGGTGGAATTTCAAGATACTCAACAGATTTATATAAACATATTGAAGGTTTACAAGTTTTTATTGCAATCAAAGTCATGTAATTAAGTAGAGGAATTTTTGTTAGTACAATACGTTATCAAGCGTAATCTTGATTCTTTTTATTACAAAGAGAAACAGAAATGGGAATCTGCGTTTTTGTGATAATGGCTTTTGTGTTATATTTGCTTGTGTACATCAATATGGCTCTTTCTGTGCAATTGTTACCTGCTTATTATTCCTCTTCTTGCCATTTTGTTGGCAATGTGATTTCTATAAGTTAAAAAAAAAAAAAATATGTGCTGGGTACCCATTACACAGTGGGTAGGGTATGGGTAAACCCTTAAAAATTGAGGATGGATATGAATGGGTATAAAACCCATTAGTACCCACGTAGGGTAAGGGAATTACCCATGCCCTCTAAATTACCCATTTGACCATCCCTAAATTGCTTTCTCTGATATTAGTGTTTGTAACATAACTTAAAACATATTTCATGTACGACTTTCTCTGGTCATTAATTGAACAATATATATATATATATATATACACATATATATATTCTTTATAAGCTTCTATGAACTGCCATTTTACCTGACTTTCTACCATTTGTTTCCACTGGTGCATTCAGTTGTTCATAAGCTCTTTTTGTTTTTTGTTTTTTTTTTCTACTGTTTTATATGCCCTCTTAGTTGCATGATTCTTTTTTTCAATTCCCTGAATAACCATTTTGGTGTCTACTTGTAGGTTATTGGATTAAATAATGTTCCTGTTGCTGGAGATGAATTTGAGGTTGTTGACTCCCTTGATGTTGCACGTGAAAAGGCTGAGTCACGTGTTGAGTCTTTGCGACATGAACGTATATCAGCGAAGGCTGGTGATGGGAGAGTTACTCTTTCTTCTTTAGCTTCTGCAGTCTCAGCAGGAAAGATGGCTGGAATAGACTTGCACCAGCTAATTATTGTCCTGAAGGTTAATCTTCAGGTATGCATATTCATCTTTTGTAAAGTATGCTGTTACTTTGTTTTGCAACTTAGAGTTATAAACTGGCGAGCTGACTTTCAATATGGTCTGATTGAAGACGTAACTCAGTTATCAGAACAAACGATAGTCTGATTGAAATTTCGCTGTTTCTTCGAATGTACTATAACAAAGCACAGCCTATCTAGTTAAAGGCAGAAATGCTTATAATTGCACAATCTGGAGAATATCAACCGAACAGATGGTGCATAAGACAAAGGAAATGGGATGTAGAAGTTGACAGACCAGGGATCACTTTTACATGCTCTTATGGTTAAGGATGGAGATCTCGGAGCTTGATTTGTGGTTGCAGAAAGAGAGAAAACGTTTTTGGAAAACTTGCTTGTTAAATAGCTGTCTCCCAATGAAGTTGTTGAGTATACTGTATGCATGTGGAATGATAATTAGACATAACGAATGAAATGAGGAACAACAGTAAGGCATTGTCTTTAGGTGTCCATTACAGGCTTTATTTTCACTGGAGGATGGATGGGTAGAAATTTAGTCTTGCAACTTGTCCTTGAGGAAGTGCACGCTAATTAAAAAATATATATATATATTGTTCTGTTCTTTTACTTATCTTCAGTCAATGTGTAGTTTGGTAAGTGGCCCTTGAAGGAGTGCCCAACGGATTTCTAGTTTCAGATGTAATTTGTTTATTTCAAATTGTTCTGTAATTTTACCGTGATTCTTTTTTATGTCTAGGGATCTATTCAGGCTGTCAGACAAGCCCTGCTGGTGCTCCCGCAGGATAATGTCACCTTGAAGTTCCTCTTGGAGGCAACTGGTGATGTAAGCATCAGTGATGTTGATCTTGCTTATGCCAGCAATGCTGTAGTTTTGGCTTTCAATGTCAAAGTACCAGGTTCTGTAAAAAGCTATGGAGAAAACAAAGGTGTTGAAATTCGCGTATATAGAATTATCTATGAACTAATTGATGATGTGCGAAATGCAATGGAAGGGCTCCTAGAGCCTGTTGAGGTATGAATCGACTTTAAGTACCAGATCATTTTGGTTTTTTTGAAGGCACCGAATTTTAGGGGATTATGCTGCTTATGCTTTAACATTGTCGGAAATTTCTATTCTTAAAAGGCTTCTAGTTGATATTATTACTTGTGTTGATAGGAACGAGTAACAATTGGCTCAGCAGAAGTCCGGGCTGTATTCAGCAGTGGTAGTGGTCGTGTCGCAGGATGCATGGTAAATGACGGAAAAGTTGTTAAAGGCTGTGGCGTTCAGGTCCTTCGAAGGGGAAAAGTAGTACATGTTGGCCTTCTTGATTCCTTGAAAAGAGTCAAGGAACTTGTGAAAGAGGTAATATTTTTATAGCCTGCATAATTGTATTGATTTTATGGGCCATTTTATAGATTTTATAAAAATTGCAAAAGGGGGAACAACCTAGCCCTTAGGAGGTGCAATTCACACGTACGATGATCACTGGACGTTTCTAAAGTGCAAGATGTGCTGCCATGCATCAATTCCCCCATAACCCTTTGCCCGGGGAATAAGATTTTGATTGGAAGATTGGGTGAAGCCTAGCTTCTTTCTTTCTTTCATTCTTGCCTCTGCTAAAACCAATAGGAATTGGAGCTCCTGAGTAGAAAGTGGAGTATGCTTGAGTGGAGTATGCTTTCACAGATGACCTGTATCTTCTGCGGCTGTAGTCTTTATATACATATATATGCACTTCGAGAAATCAGTACCTAATATTATAAAATAAAAACCTGAGAGATTAGGAAACTTCACAAATGCTCTTTGTTCCTTATGGCAGACTAAAAAGTATAATTCAGCTTGTTCCCTTTGTTGCATGATGCATACTTCTGGATCTGCGGATCAACGCGGATTCGAAGTATTAGCTCCTGTTAGAGATCACCGGGAATTCTTTAGCGTCAGCATGCTTTAATGTCGTATTTTTTTTTTGGCAATAAGCTGTATTTTCTCCTCTTGGCTAGGTAAATGCTGGACTAGAGTGCGGAATCGGGGTGGAAGGCTACGACGATTGGGAGGAGGGTGATATACTTGAGGCCTTCAACACAGTCCAAAAGAAGCGAACCCTTGAAGAGGCATCTGCTTCTATGGCGACTGCAGTGGAAGGAACAGGAATTGAATTCTAGAAAGGTCCAAAATTTGGTGAATCGGCTTGCACGCATGGTCTGATGGAACTGTAACAGGGTTCACCCCAATCCGGCATACCACCATCTGATCAGCGCCTTGACGGTGCTCCTCAGGTCTTCTTCGGTTAGTACCCACACTTGGCATTTATTTTGAGTGTGGTACGAAGGATCTGTGGTCACGATGAATGTACCCGTTGTTGTATGCTATGGCAAACTGTATATAATTATATACATGGTAGCTTTTTTTTGGTCTAATTATATACATTGTAGCTTTCAGTTTGTTTTGTAAATAGGGTAGGGTCATTCATTCAAGTTCCTTAATAGTTCCAATGTGGGGGAGAACACTTGTAACAGATACATTAAGTTTCACAAAAGTTACAAAATTCTTTATCATCGTTAATGTACATCGTCTTTGATTCCGATTGATGTTTGTGGGATCAGCAGCGCGTCAATAGCCTGAATTTGTTCACGTGCAACATTGTTGTATTTTGATTTAGGAGCATTCATATCAGATTAGCTATTAATATCTAGATAGTTTTTACAGAAATTAACTCACATGGTTAATTTAGAGAGCTTGAATTTTAAAATGTCTTTTTCTTGAAGAAGCTATCCAAACTAAACTTAAGTTTCATATATTTACTCAAATGGCCCAATTTTATATACAAACGAAAAAAATCGGAGTCCTCTCATAGCCTTATCATTTCAGTTGGACAACAAAAAAACTACCAGGATAGTCTTCTTCCCTTTTCGCGATCCAAATAGTGACATCCATACTTTCTGGCAAAAACCTCTCCGTCCTTTGTGAGTTGAACTCAAAAACCTGCAGAACTTCGTTATTCTTCCCCGTCGCTTCGTGAGTTGAACTCAAAAACCTGCCCCGTCGCTTCGTGAGTTGAACTCAAAAACCTGCAAAACTTCGTTATTCTTCCCCATTCGCGACCAAAACTTTAAAACTCACCAACCCTCTCCCATCACAATTTGCTTTCGAACCCAAAAAACCCAAAAATGCTTCCGAATCTAAACCCAAAAAACATGCAGGCCTTCTCCCCTTCCTTCACGATTTGAACACAAAAATTTGCAGGACTTCGTTCCTCTTCCCCTTTCGCGACCAAATCATCAAATCCCACCAACCTCTCCCATCACGCTCTACTCTCGAACCCAAAACCCCCCAAAAAAACTTCAGAACAGTTTTGTTTGAAGCGAACTAAAAAGACCCAAAAAGCGTGCAAAAGCAAAGCTCGAATGTGGATGTTTGAGCCGTGGAGTTAGTTCTCTACTTCTCCAGGTAATCTTTTCTCTTAGTTGTTAGAGATTGTTAGAATTTGAGGATTTGTTACATAAATTTTGTGGTACAATAATTTGGGGATATTTATATTTGTTATATCTTCTTGATTATGGACGTTCATTGTTCTTCATATGTCAGGACCCGACCCTCCTCGGTCAAGACCCGACTCATCTAACACCATATTGTCCGCTTTGGGCCTCGCCCTCACCGTTTTGTTTTCGGGAGCTCATGGTGCAACTTCCCAAGGGGTCACCCATCATGGAATTGCACCAGCCTCAACTCGCTTAACTTTGGGATTCCAATCCCCCCCAAAGCCACTTGAGCTCCCAAAAGGCCTAGTTTAGATCAGAGTTGCGCAGCAGTAACCTCTATCTAACCCTATATTGTCCTCTTTGGGCACAACTGCGCCCGTAAGGTTTTGTTCCTGAGAGCTCACGGTGCAACTTCCCAGTGGGTCACCCATCATGGGATTGCACCAGTCTCCACTCGCTTAACTTTGGAGTTCCCCCGGAATCCAAAGCCAGTGAGCTCCCAGAAGCCCTAGCGCTAGATAGGTGTGTGCCTACACCTTTAAGGCACACCACCATCCTCTCCCAGACCATTCCCCCTCACAGGAATGTGGGATTGTTCACCGTTTTCTCCAGGACACGGGTCTTACATCATATTGATATGAATTTCAAATAGAAGATCACTAAATGTGATTAAGGTTGGAATTCGTTTTGATCCATATATGTCTTGGCTAGTGTGATAGTTATGTTTTTTCTTTATTCTTGATTTTGGATGTTCATTGTTCTTCTTATTGATATGAATTTCTATGAAGTTCTAGGACTGGTCACAATCTGTGTACTCCAGCAAGCCACTATGAATTCCTATAGTTTGCAACAATATGATATTGCAACCAATGCATTGGTTCTGTTAATTTTCTTGGACAAGCTTGTGTGTCCCATTTGGTCTATTTCCTTTATGGGATGAAACTATTATCTTGCTGCTCAAAAGATTGAATTTTTCTAGTGCTTCTTTGAGAATTAGTATTTCACCCTACCTTCCAGAGTACATTTACGAAACATATATACTGTTTGATCCTGTAATCTTTTTGTTCTTTCCCTTAACTGTTGTGATTGCTTTGATGGGTGTATTCTATGATTGTGACATTATGACAGGACCCGTCCCAAATCCTCCGGGATTAACATGGGACGTGCCTGCTCCCATCTGACACAAAGTGTCAGACCAGGAATAATTCCGTCCTTAGCCCAATCGAGACTACCAGAGAGCGCCATGATCCGAAGGAGGAATATGATATCTCGGTCTCTGCTACATCCCGCATCTGCTATCAACCTGAAGGGTATTCAAAACATGAAAGCTGTGAGTGGACAAAACAAATATTTTATAAAAACATTTCATCAAAAAGACCTTTATACCCATCACTAAAAAGTATGCATGCATTTGAAAATCATTTATCAAACCGTACATTAGGGCCTTGGCCCAAAATCCAAAATAAGGAAACCCAGAACGAGTCTCCTTCTCAAAACATGAAACATATGGTCTCAGCCCAAATCCAATACACATGGGTCTCAGCCCAAAACTATTTCTGTGAAATCTCATACACATACATATATACATATATAGCCTATCCTAGACATCCTCTGATGTCAACTCGGGGCACACAACCCCTAAGGAACAAATCCCCGATATATGTCACGATTTCTATATATAAGTATGCATACTACTCGGGATCTCACTCCGAGTCTACCCCCAGGAATTCTCCATCTGAGAGGCTCTGTCTCCGATACCAGTCCGGTCATCTCTCCGGATCAGGTTCGAGATCCTATCATAAATCCCACTCCCGGAATGTGCTCCCTATGTGGATTACTCATTCTGGGCAGTGGAACGTGACTCTCCAGGTTGACGTCTGGAGGAGACCAATCACCTCATGCAGGTGGGTATATACATACTAGTACAAAAAAACCACACTCGGGACTCACGCCCGATAACACACATGAACTGGGCCTCTAGCCCGAACTTATGACTCAACGGGGCCTCTAGCTCGATTTCACAGTTTAACTGGGAGTCAAGCCCGAACTCATAAATCAACGGGGCATCGACCCAAACATCAGGGGCAGTCACGATCCCGAATATAGCGATGCTTGCAACCATCAATCTAGGACCGCTCTCAATCTTGGTATGTTGCCGTGAACATATCACTGTCGCGACCATCTCTAGAACATGGTGCACACGTCGCCGACCGATCTCCGACACCGTCAGCACTCCAAAGTCGAGCCTCCAATGGCTGCTCGACAATGGGACGTGCATCGTGACATCTCCGGAGGGAACATATCCCCAGTCCGGAGGCGAGCGTTACGTCATCCGTCGCCGTGCACACAGCACCTGTCGCGACCACGACTTAGACCCGTAGGTCATCAATGGAGCTACATGCCTGAATCAAAACCAAGAATAAATTGGTCTCATGCTCGAATCAAAATCAACACCAAACGAGTCGTTTTACTTTTTCAAAAACCATTTTATCTAAAGCCGAACCATAAACGCGTATAGGCACGTATAAGGCCGAAAATCTCGAAATACGTGCCCATTTGTAAACACACACACACACACACACACACACACAAATGCACTCATGGCATCACAAAATACATATTAAAACACTTATAAAATATTTATGCATGCATCAATTCATGAAAGAAAGTCCACTCACAGACCGTCTGAGCTGCCGCCTCGATACGAGCGCCATACGCCTTCCCTAGTCAATCGACGTCTTCAGGGTTCCTAAACATGTCCAAATCACTTTAAAGGGTTACTAACTACTTAATTAACCCCTCACTAAAGTCCCCTAATTTTCTGGAATTTTTAACTATTTTTAAACGAGATCCTAAACCTTCGGACAACCCAAACTATATCGAGACGATGTCCGATCGATTCGAAACTAGTCTCAAAATGTCCGTTACATCGAATAGATGAAATTATATGTCGAAACTTTCCCCAAAAAGTGGGCCACGTGCCCGTATTCGTCTCCAAAAGTGGCTGCGCGTGGGAACCACGCGCTAGCTACAGGGGTCATCTTCAACCTCTAGCCAACTAGCCGGTCCGATTTTCTTCTGCAATCTGGTCCAGCTGGATCGGCGTGACCGGTCCTCCAGCCCCATAACTCTTTCAATTTTCATCCTTTTTCCTCCAATCCAATTCCATTCTTCCTATTTCGATCCTAAGAATCTAAATATGCATCCAAAACCTTCCTAAAAACTTCCTACCAACCTATTAAACCCATCCTAATCGACTAAAACGACCCATAACGTCAAAAATAAAAAACAAGAGAAAATGGGCAAAACCGGGTACCTTGCACGGGTTGCCTCCGCCGTCCACGGCGGCGCCATCCTTGGCCAGCCACCACAAGCATCCTGCCCTCATCTCACTCTCTTGGTCTCAAACATGGGCAGATGGGGAAAGGGTTTGGATTGGGTGAAGGGTCGATCGGGTTTGGTGGGGGAAAATGATCGAACACAAGGAAGAGGGTATGCATGTGTCTGTTTGAGATGGGCAATGGATGGTTGACACTTATCACTCATCCATTGGACCTGTCCAAAATATCTGGGCCCCACTTCTTACCAAAAGTCCCCCGCCTCGTAAAACGTGCAATAGTGTGTTCTAACTTCTGTGAACCGTAACTTCTCTGTCGAATGTCTGAATTCGATGTGCCTCATGTCTACGGATTCGTATCAACTCGATCTACGTAACGGTCCTCGACCCTCGGCCATCGGATCTCCCGGGTCGAAAGTTGACTTTTCGCTCTCGTTTAGGGGCAAAATCTTAATTTCGCTCTGAACGTCCGTTAATCTTCGACTAATCCCCGATTAGCGAGGCTAATCTGTCGTGAATCCCTAATTAATCCTTGAAATCAGGGACGAGTGGTTAAAGATTAGTATATAAGATTTATTTTATCCTAAGATTTGAATTAAACAATCATTTTTCTATATCCAAGTTTCCTAAATGCGTACTGTATGCCAATGTTCTTATTTTCTGCTCAATTTCTTCCAGAATCTTTTGTTATTTCTTTTGCCTTAAGAAAATGTTTTATTAGTCAATTATATAGAAACTTGATTGCGGTATTCATTTCCACATATATCTCGGCTAGTCTTCACTTCGTTTTTTGGTCTGAATTTGGCTACTCGTAGACCTTCATCTCCATGGTTGTATTTGACTACCTAGAAACCTTCATAAAGAAGTTTCATTTTAGTTATGAATTTAGAGTCATTTTGAACCCAAATTGGTCTTATAGTACGAATTATAGATCAATGAATGTGGCGAAGGAATTTTTTTTTTTAATTTATAGTCATTTTGTTGTTTCTCCATGGTCTCGTCACCAAGTTTTATGCTCAAAATTTTTAGTTTTGAATTTAGATCAATTTGAACCCAAATTGATCTTATTGCATAATTTTTTAATGACAAGATACCAGTGAAGGCGGAATTTATAGTCATTTTGACGTCTGATGAAAATGTTGCTTTTGCATTTCTGAAGGAATGTTCATCATATTTTTAGGCACATTTCTCAAATTGTTCATCATTTGGACTTGAGCCTGAACTTGATCCACGTATTTGATCACCTCATCAAGCATTGAACCTTTATCAATCTATAAATGTTAGTATAGCAAATGTAAATATTGTTTGGGTTTAGAAGGAAAATATTGTTTCTCCATAGTTCATTTTTTATATGTTCATTGTTTCAACAATTAAAATACAATGAAGTTGATTTCATTAGTTTATTTTCATATGTTCTCCATTAATGCGCATCGTCATGGATACTAGTTTAATTATTCATAATATGTAATATTTATATAAAAAAAAAAACTTGCTAAAAGTGTGACATGAAGTTTAGAATAATTCTAAATAGTGTATCGGCTTTGTGCAGTAATGGACAGTAGTGTTCCAATGTTACTATGCTACAATGGGAAATGGGTTGAGAACAAGAAAAAGATGTCATATGAAGGTGGAGTGACACGACCCATCCCAAATCCCCACCGAGATTAACCCAGAATATGCCATGCTTACCGTTTGACACGAAGTGTCAGACAAGGGATAACTCAAATCTCATCCCATTCCGGGCTCCCAGAGCGCGCCAGGAATCGGTGGAGGAGTGCGATGTCTCGGTCTCTGCTACAGTCCACATCCGCGATCAACCTAAAGGGCATTAAAACCATTAAAAGCTGTGAGTGGACGGAAAATCAATAGTTTAATAAAAACACATTTCATAAGAAGACATTTATGCCCTTCAGTAAAAAGCATGCATGCATTTGAAAACCAATAATCAAACCATTTACTTTAACTAAATCATTAGGGTCTTAGCCCAAAACCATAAATCCAAGTATGTGGTAACTCAGCTCAGAACCGTAAATCCAATCATGTGAGTCACTGCCCAAAATCACCAACACTGAAATACCATTTAATAAATCCAATAAATCTGAAATCCAAATACACAATCCAGTAAATCCATAAATCACAATCCAATCAAACACTATTATATACCATTCCTCGGCATCCTAGATGTCTGGCATCCCAGATGCCCGACGTCCTAGACGTCATGTCACAGTCCAAGTTACGCGTGCTACCCGGGTCTCAACCCGAGTCAATCTCTGATATCCCAGATGTCTGATGTTCCAGACGTCTAGCAATCCGGCTCTTGAGTCACTATACGGTTCGATTGCTTTGTGCAGTGACCCCTCGCAGGCAATGTGCCGTGACTACTCCACCGTCCCAGACAACTGGAGGAGACAATCCATAGATATGAAGATGATATATGGAAAACATTTCATAAATCCTTTCAAAACCTTCCAAATGAGCCTATGCTTGGGATTTCCATAAAACATCGTAAATTCAGAAATCCAAGTACTCAAATCCAAATCCATTTTAGGGTTTCCGAACCTGAAATCACATTTATAAACCACAAACATGACTCATGCCCGATATCATAACCAACTAGTCCTAGCTCGATCATGTAAACCAAATGGGCCTCCAACCCGATATCTCATGAAATCAAATGGACTTCAAGTTCGATAGTTCGTAAATCAAATGGGTTTTTAGCCCAGTTCTATATTTCCAAATCCGAAATCATAACATTGAACCATTATTAAAATCACAATCATGTAGAAATACAGTGTAAAATCGTAAACCTCGAAAATCACCTCGAAATACGTGCACATATGGAAATCACCAATACCACAATTATCATCATAGAAATCACATATGTAAAACATATAAAACAGTTATGCATGCATCACAGTTTAGAAAACAAGGTCCACTCACAGACCGTCCTAGCTCTCGCCTCGATACGCGTGCCATAAGCCTCCCCGGGCTAAATCATTATCACCGGAACATCCAGACCTGTTCGACGATGAACAGTGACCGTGACCTGCAACCGCACTCCGCTGTCGACTCCGACCACCGTTGTCCTTCCAAAACGGTCCCCTGAGTTCGTATGATCCCCTAGAACTTCACGGGGTTTCCCATCCACCCATCACGATGGTCCATCGCGATGCCACCGTCTAGCTCGTCTCAGTCTCCCCTTCATTCTCACGTTTACACCAACAACAATGAGTGAGGTTTGGTAGGTTGAGGGTGTGGGTTTGGGGTGTTTGTTCTCACAGGTTAAGGGAATGAAAACAAAGAAATGAGAAATGAAGATGGTCAATGATGAAAAAGATGAAGGGTGAGGATGAGAGAATTGAGGGAGAGACGGACGGTAAGGGAATGAGAGATGTGGGAGGGATTTTTAAAATATAAAAGTGACCAATGAGACATGGATCCATTTTTTGGGGAATTTGGGCCATGGGATAAGTGACACTTGTCACTTATCTAGGGGTCCACTTGTCACTCATCAGTCCCTCATTAATTTACTAATATTTTACTCTAATTTCCGGAATGTTAGTTTAACCGGTCTCCATCCCGTGACCATAACTTCCCTGTTCGACTTCCGATTTCGACGTGTCACCTGTCTACAGACTCATGACGTTCCGATCTACGCTACGGTCATCGGTCCTCGTACATTTGACTCCCCAGGTCAAAAGTCAACATTTTTTCCAATTCTAGAGATAAAAAGGTCATTTTACACCGTCCGTTCGAATTCTCTCAACTAATCCCCGATTAGTCATACTAAATCCATAATTAATTAATATTTAATCTCGATATTCGGGACGGGTCGTTACAACCTTCCCCCCTAAATAATTTCATCCTCGAATTCATACTAACCTAGTTCCACATCCACCTCGTGGAAAGCAAGTTCGGCCTCACATCATGTGTACACGTGTACACCCACTAACCAGAACAATACTTGTCTGTGCCCAACGTTCCACCAATACTCACGTCGCATCGTTTACACTCGACAACTTTGAGTGAAATTGATCACATATTCCGAGTTAATACCACTTAACAATTCCACTATTACGCTGACATATTTAGCTTTTCAGCTTGACGATTCTTCTCAGTCACCAATTCACCCTGACATCTGCTTCTACCAGAAATCACCAAATCTCAACTTATTCCCGAAGGTTTCCATAACGTCATACTCAGCTGGCACTCACGGCTCCATAGTTAGAGTTCGAATCACCAACACAACTCTGACTCACTCTAGAGTCGTACTAAGGTACCTCGTACTAAATCTCCCTCAATGTAACGTAGGATCAACGACAAGATCTCACCTCGCAGGGCAAGCTCAAACTTGCGGCATTCATCGGTCTCGGTGCTCACATCAGTCAACTCCCTCAGTGATCCAAGACGCTGATGAGAGTCACAGAGCAGTAACTTCACGCAAACCATCCTGTGGTTACACGAACCACCAACTCATTTCACTTATGGATACACAATCCACGCCTTACTCACCTGGGAACTGGCAGTAAAGATTTCTTAACTTAAATTTCAAATAGAAATTAAAATGAGCTAGATAGAATCTCCTAACAATGAAATGAATCTCATTCGACTAGTGTGTAACTGGACCCCATTGAATACCTGCCCAGCAGTGATCCACATCTCCGCTCTAGGGCTCTACTAGCCATCCATGGCTCTGAGCACCTGCTCATACAATCACTCTAGCCTAGCTCACAGTATCCAATGTCCAGTTCATGTCTCAACCAATCCAATGATATTAGAACTAAGCCGATTACCAACACGTTCATCAACGTGCCACTGGTATATCCCATATACCATCACCAGGCATCACTCAAGCCTGTCTAGTGTCGATCCTCGCACAATGCACCCAGTACGTACATCCATCCACCAACAAGTCCACTACATAGCTCGTAGCTAATCACGCTTCAATTTTGGAGTATATCTGTCCAATCTCGTATGAGACATACCATACACCCCACTTTTGTGCCTATTCTGAGTCTCCTGGTCACCCAACCAACATCTATATGTCTACTCCCAATTACGCCATCCAAGGCATACCAATCCGAATCACGTCCACCAAAACATACCCATTCATGCCCAATGAGTATCCAATCCACCAAGGCATACCAACTCCGATCCTACCGGATACCTGCTCATCCGATTTCCATATCGTACCAGATCAACTTTGAAAGGAAGTTAATCCCCATAACATAACCTAACCCACAACATCACTTGATCATCAAGATCACGATCCAGATCCATAACAACATCACCTGATCATTAACATCACTATCCTCGGTCGTCACAACACCCTATATCCTCAACATCACGATCCTAATCCACCTAGGGTCCACACATGATCACTCTCAACTAACTACCAGGTTTCAGATCATAGGGTCTTACACTCTCTTTGAATCCTTCGACAATCACATCACTCCTCAACCATTTTCCTCATCTAATCACTCAATCAAAGATAGAACACATCTAGACTGTGGGTCCTCTTCAATTACCTCATATCAATCCTCGTCATCCCACCTAGAGAAAATCAAGAATGATTCAAGACAATATGATAAAAATTCATCCTACATGAATGCAACCACAAATCCACTACAGTCACCCCATCTGGTGCCACCAAGCACCCTCTGCTAAAGAGCAGGTAATGAGAAGTCACCCTCAGTGACTTCGGCATATCCATCACCAATACGAAATCAGGCACTCTTCTCATCGTCTCAATCACAACTTCTCTTGATTCCGAAGTTCCAACCACGATGGAACCAACTTAACTATACTTCCAAGTCCTCAACTTACTCGGACATCCATCCCGTGTTCGCACCAAGCTAACTTAGTACCGCAACTCGCTTATCCATTAATACCGTTTCATCTATTCACCACTTAGTTATCTCAATCACATCAGTCATTTCAATCACGGTTGGTACTCTACCCAACACATCTCGACCACTGCTAGATCCCATCCAGTTCATCCCTATCATACCTGTCAACTCGACACAATTCCCAAGAATTAACACCGGCTAACGAATCACCATCGTCAACCTACACTGAACACAAGCACATCACGACCGAGTCACATCCTTAGCTCGTGGCTCAATGTCTTCTATCGTTATCGGAATCACTGGAAAACAGCATGCGAATCAGACCTAAACCAAATCTCAGCTCATACCGAGAAATAACCACGTACCCCATCTCAGGTTGGAGGAACTCTGCCTCCCTCAACTCACCAACTCCGGGTACAATCACCCTAACCATTCATACAAGAAAATGAACATTCCCGGAACGTCCCCCGATTCTCAACAATCACTACTACATCCACCCTCGATGGTAGTGCCTGCTATAATCATGCGTAAACCCAACTACCAGACATCGCTATCGAGACTCCGCATCTAAGCGTCAACACTGCTAATCGGTCTACCCCGAAACCCTAAATATCATCTCCTAATGGTACTCACGAATCGGATTCCATCATTTCACTTAGCATCAGACCAATCAATCCCCGTAGTCTCAACTGGACTCAACCAGAGTCGTCCTCTAGGCCATTTATGACTTCAGCTGTAGAGAACAGAACAACATCCAATCTAGCCGGTCCAACGATCACGACTCCGTAAAGTCTCCAAAGTCAAAACACTTGCCGACTCATATTTCCGAACCATACATCATACACTAGGGTTCCCCCTAAAGTCATCTATTAACTCAGTTGTACTCATATTCTCTAAACCATCAATCAAACCTAGGGCTCGAGGAACCCAACTGCTCTTAGCAGCACCACTATCCTGACTTGACCGTCTAGCAGTCCCACACGGTAATCTTGTCATATCTGACCCTGCAATATCATGATAGACGATCCCGACATAACCTTCCCACGGTTAAAACTCTAAAGCACCGTTACGTTCATCCCTTAGTAGGGTCCTACATTACCAAACCACGACATAACTATGGCATACACAGGCACCAAATGCAGAACCAAAACTATCCACGATTCATTCCCACTAACTATCATACTGGCATCCTAACTATCAGGTTGATAATGGGCTGACCACGTAAAGACATCATATCCTCGACCTGCGCGTACCACAAGAGTAAATCGTGCTCTGATACCAAGCTGACATGACCCATCCCAAATCCCCGCCTCCCCAAGATTAACCTAAGATGTGCCATGCTCCCGTTTGGCACTGAGTGTCAAATAAGGAATAACTCAAACCTCTATCCGTTCGGAGCTCCCAAAGGATCGGTGGAGGAGTGCAATGTCTTGGTCTCTGCTACAGCCCGCATCCGTGATTAACCTAAAGGGCATTAAAACCATTAAAAGCTGTGAGTTGACGAAAAATCAATAGTTTAATAAAAACACATTTCATAAGAAGAAATTTATGCCCTTCACTAAAAAGCATGCATGAATTTGAAAATAATTAATCAAACCATTTACTTTAATTAAATCATTAGGGCCTTAGCCCAAAATCATAAATCCAAGTATGTGGGAACTCAGCCTAAAACCGTAAATCCAATCATGTGGGCCACTGTCCAAAATCACCAACACTGAAATACCATTTCAAAAATCCAATAAATCTCAAATCCAAATACACAATCCAGTAAATCCATAAATCACAATCCAATCAAGCACCGTTATATACCATTCCTCGGCATCCCAAACGCCTGACGTCCCAGACATCATGTCACGGTCCAAGCTACGCGTGCTACCCGGGGTCTCAACCTGTGTCAATCTCTGACATCCCAGATGTCTGATATACCAGACATCTAGCAATCCTGCTCCTGAGTCACTATAAGGTCCGGTCGCTCCGTGTAGTGACCCATAGCAAGTAATGCGCCGTGACTACTCCAGCGTCCCAGACGACTGGAGGAGACAATTTATAGATATAAGGATGGTATATGGAAAACATTTCATAAATCCCTTCAAAACCTTCCAAATGGGCCTATACGCGGGATTTCCATAAAACACGTAAATCCAGAAATCCAAGTACTCAAATCCAAATCCATTTTAGGGTTTCTGAACCTGAAATCACATATATAAACCACAAACGGGACTTATGCCTGATATCATAACCAACTGGCCCCTAGCCCGATCATGTAAACCAAATGGGCCTTCAGCCCGATATCTCATGAAATCAAATGGACTCCAAGTCCGATAGTTCGTAAATGAAATGGGTCTCATGCCTGGTTCCATATTCCCAAATCCGAAATCATACCATTGAACCATTATTAAAATCACAATCATGTAGAAATATAGTGTAAAACTGTAAACCTCGAAATACGTGTAAATATGAAAATCACCAATACCACAATCATCATCATAGAAATCACATATGTAAAAGATATAAAATAGTTATGCATGCATCACAGTTTAGAAAATAAGGTCCACTCACAGACCGTCCTAGTTGACGCCTCGATACACGTGCCATAAGCCTTCTCGGGCTAAATCATCATCATCGGAACATTCGGACCTGTTCGAAGATGAACAACGACTGTGACCTGCAACTGCACTCCTCCATCGACTCGAGCCACCATTGCCCTTCCAAAATGGTCCCTTGAGTTCGTATGATCCCCTATAACCTCACAAGTTTCCCAGCCGCCCATCACGATGGTCCATCGCGATGCCACCGTCTAGCTCATCTCAATCTCCCCTTCATTCTCACATTTACAGCAACAACAATGAGTGAGGTTTGGTGGGTTGAGGGTGTGGGTTTGGGGTGTTTGTTATCCCGGGTTAAGGGAATGAAAATAAAGAAATGAGAGAAGAAGATGGTCGATGATGAAGAAGATGAGGGGTGAGGATGAGAGAATTGAGGGAGAGATGGACAGTGAGGGAATGAGAGATGTCGGAGGGATTTTTAAAATATAAAAGTGACTAATGGGACATGGATCCACTTTTTGGGGAATTTGGGCCATGGGATGAGTGACTCTTGTCACTCATCCAGGGGTCCACCTGTCACTCATCAGTCCCTCATTAATTTACTAATATTTTACTCTTATTTCTGGAACCTAAGTTTAATCGATCTTGATTCCGTGACCATAACTACCCCGTTCGACGTCCAATTTCGACAACTAGGTCAAAATTCAACATTTTTCCAAATTCCCAGTGTAAGACTCGTGTCTTGGAGGGATTGGTGAACGATCCCACATTCCTGCAAGGGGGGAATGGTCTGGGAAAAGATTGGTGGTGTGCCTTAAAGGTGTAGGCACACACCTATCTAGCACGAGGCCTTTTGGGAACTCAAGTGGCTTGGGGGGGATTGGAACCCCAAAGTTAAGCGAGTTGAGGCTGGTGTAATTCCATGATGGGTGACCCCCTAGGAAGTTGCACCGTGAGCTCCCGAAAACAAAACCGTGAGGGCAAGGGCAAGGAGGTCCAAAGCGGACAATATCTTACTAGATGAGTTGGGTTCTGACCGAGAAGGGTCAGGTCCTGATAGAATGGTATCAGAGCCATACCCCGACCAGGAAGTGTGCCAACGAGGATGTTGGGCCCTAAGGGGGGGTGGATTGTAAGACCTGTGTCTTGGAGGGAACGGTGAACGATCCCACATTCGTGCGAGGGGGGAATGGTCTGGGAAGGGATTGGTGGTGTGCCTTAAAGGTGTAGGCACACCCCTATCTAGCACGAGGCATTTTTGGAGGTCAAGTGGCTTTGGGGGGAATTGGAACCCCAAAGTTAAGCGAGTTGAGGATGGTGCAATTCCATGATGGGTGACCCCCTAAGAAGTTGCACTGTGAGCTCCCGAAAAAAAAACCGTGAGGGCAAAGGCAAAGAGGCCCAAAGCGGACAATATCGTGCTAGATGAGTCAGGTCCTGACCGAGGAGGGTTGGGTCCTGACAGAAATGTCTGGACCTGTCCCAATCCCCCCGGGATTAATGAGGGATGTTCTTGATCCTGTCTGACATGGAGTGTCAGACCAGGGAAAATTTGAACCTTTAGACTGACCGACTTCCAGAGTACGCAAGGATCCGGAGGAGGTATGTGATGTCTCGGTCTTTGCTACAGTCTACACCGTATTCAACCTAAAGGGCATTGAAAACAGAAAGACTATGAGTGGACGAAAAGTAATAAGTTCATAAAACACATTTTATAAAGACCTTTATGCCCTTCACTAAAAAGCCTGCATGCATAGTGAAACTATTTATCAAACCACATATGTTTAAACAACCATAAATAGGGTCTCAGCCCTAAGTTCCGTAAGTCACACGAGCCTCTGCCCAAAACTATTTACAGAAATCCATAACATAATAAACATATGTGCGAACTCAACCCAAATCCATTTATCATCATAGAACACAATTTTGCAAAACCAAGAAATCATGTTTATCCAAATATCATATAACCAATCCTGTCACGGTATCTAGAGCTACGCGCGTGCTATCCGGGGTCTCAAATCCCAAGTCTCCCCAGAGTCCACCCAGGTCAATGTCCGCAGATCATTAACCCTCCCTGGGGGTTATAATCCATAAATTCCTTCATGAGAGTAAGGTACCCCACGGGGGCGACTCCACTGAGTTAGTGCTCCGTAACTACTCCAGGGTCCACCAAGGCCAACGACCCTCCCCGGAGGAGACAATCCATATATAAAGGATGGTATACGAAAAACCTTTTGAAAACATTCTCAAAACCTTTCAAGGGTTCATGCCCGGTCCCCATAAACTGTTATGAACCATAAAAACCTTTTAAAGGTTTATGCCTGGTCCCCATTAACAGTCATGAACCATAAATCCATTTATGGGTCCCCGACCCGAAATCACAATCTTAACACATAACTGGCCCCTAAGCCCTAATCCACATAAAAACTGGGCCTCCGGCCTGAATCGTAAACCAACTGGGTCTCGTGCCCGATTTCGTAAACCAAATGGGCCTTGTGCCCAATACGTAAGTCAATTGAGCTCCGAGCTCGATTCGTAAACCAACTGGGCCTCGTGCCCGATTTCGTAAATCAACTGGGCCTTCGGCCCGATACCTCATTAAATCAAATGGACTTCAGGTACGAGAGTTCATAAATCAAATGGGTCTCATGCCCGGTCCATATTTCCAAATTCGAAATCGATTCAAGAACCAATTGGGCCTTTGGCCCGAGAACGTAACTAAATGGACTTCGAGTTAGAGGGTTTCCAAAACTAATGGGTATCGAACCCGAGTTTACCTTTTCAAATCAAAAACCATTTTATGAAATCATTTCCAAAACTATAAGCACGGAAAATCAGTACAAAATTGTAAACCTCGATTTACATGCAAGCACGTAAATCGCCTAGAAATGCGTGAAATCATGTAAATCACAATCATCCAAATCGTCATCATAGAATCATATCTATAAATCATATAAAACATTTATGCATGCATCACAGTTTAGAAATCAAGGTCCACTCACAGACCGTCATAAGCTACTACCTCGATTTGCGTGTTGTAAGCCTCACTGGCTAATCCGACCTCTCCGGGTCATCCGGACCTGTCCAAATCATACCCAAAGGTTACTACTAACCTATAAAAGTCCATAATAAGAACCCTAAACTTTCCTGAAAATGTCAACGTGTCCCAGACACGAATCCCGAGGTGAAAACCCTCGATTTGACTAACGTGACAATCTCTGATCGACCCGAAACTACCGCCATTGGATCCGGATCGTCTAAACCTTTAAAATGACATTGAGCCCACCTCTAGTATTGTTCACATGCGCCCACACGCGTTGGTCAACGCAAAAGTCAACCTTGTTGAAAAGTCAACGTTGACGTCATCATGACGTCAGCACTGACAACCTGACAGTGCCACGTGGCAAGCCCCCATTGGTCCCTGTTCTGACATGTCAATATGACATTGTCAGATCTAACAAGCTGACGTCATCGTCAGGATCCAACCCTCCTCGGTCAGGACCTGACTCATCTAACACGATATTGTCCGCTTTGGGCCTCCATGCCCTTGCCCTCATGGTTTGGTTTTCGGGAGCTCACGCTGCAACTTCCCAGGGGGTCACCTATCATGGAATTGCACCAGCCTCAACTCGCTTAACTTTGGGGTTCCAATCCACCCCAAAGCCACTTGAGCTCCCAAAAGGCCTCGTGTTAGATAGGTGTGTGCCTACACCTTTAAGGCACACCACCATTCCCCTCCTAGACCATTCCCCCTCGCAGGAATGTGGGACCGTTCACCGTTCCCTTCAAGACACGGGTCTTACAATCCACCCCCATTAGGGCCCAACGTTCTCGCTAGTACACTTCTCAGTCGGGGTCTGGCTCTGATATCATTCTGTCAGGACCCAACCCTCCTCGGTTAGGACCCGACTCATCTAGCACGATATTGTCCGCTTTGGGCCTCCTTGCCCTTGCCCTTGCCCTTGCCCTCACGGTTTTATTTTCGGGAGCTCACGGTGCAACTTCCTAGGGGGTCACCGATCATGGAGTTGCACCAGCCTCAACTCGCTTAACTTTGGTGTTCCAATCCCCCACAAAGCCACTTGAGCTCCCAAAAGGCCTCGTACTAGATAGGTGTGTGCCTACACCTTTAAGGCACACCACCATTCCCCTCTCAGACCATTCCCCCTCGCAGGAATGTGGGATCGTTCATCGTTCCCTCCAGGACACGGGTCTTACACCCGGGATAAAACTGTCATTTTACACCGTCCCTCCAAATTCTCTCAACTAATCCCTGATTAGTAATAATAAATCCAAAATTAACTAATATTTAATCCTGATATTCGGGACGGGTCGTTACATGGAGAATCAAAAGGCATAGTAGTTTCACATAATATCACATTGCATGAAACGGTTGCTCATGTTGCAAAAATTTGCAAGGTCGATGAAAACAAATTCAAGGTTAAGCTGAAGTATTCTATCCCTATTTCAAGTATAGAAACAAAACACTTGAGTATTGAAGATGGTGATGACTAGAAGTTTTTCGTCACCTACAACACACAATTGATCGCATCAAGAGTTGTTCCTTTAATGGTGAGTGTAAAAAATGTTGAAGTGGATAATGTAGGCAAGTTTATCGGCGCTATGATAACAGGGCAGCAATCAAGCTATGGTGGAATTGACGGCAACAATGTAAAAGATATGTTGGGTAAATGGATGCCCAATCATATTTCACAAGGCGTTGTTGTGGGGGACATTGGTGTAGTCGGTCTTTTGGGCATGGTACATATGCAAGAATCGAATGAACCAGATCAGCAAGGTCCTTCAACAGTTTTTCAAACATCTCCAACTACCAGTGAAGGGTTTGTTAATGTTGATGGAGAATTTACCCCATAACCTAAACTAGTCATGAAGAAACAAAGCGGCTAGTCATTTCTCATGGTGAAAATAGTTCCCGACACCAAAGTGAACATTATCAAAGAGGGCTCTAGACTATAAGTTGTACACTGAACTTCAGAAAGGGGCAAGTTTTTGTTACAAAGACTGTACTTTTGAGAGCCATACAATTAGCTGTCATTAAGGGACACTTTCAAATTAGGACCGCGAAATCAAATCAATTGTGTGTTGTGGTCAAATGCAAGGATGTAGATTGCCCTTGGATTGTGATGGGTCGGAGAATAGGGTCTGAGAATTTTAGGATTATGCATTATAGTGGCACACATGAATGTGATATGAGGTCTCTCAACAATCCTCACCCTTGTAGAGTGAAGGGTGTTCTGTCAGATGTTTTGTCGTGTAGGTATGAGAATGCTCGTACATTATTCACACTTGCGGACATCATTAAAGATATAAAGCATCCATTTGCTAGGAAGATTAGTTATGCTACAACTTGGAGAAGCAAGGAGTTAGCATTACAAACACGTAGATGGTCGGCTCATAATTCATACGCCATGCTTGCTGCTTATTGTTATGAGTTGAAGAAAGCAAATCCAAGTACGTTGACTTCAATTCACAAATCGCCAAGAGACCATTTTAAATATTTTTTTTGTTGCTTTTGTTCCTTTCATTAATGGGTTTAAGACGTCCATGTGACTTGTCCTAGTTGTGGATGCGACTCATTTAAAGTCCAAGTATAAGGGGGTTCTTTTTGTGGCAATGGCATTTGATGGGAATCAGAATATTTATCATGTTGTCTTTGGTGTGGGGGAATTAGAAATTGAAGCTTCATGGTCTTGGTTTTTGAGTGAAGTAAATGATGCAATTGGACATTGCCCAAACCTGGTTGTCATTAGTGATCGAAACCTAAGCATTGGTAAGGTCGTTCAAGAGGTAATTCCTGGTGCACGTCATGGTGTGTGTTTTTATCACCTTGTGTGTAACATGAAAAATAAGTGCAGAGTAAAGGAAGGAATTCATATACTATTTCACTTTGAGCGTGCTGCTAAATCTTACTATAATGACCCGTCCCGAATTTGAGGATTAATTAGTGATTAATTAAGGAATATCGTGACTAATCCCTGATTAGTCTAGAGATTTCAGACGGATGACATAAAATGACCGTTTCTCAGTTGGGATTGGGCAAAATGTTGACTTTTGACTCGGGGAGTCATATATATGAGGGTCGATAACTGTTACATAGATCAGGACATTACGAGTCCGTAGACAAGCGGCATGTCGAAATTGACAGTTCGACTGGAAAATTATGGTTCACGGAAGGTTTCAAGAACTATTCACAGATCGTTCGATTTTCAAACAGGTTTGTTTTTAGTGGGACCCAAAATATCTAATGGGGACCTACAGATGAGTGACAAGTATCACTCATCCATTGATTCCCATACGCATACACATGCATCATCACCATCATTCATCAATTTCATCTTAATTCTAAATTTTTCCTTCTCAAACCCGAACACCAACCTCCACCCTCCTTCCATCTTCATCTCTTCACCTTCTAGAGGCCAAAGAGAGACAAGGGATATGAGAGAGTGACTAGGAAACCACCAAGGACGGCGGAGCCGCCGTGTGGATGGCCGAAATCACGAGAAACCAAGGTAAACTATGCGATTCAAATTTTGGGTTCTTAAATTTTGATGGTGTTGATCGATTCTAAGCTTAGGATGATGTTCATTGAGCTCCCACGAGCTTATATGTGCAATTTTGGACGAATTTGGACGTCGGAGGTGACCGGAATGACGACAAGAAGTCTGGACGAAACTTTGAACGACTATAACTTTCAAACCAGATACTTTCTTCAATTTATAGGTTTAGATTTGGAATCCTTGGCTCGAGTACATGAATTTATATAGGTAGAACGTCGAATTTGGTTGAGAAATGAGTGAGATATCAAAGTTTGAAGTTTTGGGCAACAATGGAGTTTTCTGGCAAGTCAGCAGGCGAGTTAACTCGCTGATCGGAGAGTTGACCTGTTGATCGACTCGTTGACTCGTTGACTTTTGACCAGTTGACTTTTCGAAAGTTGACTTTTACGTTGACAACATGCATGGGGGTGCATGGGCTCGAGTTTCAAGGTGGTACTAGTTCATTTTAAAGGTTATGACGATTCAGATCCAATGGTGGTGGTTTCGAGTCGATCGGAGATCGTTATTTTGGTCAAATCGAGGGTTTTCACCTCGGGACACGTTGACTTTTCCCGGAGTTTTGGGGTTTTATCCTATGGACTTATATAGATATTTAGTGACCTTCATGTATGATTTGGACCTGACTAGAAGTCCCGGAGATGATGGATTAGTCTCAGGAAGGTTTATGGCACGCGTATCAAGGTGGTAGCTAGGACGGTCTGTGAATGGACATTTGTTTTATAAATATGATGCATGCATAACTGTTTTATATGTTTTATATATGTGTATTCTATGATTATGGTTGTGGTATTTGAGATTTACGTATTTGCATGTATTTCGAGGTGTATGATTTTATGCTGTGTTTATACGTGCTTTTATTTTAATAATGGATTGATGAACTGATTTCGAATTTGGAAATATAGAATCGGACATGATACCCATTTGATTTGAAAACTATCGGACTTGAAGTCCATTTGATTTAACGAGATATCGGGCTGGAGGCCCATTTGGTTTACATAATCGGACTAGAGGCCAGTTGATTATGATGTCGGGCATAAATTCCAATTGTGGTTCATAAATGTGATTTCAGGTTCGGAGACCCTAAATTGGATTTGGATTTGAGTACTTGGATATTTGGTTTTATGATGGTTTTATGGAAATCTCGGGCATGGCCTCTTTGAGATGTTTTGAAATGATTTTATAAAATTGTTTTCCATAGACCATCCTAATACGAGGATATGTGGATGGTCTCCTCCAGATGTTTGTGACAGTGAGGTAGTCACGGCGCATTACTTGAGATGGGTCATTGCACGGAGCAACCAGACCATATAGTGACTCCAGATGAGGATTGCTATGATTAGACGTCTGGGATGTCAGACATCTAGGATGTCAGAGATTGACCCGGAGAGGCCCCGACCGGCACACATAGCCTTAGACCGTGATATGACGTTTGGTACGTCAGGCGTCTAGGACGCCAGGCATCTGGGATGCCAAGGATCGGTATTTGGATTACAGATTTAATGGATTTATGAACTATTATTTATGTGGTTATGGATTTGCGCAGTGGCCCTTACGATTTGGATTTATGGTTTTGGGCTGAGTTCTCATACTTGGTGATTTTATGGTTTTAGGCTAAGACCCTAATGATTTGAGGAAGGAAATGTCTTTGATTTTATAAATGGTTTTAATTATATTTGAATTAACTGGTTTTCGTATGCATGCATAATTTTACGTGAAGGGCATAAATGCCTTCTTATGAAATGAGATTTTATTAAATTATTTATTTTCGTCCACTCACAACTTTTATGGTTTTTAATATTCTTCAGGTTGATAGCGGATGCGGGCTGTAGCAGAGACCGAGACATCACACTCCGCCGCCGATCCTGGCGCACTCTGGGAGCCCGAGTGGGCTACGATTTGGGTTATCCCTTGTCTAGCCTTCGTGTTCCGCGTGGGTTGGATGGTCTGGCCCATCGTGTTACACGTGGGTTAGACGAGAGCATTGGACATCCCGCGTTAATCCCTGGGAGATTGGGATAGGTTGTGTCAGAGTATATTGTAAAAGTCTGTGTCTTGGAGGGAACGATGAACGATCCCACATTCCTGCGATGGGAATGGTCTGGGAGGGTAATGGTGGTATGCCTTAAAGGTGTAGGGACACACTTATCTAGCACGAGGCCTTTTGGGAGCTCAGTGGCATTGGGTTCGGTTGGAACTCCAAAGTTAAGCGAGTTAAGGTTGGTGCAATTCCATAATGGGTAACCCCTGGGAAGTTGCACCATGAGCTCCCGAAAACAAAATCGTGAGGACGAGGAGGCCCAAAGCGGACAATATCGTCCTAGAGTCGGGTCCTGACTGAATGGTATCAGAGCCAAACCCCGACCAGGAAGTGTGCCAGCTAGGGCGCTAGGCCCCAATGGGGGTGGATTGTAAAAGTCTGTGTCTTGAAGGGAATGGTGAACGATCTCACATTCCTGCAAGGGGAATGGTTTGGGGGTGAATGGTGGTGTGGCTTAAAGGTGTAGGCACAAACTTATCTAGCACAATGCCTTTTGGGAGCTCAGTGGCTTTGGTTTTGGTTGGAATTCCAAAGTTAAACGAGTTGAGGTTGGCGCAATTTCATGATGGGTGACCCCCTAGGAGGTTGCACCGTGAGCTCCCAAAAACAAAACCGTGAGAGCGAGGAGGCTCAGAGTGGATAATATCGTGCTAGAGTTGGGTCCTAACCACGGAGGGTCGGGTCTTGACACTTACCGACTTGCAGATTTTGAAATTGAATATAGGAAGATAGATTGTGCAAGAATGTACAAATATCTTGAAAACATTGGTTTTTCAAACTAGTCTAGGGCTCATTGTGTTGGTTGATAAGCCTTGAATTAAGCATCATTTTATACCCTTTACGCTTATCTTTTAATGTTTAAATACCAAACAATTTTAGAAAATAATATACTTTGTGAGAATTGTGCAAAATTGAATAGAGAAAGGGATTACGAGAATTTAAGCGAAAGAATCAACTCAATCAGAGTTATATTGAAGAAGTTATGATTAAAACAAAGGGGGCCACCAAAAAGAGTAACGCAATTCGGTAGAAGGCTACCGAACTAATTCCAACTGCCCAAGTAACACTGTCGGCAGCCACCTGTTGAACTGTACACCAAGTTTTGGCGTGCGCGTCCCGTATTACAGTTCCCTTGTTCGGTGGGTGTGCAACGACCTCTCTGACCCACCATCAGCGCGTGTTCAGCAATATCCTTCCCTCTTTTCAGTGCCCGCCTACCGCATTAGAAACCAGCTTCTTTGTGCGCGTTGACCGCCAAAATGTAGCCCTGAATTTGGCCAGCGTCTACCGAAACGCTTCCCTTCCTTCAGCAGCTTCCTACTGAGCCGATTCCTATTCAATTCCAGCAACCTTTTCCTTAATTTTTGAGGAAAATTGTCCTTTTCAATTAGGATTTGTTTTCCCTTTTTCAATTAGGTTTATATTACCTTTTTAATTAAGTTTTTTTTTTATTCTTTCATTAGGATTTAGAATACCTTTTACCTTTAGGATTTTAATTTAATTAGTTTAAACATTTTTCTTTTAGGATTTAAATTGTGAACTCCTATTTATTTGGGGATTAATTTTCTCCTATAAATAGAAAGGCTTATGCTATTTGTAAAAGGTCGCCAATTTTTGTACCAAAACTCCACTTAACCAATTTTCCCTCTTCAATAAATTCAAGATTTCTTGTGCAAGGTTAATTATACAGTACTTCATATTTTACACCTTCATCCATGACTTAGTTGGGGGGTTCCCGTTTGTCTCACCAAAGAGTGCTCATTCACTTCGTATCCATAGGGTGTCCCGAAGAGAAAAAAGTGTAACACGGCATCTTTACCTTATAGTTATCTTTTGTACTTAAATATCTTGATTTATGAACTGATTTCTAATATTATTCTTGGCTTTATGATTTGTATTGATTCAATTTTCTATGTGTTTTATGATTCTAGTTTTTATTATGTTTGTATGTTCGCGATTAATGCTTGACTAGATATAGAGGGTCCCGAGTCTAGATAATTGAAAGTGTCGTCGGGGGTCCCGGGCACGTACTAGAGAGAATATGCAAGTAACTCGTAAGGGTAGAATTAGAGGATTTCATAGGTTTCATAGAATTCATGAATGAGTTAGGTTAAAGTTGAGTTGACCATGTAAATATTAGATTATGTTAGTTTAGATTAGTTTAATTACTTAGAACTTTTAAAACAATCAACTACCCCCATAATTAATTAATCAGACGATAATCATGCTTAGGTACCCTCAATCCCTTATTAAGAACGATCCCTACTTATCAATGCTACAATCTACAAAAAAAAAAAAGGTTTTAATTTGCGTATATTTTTATTAAGTGTTGAGTGTGACTTTGTGTTCACTTTAATGCTTAGTTTTAGCGTACCAATTTTTGGTGCCATTGCCGGTATAATCTTTTGTATGATTTCATTTATGTATATATGTTCATAATGTAAATATTATATTCGTACATAGTTTCATACTTGTTTATAAATTGTAATAATTATGGATAAAAACGTTTTCTTTGTAATTTTTTCAAAAAAAAAAAATCAAAATAAAAAAAAACAAAACAAAACAAAAAATCTGAAATTAAAACTAAAAGAAATAAAAAAAAATATTTTTCCAAAAAACATAGAATTCCAGAAAATAAAAAAAATCAAAAAGGTTTCCTATTAAATGTTTTAGAGTCGCATGAATTTCAAAACATTTTTCTTCAATATCTTACTTTCGGGAACATGTAGCACCCATTTTGTTTACTTTCTCATTAACCTTCGTGATGCGTAGATTTCATCACCACACACTGTAGACTCGAATCTATGGACATGAGGTGGGGGGAGGTTGTAAACACTTGGGTTTGGTAAACCTCTATTTTGAAAACTTTCATCGGTTGGTTATGGTGTCTAGGAGGGTTATGACTAGTGACAAGTGGTGCACTAAGAAAGAGGACTCCAATAAAGTACATACCCTAGCCAGGTTAGCCTCGGGGTGTTCTAAAAATTAGGCCTTGCTTCTCACGTTACATCTATCCCAATTAGCCATGATTAACATTAAATGGTGGAGGAGATTGAAATATATTTATCAGTATGCGCAGGTCGTACGCCCAGGAAAGTACTATGGGAAGCGAAGTGGGAAAGTTATTCATGTCACTCTAAGACTCTAACTATTACATTGGTAGATTGCATATCCTCCCTACGGTTTCATGATGCTCGGATTTCATCACCGGGCCCCTATGACTAAATGAATCTATGGAAGTGAGACCAAAGGTGCAGGCCATTCTTTTCACGCAATGTCACGTAACTCTTATGTCTTATGCAGGTTCTAACGATTTCCCTCTAATGCATTCACACCATTCTTCATGTAGACTATGTGTTGAATTGATTTGGACGTTTTTAAACTTGTGTTTTCGCATATTATTGTCGTGATCTATCTTGCATATTCTTGGTTATACTCTTTAACTTCTTTACTTACCTACCTATAACCTGTTCTTTACACATATAATGTTGTTTGCGTATTTTATGTTTTGTACATTTCATGCCTATCTATCTCGCTTGCCCATTTCTCTTATATATTGTCGCGATTAGGATATGACTCTCACATTGTATGTTTGTTGCATCTCAAGTTCCTATGCATGACCAAGCCAAAGCTAGTGATTCCAACTCGCAGATCTCCACACTTTGCTAGTTCCAATACACAACCTAAACTGGAAAGTGAGTTAAGGGAAACAAAGTTTGCGAATTCGACCTTAGAACCCATCTTGGAACCTACTTTTGAGGAAGGCTATGAATTTGAGTCCTCTTCTTCCCTTAAACACCAACTTGAAAGTGAACAAGAAACTAAGATGGCCAACAACGAACGTAAGTCTCTTCGTCAACGTACTTGCTCAACTGAATGAAGCATAGGACCCTCCTGCATTGTTTTTCCTCTACCCAAGGAAAAAAAACGGACATTGAGATTGAGAGTGGTTTCCTTTATCGACTCCCATCTTATTATGGGTTACCCAATGAGGATCCGAATAAACACCTTAGAACTTTCCAATTTGTGTGCAATCATGAAACCAAGTGATACTGATGATGAACTTCTGCAACTTAAGGCCTTTCCCTTCTCTTTGGCAGATAGGGCCCAATCTTGGCTCATGAACTTGCCCGCCAATCATATCACTACTTGGCAACAACTTGCGGACTTGTTTTTAGCCAAATACTTTCCCGCTTCTATGATCACTTCAAAGAGGCGAGAGATCACATCCATTACCTAAGAATCTGACGAAACCTTGGGTTCCTACTACGATCGTTTCAAAGTCTTTTTTTCTACTTGTCCTTCATATGGTTTCATAGACTAACCTAATGAATTACTTCTATGATGGTCTCAAACCCATGGACCGAGACCTTTTTGATGCAGCTTCACATGGGGCATTTATGGACTTAGATGACCCTGAAGCAAGACAGTTACTTGAGAATAAGACCACCAATGATGCCCACTATGGCATGTCTCACAAGAAAAAGGTAAGTGCACTCAATTCTAAGGGAACCTTAGATGAAAATATTGAAAAACACCAATCTATGCTTGAACAAGTTTTGGAATTAGAAGCCAAAAAGGCTATGAAACCTAAGGGACTTATATGTGGCGTGTGCCAATTGGATGGACACCTATATGATCAATGCCCTCAAGTTACAAACCCTTATGATGGGATGGAACAAGCCAATGCCTTAGGAGGATATCAAGGGGGCCAACGGTTCAATAACTTTAACAACTATGGCCAAGGCACCAATGATAATCCAGGATTTAAGTGGAGAAGCAATAAAGGATGTTTGAACCCTCTAGCTCCATACCAACAAGGGTACTCACGTCCACAATTCATGCCAAGACCACCAATGCCTCATCAACCTATGGGTATGCAACAAGCTCCTCTGGTTCATCAATTCTCTAACCAGGATTATGATAAGATGTTTGCACAATTATCCACTTCAACTCAAGTCCTTCTGGACAGCCAAAGGCAAACAAAGGAGACGTTGAACACTCATGGCCGTGACATTTCTGAAATGAAGAAGCAAATTGGTCAAATTTTTGATTTCATGGGACAAGTCAAAGATATGGGGAAGTTGCCTTCAAAAATCGTTCCTAACCCAAAGAACAATGGTTTTGAGCATGCTAGTTATGTTACAACTCGAAGTGGGAAGGTTTTACAAAACCCTATGCTCAAGGAAAGCCCGAAATCAAGTTCTATGGAAGCAAGGAAGGAAAGTGGCAAATTTTTTCAGGATGAGTATGATAAGATCACCATTCCGAACAAGGAAGTGGCACCAATGCCAACACCATCTAGCCACGACAAAGATAAAAATCATATCTCTTCAAATTCTATTCCTACTAACACCTTGTTGTCTCATGCACCCTTTCCAAGCAGATTTGCAAAACTAAGAAGGATGAGAAGTATGAAGAGATCCTTGACATATTCCGAAAGGTTCAAGTGAACTTTCCATTAATTGAATGCATCAAACAAGTACCAGCTTATGCCAAGTTCCTCAAGGAGTTATGCACCCAAAGACGGCAAACAAGAGAGTAAGAGGTGGTTAAGGTAAACAAAACTATTTCTGCAGTTATCCAACGAAAACTTCCACAAAAATTGAAAGATCCTGAGAGCTTTTCAGTTCCCTACGTAATAGGTAACAAGTCATTTGATAATGTCATGCTAGATTTAGGTGCATCAATCAATGTTATGTCATACCATATATATGCATCAATGTGATTATTCAAGTAGCAGATCGTTCTCACGCATATTCAAGGGGATATGTAGAAGATGTTCTTGTGCAGGTCAATCAACTTATCTTTCCGGCTGACTTTTATATACTTGACATGAATGAGAGCCCTTTGGACAACACTTCATTGCTTTTGGGACTTCCATTCATGAGGACTGCAAGAACAAAAATAGATGTCCACAATGGTCTTCTATCCATGGAATTTGATGGGGAGATGATAACTTCGAAACTATGAGGTATCTTACCACTAGTGTTAATGTTTGCTTTGCTATTGACATTATTGAATCTATGTCACAGGAACTCTTGAACCATATACATGACGATGAACTCGAAACAACCATTTAACAAGGAGCAGGACTGATCCAATTTGGGACTTTGAGGTCCTTGAACCCAAAATCATTGAATCAGTCATGGCCCTAAATAAATTACCGAGATATGTAAGTCCTCATCCTCCAATTCCAATTACTTTTGGTACTAATAAAATGATTCCCTTTGTTGTCCTAGCCCCTGAACTAGAACTTAAGGTACTTCCGAAACATTTGAAGTACACATTCCTTGGAGATAATGACACCTTACCCATCATTATTTCTTCAACTCTGAAACCTGATCAAGAGACAAAACTTCTGAGTGTACTCAAGAAGTACAAGACCACAATTGGATGGACACTTGCAGACATCAGAGGAATCAACCCTACCACTTGTGTTCATCATATCCTTCTTGAAGATGATGCCAAACCCACTCGGGAAGCATAAAGAAGACTCCATCCACCTATGATGGAAGTAGTTAAAAATGAGGTAATTAAACTTTATGATTGTGGTGTTATTTACCTTATTTCAAATAGTCGTTGGGTATCCTTTGTGCAGGTTGTTCCAAATAAATTTGGAATCACGGTAGTAAAGAATGCCGAGAATTAATTAGTGCCTCAACAAACCATCACCGGACATAGAGTTTGCATCAATTACTGGAAACTCAATGCCACCACAAGGAAATACCACTTTCCTTTGCCCTTCATTGACCAAATGCTTGAGAGACTCGTAGAACACTCCCACTATTGCTTCCTTGATGGATACTCTAGATACAACCAAATAAGCATCGCCCAGGAAGATCAAGAAAAGACCACTTTCACGTGCCCTTTTGGTACATTTGCCTACATGAGGATGCCATTCGGTTTATGCAATGCACCAGTTACTTTCCAATGTTGTATGTTTTCCATATTCTCTGGTTATGTAGAAAAGATTATAGAAGTATTCATGGACGATTTTAGTGTATTCGGAGATCGTTTTGATATATGCTTAGAAAACCTTGAACTTATATTGCAAAGATGTGTCACTTCTAGGCTACTACTTAACTGGGAAAAATGTCACTTCATGGTAACTCAAGGGAAAGTTTTAGGACATATTGTGTCGGTTAAAGGCATATAGGTTGCCAGAGATAAAGTAGATCTTGTGCGGTACTTACCCTCTCCCACTTCGGTGAGAGATATCCGTTCGTTCCTTTGACATACAGGTTTTTACCGGTGATTCATCAAAGACTTCTCATTAATTTCTAGACCCCTATATCGTTTACTCCAGAAGGAAACCACATTTGTGTTCAGTTTCGAGTACCAAGAGGCCTTTGACAAGCTAAATGAGTTGCTCACTAGTGCCCCTATCTTATGTGCCCCAGATTGGTCTTTACCATTCGAGCTTATGTGCGATGCCTCCGACTATGCAGTAGGAACTGTCTTAGGACGAAGAAAGGACAAGAAGCCCTACGTCATTTACTATGCCTCTAAGACATTGGATGAAGCTCAACAAAACTACAAAACCACTGAAAAGGAACTGCTTGTGGTAATTTTTGCTCTTGATAAGTTTCGTCCTTACTTACTTCAATCCAAAGTTATTGTGTATACAAATCATGTTGCTTTGAAGTACTTGATAACCAAGAAGGATGCCAAACCAAGACTTATTCGATGGATCCACTTGCTCCAGAAATTCGACATTGAGGTAAGGGATAAGAAGGGAATAAAGAATGTTGTTGCCGACCACCCATCCAGGATCATGAAGAATCAAAAGGATGGCATCATACTTGAGACCTTTCCAGACGAACAACTCTTTGGAATTTAGGTAAGTAATTTTGACACCCCTTGGTATGTTGATATTGTGAACTACTTAGTAACTCAAAAATTCCCAAATACCATGCCTAGATATCAACGTGATAAGCTTAAACATAATGCTAGAACTTACTTATGGGATGAACCTTACTTATGGAAACAATGTTCTGATTTAGTAATTAGGAGATGTGTCCTGGATAATGAACATAATTCTATACTAGCATTTTGTCACACTAAGCATGTGGGGGACATTTCGAATCCAAGAAAACAGCTCTTAAGGTGTTAGAATCAAATTTCTTTGGCCTTCTTTATTTCGTGATGCTAATGCATTTTGTACTACATGTGATAGATGTCAAAAATCCGGTAATCTAGGACCTAGATATCAAATGCCACAAACTTATGTCCTTCAAGTTTAACTCATTGATGTATGGAGTATAGACTTCATGGGCGCATTCCCTTCTTATTTTGGTTTTGAATATATACTTCTTTCTGTGGATTATGTATCAAAATGGGTGGAAGCTAAAGCCATCCGTACTAATGATTCTAAAATTGTTGTAGCTTTCCTTCGCACTAACATATTTTCTAGATTTGGTATGCCCCGAGTAATGATTAGTGATGGTGGAAGCCACTTTTGCAACAAAACATTTGGTGCACTATTAAAGAAGTATGGAATCACTCACAAGGTATCTACTCCATATCACCCTTAAACCAATGGTTTAGTGGAAGTTAGCAACCAAGAGATCAAAAAGATACTCAAGAGAACTGTTGGGCCCTCACGAAAGAATTGGAGTACCAAGTTAGGTGATGCTTTGTGGGCTTATAGAACAACTTACAAAACTCCCATAGGTATTTCCCCATTTTGTTTAGTCTATGGAAAATTATGTCACCTTCTAGTGGAATTAGAGCACAAAGCTTCGTGGGCAGTTAAGAAGTTCAACCTGGACCTTGATGAAGCGGGAATGCACAGAAAGTTGCATCTTTGTGAACTTGAAGAGATTTGAAATGATGCATTCGATAGTTCATGGATTTACAAAGAGAGAATCAAAGCCTTGCATGATAGGATGATCCGTGGAAAGACCTTTCAAGTTGGTCGAAAAGTCCTACTTTTCAACTCACGCCTCAGACTCTTTTCTGGTAAGCTTCGTTCTAGATGGGGTAGCCCTTTTATTGTTACTAATGTTTTTCCTCATGGTGCTGTCCAAGTTTAATCACCTATCACACGGAACGAATTCAAAGTGAATGGCCATCAATTGAAGCCTTATTTCGAGGACTTCAAGGAGCACAATTTGGAGGAAATACGCCTTCAAGACCCGGTCATTCCAAGTACTTAAATAATGCATCCAGCCTAGGCTGAATGGACATTAAACTTCAAGCGATTATTGGGAGGCAACCCAATGACAAAAAAGTGGAGGAGCCATCAAACAGAGATTTGTTTTCTTAAACCCTTCACTCTCATTACTTTAGTTACTTTTTGTCTTTATTGCTTTCTTTTCATAAATCAATTCTTCTTATTTAGATTCTATGCTTTCACTCTCATACATTGATGACAATGTCAGATTTTAAGTGTGGGGGAGGGATTTACAACTTTATTGAGTCTTATTTAAAAAAATGAAAAAAATAACAAAAATAAAAAAGAAGAAAAAATTTGAAAGACTTGAATGACGGATGATAAGAATGACGGATAAATGAAGATAACATGGCTAAAAGATGATCACTACAACTTGAATTCATTTTTTAATGCTTTATGATTAAGTGTTTATGACTTGTAGTAGATGATCCATGATAAACTAGTAAAGAATGAGCATGTTAAGATTTGTATGAATCACATGAACCCTATGTGAGCTTTAGAGCCTTATATACTTCTTTGTGAGTAATTCATATGAGTTCTTTGTTTAAATTGATATACATATGCCTCATAACTGCTTGACATAGCTTTTAATCAACTCTAGAATACTAGAACTTATTCTATGTGATTTTTAAAGCTTTTAAGTTAATAAACTCTCTGATTTTGGACATGATTAAGGAAATAGTTTCACACCACTTATCCAAATGTCCATATCCCCACTTGATCACACAAATGTGATTCCCCTAGTTCACTCACTTTGAGCCTACATTAAGCCTTTCTTTCATCACCCTAAACATTTATTCACATAAGCCTAGTATAAGACATTATTTACCCTTGTTCCTTGGACTTGGTTGAAGAACATAAAGATGGCGTGAGATACAAGTAATTTGATGAACGAAGACTTATATGTAAGTGTAGGGAATGACTTGCTCAAACTATGTTGTTATTCATTGCATTACCTCTCAAAAAAAAATTGATGAAAAAGAAAATACAATCAAGAACAAAAGTTCTATGAGGTAAACAAATTTGAGTTTTGAGCTAAGTCCCCTACGCTTGTGATTTGGAACAATGAAGATTGGAGGCATACATGAAGAATTTTGGCCCCTTACCCTAATTACAAGTTCAAAAGATGTTGATAATGAAGATCAAGGCCCAACAAGTTAATACTTGGCCTGTGACTATGGAAAATACTTATGCCTATGTGAGGGAGCCTTTGGTTGAGTCCTGGAACAAATTTAACACCACTATCCTAAAAAATTCATGCCTTTACACCTAGCCTCATTACAACTTTCAAATTAAGACCTTATGATCCTTGAGATGAGTAAATTTTGATTAGTTGAGTCTATCACTTGAGTAAGATTATGGTTTTGGTTCATTTGTGCGAGTATGTTACCTTCTTATGGTTTATGTTTGAAATTTTTATGAAGTAACTTACTTTCTATTATGTGAGCATCTTTCTCACATATGTTGAGTGCAAACACAAACCTTATACACATTGAGTGAAATTATGAGTTCATATCCATGTGAGTTGATTCATACTTGTTTTATTCATGTTGAGATCCATTTCACCAAGTTTACTCATTGTCTTAGATTTCAAGGCATTTTGTTATGATGTATTAGCCTTTGAATTCCATATGCTATATAGTTTCTTAGTCTAAATCTTTGATGTCATACTTATGTTGATACAATTTGAGACAAATGATTAAGAGCTTAGTAGTTTTTTATTTCAAGAAAAGGAAAAAAAAATTGAGTTTCAAATTCCTTTGTTTGTTTTGGTATTTTCTAAGGACTATCAAAGTCTAAGTGTGGAGTATTTGATAAGCCTTGAATTAAACATCATTTTATACCTTTTATGCTTATCTTTTAATGTTTAAATACCAAACAATTGTAGAAAATAATATATTTTGTGAGAATTGTGCAGAATTGAATAGAGAGTGGAATTACGAGAATTTAGGCGAAAAAATCACCTCAATCAGAGTTATATTGAAGAAGTTATGATTGAAACAAAGGGAGCCACCAAAACGAGCAAGGCAATTCGGTAGAAGGCTACCGAACTAATTCCAACAGCCCAAGTAAACAGTGTTGGTAGCCACTTGCTGAACTGTACACCAAGTTTTGGCGCGCGCATCCCCGAATTCCAGCTCCCTTGTTCGGTGGGTGTGCATCGACCTCTCTGACCCACCATTAGCGCGTGTTCAGCGATATCCTTCCCTCTTTTCAGTGCCGCCTACCGAATTAGAAACGAGCTTCTTTGCGTACGTTTACCACGCGTTGATCGCCGAAATGCAACCCTGAATTCGGCCAGCGTCTACCGAAATGCTTCCCTTCCTTCAGTAGCTTCCTACTGAACTGATTCTTGTTCAATTCCAGCAGACTTTTCCTTCATTTTTGAGGAAAATTGTCCTTTTTAATTAGGATTTTTTTTCTCTTTTTAAATTAGGAGTTTTTATTACCTTTTTAATTAAGTTTTGTTTTTATTCTTTCATTAGGATTTAGAATACCTTTTACCTTTAGGATTTTAATTTAATTAGTTTAAACCTTTTTCCTTTTAGGATTTAAATTGTGAACTTCTATTTATTTGGGGATTAATTTTCTCCTATAAATAGAGAGGCTTAGGCTATTTGTGAAAAACCGCCTATTTTTGTAACAAAGCTCTATTTAACCAATTTTCCCTTTTTCAATAAATTCAAGATTTCTTGTGCAAGGTTAGTTATACCATACTTCATATTTTACACCTTCATCCGTGATTTAGTTGGGGGGTCCCCGCTTGTCTCACCAAAGAGTGCTCATTCACTTCGTATCCATAGGGTGTCCCGAAGAAAAAAAAGTGTAACACGACCTCTTTACCTTATAGTTATCATTTGTGCTTGAATATCTTGGTTTATGAACTGATTTCTAATATTATTCTTGGTTTTATGATTTGTATTGATTCAATTTTCTATGTTTTTTATAATTCTAGTTTTTGTTACGTTTGTATGTTCGCGCTTAATGCTTGACTAGACATAGGGGTCCCGAGTTTAGATCATTGAAAGTGTCGTTGAGGATCCCGGGCACGTACTTGAGAGGATATGCAAGTAACTCATAAGGCTAGAATTAGAGGATTTCATAGGTTGAAGTTAATAGAATTCATGAATGAGTTAGGTTAAAGATGAGTTGACCACCTAAATATTAGATTAGGTTATTTTAGATTAGTTTAATTACTTAGGACTTTTAAAACAATCAACTACCCCCCTAATTAATTAATCAGACGATAATCATGCTTAGGTACCCTCAATCCCCAGTTAAGAACGATCCCTACTTATCAATACTACAATCTACAAAAAAGGGTTTTAATTTGCATATGTTTTTATTAAGTGTTGAGTGTGACTTTTTGTTTACTTTAATGCTTAGTTTTAGCGTATCATTGGTAGGAGATATAATGTTATGACGACCAGTATTGCCGAATCGTTGAACTCAGTTTTGAGGCTTGCTAGGACGCTTCCTCCTATTCACTTAGTTGAACATATTTTGGAGATGCTTCAACGGTGGTTTTCTACAAGGAGAGTTACAGCCTCCAACTTTAAGTCAATTCTATGCCCCGATTTTGGTGAAAAAAAATTGGAAAAACAGGTGATTGATGCATCTAGGATGAATGTTGATAAGCTTAATGATTTGGAGTACAATGTCATTGACGGGTTCTTGAATGGGCTTGTACATTTGGGGAATAAAATATGTTCTTGTAAGAAGTTTAACCATGAGCAATTACTATGTAAGCATGTAACTGTTGTTTGTCTCCATCTCAATCTCCTATTGTATGAGTTTGCATCTCCTTATTACACAAGTTCAGCTTGGGATGCAGCTTATACTCAATCCATTTATCCGGTACTGCTTCTTGCTGCATGGGATATTCCCAAGGAAATTGTGACTTTGTTTTTCTTCCTCCTGTTCGTAAAATTATGCCAGGTCGACCAAAGAATAAACGCATACCATCACAAGGAGAGATCACAAAGAATAGGTTGTGCTCCAGATGCGATGTATATGGCCATTACCGGGTCACCTGCAGAAATATAGTCCCCCCTGATAAATGAATATTTGCAAGATGTAATTTGTTCATATAATGTTCTATTGACCAAGGTTTTTGCATATTTTAAGTTAGCTAAGTTCTTTTATTGATTTACTATTTTGTTGACAAATTCAGGTTTTTGGGAATAGTACTAAATTTTGTTCGCTATGGCTTTGGAGGATTTGTAGATAATGTAATGCAATATTCGCTACCAAGAAAATGTGATATGATGGGACTATGACATAGATATGGTGTTAGGGATATTAGGGTGATATGGGGAGGGGTATGGAGGTAATATGATTAATGTAACCTTCAAAGCACCCATATGTTTGTAATCATCGAAGGTTTTTTTTATCAAACACATGTTATGGGACATTCAAGTACCACCTCATTATTACCTAATCTCACGAACTAGCAATGATTCAAATTAAAATTAAGATATAACAAAGCAAAGCAACAAAGCAAAACAACAAATTTCAGAAACATGCCAAACATATCATACTTCTTTGTTGATTAAACATACCAATCTTTTACAAAAAGAAACATACTAAAATTTTGAAACCATGTCCATGTCAATAGGTAGGTGGAAAGTGATGCAGCATCAACTTCACCTTTTACAAAGCATCAAAGGTGAAACCCTTAACAAAAAGATTGGTACAACAACATATACAACAAAATAAAGCAAAATATTCATACTGTATTGGTACTTATGTGTTAGAAGGATTGTAATACAATGTAATGCAATATATGGCTTGCTGCCAAGATAATGGGATATTATAGGAATTTTACGGGGATATTAAGGGGCTATGAGGAGGGATATGGGGTAATATGAGAAATTTAACCTTCAAAGCACACATATGTTTGTAATCATCTAAGGTGTTTTTATCAAAGACATGTTGTGAGACATTCAAGCACCACTTCATTCTTCCATAATCTCATGAACTAGAAAAGATTCACATTAAAAGTTAGATATAATTGACAAATGACAACATCCCTAACCTAATCCATACCCAAAATATAAGTAAGAACTTGGAAAACATAACAGAGAAAAGCAACAAATTTCAGAAATATGCCAAACATATAATACTTCTTTGTTGATCAAACATACAAATATTTTACAAAAATAAAGCTACTAAAATGTTGTATTCATGTTCATTCCAATAGCTAGGTGGACATTGATGTAGCACCAACTTTGACAAGACCCATCCCGATCATTTTGGGACCACCCGAGGATGTGCCCTGCTCCCGTTTGACAATAACCGTAGAAAGTGTCGAAAATCCCCTTAACTGGTTTTAAATTAACATAAAAGTAATTAAACATAAACCAATTCAGGTTCTACATTATCAGACCAAGAATAATATAAAATATGAGCACAAATGTCAGGTTACAAAAACATTTCTCAACCTACCCAAACGGGTGTACAGGTGCGCAATGATAACAACTATGCATCGGTCGCCGGGTCCGTCTCTACCTCGGTGTCACGACTTGGAGGGGTCAAGAAAACCATGAAAGAGTGAGTGGAACAAAAAATAAAAAATAGTTCAAAACCATTTATAAGATAATAAAATAATGTTTTACCCCTTCGTTTTCAAACATGCATGCATTCAAGTCAAAACATAGGCAATGATAACTGAATAGTAAAATCATATAATCTCATATAATAGAATGTATAAATCATCGTAATAATGCACCGTATATCCCAACGCCAACATCCCAGATGTCTAATAATGTCACGGTTTGAAGGCTACAAGTGCCACCCGAGGTCTCAATCCCGAGAACTCCCCCTAAGTCCACCAGTGTCTGGGTGTATTCACGAATCACTGCTCGAGGTATACCAATAGCAATCCTAATCCCGAGCCTCTCTATGATTTCTCATGTAGAGAAACCCCTCTCAGGGAATGCGTCGTGACTAACACCAGGGTACTAAGTCATCTAGAGGAGACAACAATCCATAAGGTTGGTATGTACAATGCAATAGTATAAATCAAGGAAATCCCTGTTTTACTCCAAAACCAATCACCATAATATCCAGACGGGTCTTATGCCTAAAACAACATAATACGTGTAAATCATCCATAAACAATATCCAGAATAATCCAAATATAATCAAATAGTAAAACAGTGAAAACAGTTATGCATGCAATCCATTTAGAAATCAAAAGCCCACTCACACACGGTCCTCGCTGCGCAATCGAACAGCCTAAACCTGTTCTGAAGCTAAGTCACAGTCTCTGGCCTATCCAAAACATATCCAAAGGTCACTAACGGACTCAATAAGTTCAAATATAAAACCCATGAATAGTCACATCCCGAGAAGGCATCCCGAACACGCTTCCCGAGACTTTAAACCTTAATTTGACCAATCTAATGATCTCTGATCGACCCAAAACCACCATCATTGGATCCGGATCCTCGAAACCATTAAAATGGTACTGGTCACACCTCAAGATTTGCGCTGCTCACACGCCCCCACGCGCGAGTCAAAGTCAAAGTCAAAGCTGAAGCTGGTCAACGGTCAAGTTAACGGTCAACACTGACATCACTGCTGACGTCAGCATGACGTCATCTTGACAGCTGCCAGGTCTGACACGTATTAAACCTGGCAAGTGCCTCGTGTCAGTAGTCGGTTGGTCCACATCACTGACATGTCAGTGACACATGGCACAATCTGATTGGTCCACGTCATTGACATGTTCGTGTTGACTGGGCACTGACAGTGACACGTGCGAACCTGTGACTAGGCCACCTGGCCTGATAACCTAACATATGCTGATGTCATCATCTCCTACCCCTAGCGGGTCAGGCCCGTTTTCCTGAACCGGGTTGTGCAGACCCGCGATCTTGACCCTGTTCCCATTTCACCATTTCTCAACCATTTTCCTCCCCGTTTCTTCCTAAACACTCATCTAATCCCCAATAACAAATCTATCTAATTGAAAAAACAAAAAAGGACTAAAATTTCACCTTCCAACGATGAACAGTGGCCGTGAACTTCCAGCTGGGTTTTCGGTCAACTCCGGCCACCACCTTCCTCGAAATAGGTGTCCACGAGTTCACCTTGTTCCCTAGAACATGTTAGGATCCACCAAAACATTCAACACACGTCCCAATCTCATTTTCCATTTTTTGTCAAAAACTGGGTTACGGGTTTCGAGTTTACCTTCCTTCGTCGTGTTCCCGTCGTGCTCACCCTTCCCTCTACGTTCCTCAGGTCTCACTCACCCAGTCCCACGGTTGAGCAAAGGAGATGATGAAGAAATAAGATGGTGAGATGAGTTGTGTGTTCTTGTGTTTGTGTGTTTGCTTGTGTTTAGGTGTTTAGGAACAATGAAGATGATAATGAAGGAAAATGATGATAATGAACCGTATCAGATCCAAAACCATGGGTAATTGGGCAAATGGGACGAGTGACACTTGTCACTCATCTAAGGGTCCCACTAGGATATTTTAAACCAATCAGAATAGTCCATGTGTTTAAAATCTCGGAATTGTGAATAGTATCAATTTTGCTTCCGTGATCATAAATTTTTCGTCTGACGTCCAATTTCGACATGCCGCTTGTCTACGAACTCGTGACGTCCTGATCTACGTCACGGTCATTAGTCAAAGTTCAAAAGATAACTCGAGTCAAAAGTTAATATTTTCCCTCACTAGGGGAAAAATTGTCATTTTACATTAAATAATCGAAATTACAAATTAAATATGGTTCAGGTTGTTACAAACTTCACCTTTTTATATACCATCAAAGGTGAAAGCCTTAACAAAAAAATTGGTACAACAAAATATACGACAAAATAAAGCAAAATATTCATGGTGAACATCAACTGTGCCCACCATTCATGAATGCCTTGACCTCTTCGAGAGTTGGACTTCCCATGTCCCATTCTTATCAACCACTTTGGAAAACTTCTTGAGAAAATTAAATCATCCTTCAACGTATCAAAGTTTCATCATCAACATCTCAAATTTTCCGTGTAATGTGATGGCTACAAACATGCATATAGTTTGGTGACTAGTTTTAAAAAATCCAAGATTCAAACACATATCCCTATCCCATTATTTACATAAACTATTTAGCAATAATTTTAACCTTGACCTATACTACTATTTTCACCACATATCACATTGGTGACTAGGTAAGCCACTCTAGCATTGCCTCACCGGTCAATTTCAACTACTATATCTAAATTTCTTAACCCAATCACGAGAAAACATCAATTCTAAACTAAAATCAAACCAATGTAAGTATGCACACAACTACGATATCTAAAATCAGCATTAGTTAACAAACAACAATAGTTAACAATAGTTATGAGGCAAAGTAATAGAGAATTATGAGGCAAAGTAATAGACAGAACATGAGGCATTCAAATTCAAATAGAGAATTTGTGAGCTCGGAATTTTTTGCAAATATTGAATATATATTAGTGTGAAGATTGATATCTAATGACTAACTCATATGAGATTTAGCCAATCTCTCTTTAGAAAAAGCCAAGAAACATTTAAAGAGTTCTGCAAAAATGTTCTTATAATAAGGTGTGCAAGCAACTCTCCAAAGTTGTAGATGTTATCTCCCAAGAGCACAGCGAGGGACAAATTAAATGCCAAATCCTTAAATACAATCAATAAGCCAGGTTATTAAAAATGACAGCAGGAATTAAAAGAAGCAAATAGGCTAACATCCATTGAACAGTAAAATAAGTGAACAAGGTATGGACAGACAGAGGAATCTACAATATAAATTGTACTTTAAATAGAGTGTTCCTAATCATAGCAATTTAAATGCAAACCAAGCCAGTAAGAAAGTAAAAGCCAGGTGTGAAATGAAGTGTAAAGCAAGTGTGAAACAATATTCTTGGTTAATTATGCATTCAACACAGTCCATGTTAAAGGCAACCTACACGCTACAACTCCAATTAGCAATGTGACCTATTCTCCGAGCAAGATGCTAACATGTAATTACCAAACAATATTTCAATATTTCCAACAATTTAAATCACAGAAAACCACTCATCCTAGGGCATGGAACCACATAATTCAAGTCTTCTACAAAATAACATTGCAAAAATAGTAAATGTGGTTTGAAACATAAGAACTACAAAAGTAAACAACATGAGCAAAAACATGCGGCATTCAAAGAAATAGTGAAATCACATAATCTAAGATATTTCCATACTTTCTTCCTGGAAATATAGCAACAATTGCAGAACTCACAAATTCAATTTATAAATTCAATCCTTGATATAAATGTAAGCTTAATAGAATGAAAATTTCAATACTAATGAAAAGACATTCAAACTTAGTTATGAAGAATAATTGATGCAACAAGGCAATAAAAATTGGTACCCACCTTCAATGCAATCGAACCAATCGAACCACGAAGATGGCGACGTCTAGGCCACGAACATCGCGTCATCCAGTACCCACTGATGAAGTCGAAGATTGCATGGGCTAGGGCTCCAGGATCGCGGTCTGGCCGTGTGGTGGTCTAGGGCTCGTTCTGGTTCTGCAGTTTTTGGGAAATTGGTCGTGAGGACCTTGCGAAAGGTGTTGCGGCGTTGCGAAGGGTGGTGCGATGTCTAAGAAATTGTCGCTCACTCGTCATTGGAAAGGAAGGCAGGCTTAGGTCTGTCAAGTTTTGGTACAAATGAAATAATGAGGATATAAGTGGGCAGTGTATTTTTTTTTTCTTCATATATATAGTTGGGCCATTTTTATAAATATGAAAAGTTCAATTCGGTTTAGAAAGTCTTTTAAGAAAAATGACATTTTGGAATTGTTCTACTCCAAAAAGGACATATCAGATGATATGCCTAGTTTTTATAGTTACTAAAATCAACTCTGTATATTTTCATCAATTTTGAATATTAAATTATATTTTTTTCAAATTTCAATATGTAACAGCATAATTTTTCTATAACGACTAATTTTTAACGTAGTTTTTTAACGGTTCAAATAAATATATCTATTTTTTGTGCAAATTGATTCAGCCCATAATTCGGGTGATTCACTACACATATAACTAGTTTTTTTACCAGTTTAAATAGATATGTCCATTTTAATTGTGAAATGGGATAGAACACATTTGGAGCCAAATGCAATATCTAAAATTTCAAATGGGAATTCATCTCAAGAGGAAATGAGAGTAACAACCCTAAACTTCAAGCCCTTATTTAAGAGACGATATCAGTGGTAAAAGATATTTGTCGCCTCCAAGAAAATAAGGAGTATCATTTTTCTCAATGTTACTACTCTGATTTATGGTAGATCTTCTAACTTTTTTTTTTCTTCATCATAATTATTGAATGTATTAAAATTATGATACCTAAACTCTGGTCGCAGGAACTCGGACTTCCTGACCGTTACCTGAAAGATGTGAAACATCAAAACCTCAATTTTTCAAATACTGGGAAAAAACGAACTTTTTACAATCATATACGAAAAGTTGGAGTAAATTAATGACTTAGTAATGAAAAAAATTTGAAAATTCATTTTATTTTCTTTGAATTTTTTGATAACTCATAAAAGTTTAGTTTGTGAATGCAAATGATAATAATTTTGGGGAATGAAAAAGAGATGATGAAAATGATGGAGAGAGGAAAGAGAAACTAGATGAAAAAATAGCTAGGCAGTTAGCTATTAGTAGTTAGTCCCAATAGAAAGTTAAATTTTGAATTAAATTTATCTAGTTTGCTGTAAATCTATTTTGATATTTTGGATAAATTTTTAATTAAATTTGATTATTCTGCTGTAAACGCTCAAGTTTGAATTATACAAAACTTCAAGTGGAAATCAACGCAAAATACAAGAATCAAACAATGAAAAACAATTTAGACAAAAACCAAAGAGAGAAGCCACTTGGCAGCAAGATTTAATAGGTGCCACGTGGCAACATCTGACTTGTGCCCCGGCCAATCAATTCAAAATTCGAAAAAAAGCCAACGGTCATTCAGCTCATTTGCCTCCGAAAGATTTCAGGCAGATTGAATTTGCCAACGAAAATAACGCCTTCTTTGTCCGTTAAGATTCAAAAGCATTTATTCCCCTTTTGGGTTCTTTTCCTTTGACCCGATAAAGAGCTTATCATCATCATCACAGTCTTTGATTACTTGCATTCAAATACAGTGCGTTTTTACTACAATTATCATTTATCAATGGAGGAGCAGACGCAAGAGCACGACCCTCCACTGCTCACTGAGGTTTCTTCGCCGCCAAACAGCTCTAGTGCGGCCGCGAACCCTCACCCCGACTGTGAGTCTGAAAACAACATCGGAAATCCATTTTCTTCAGCCATCACAACAACACATGATTTAATTTCCACGGCTTCTTTAATTTCTTGACGCCCCTTGTTCTAATTTAGCAGATAATTCACTTTGCTCGCAATTGCAACACATGACATTGGTAGATCCAGATGCTTCTTCCCATGCTTATGCAAATGAAGGTGATATCTTCTCCGTATCTTTGATTTGATTTCTATGGATCCCCAAATCTGAGAATTTCTGTCAATTTGTGTAGTTGAACCTAATTTTAACTCTAAATTAGGCAAGAACATGGAACATAGTATGTAGGATCATAACAGTTAAAGGTGATTTCGATTTCTTTATTTTTTGTGTGTAGATTGTTCTCTGGAAAATTATCAATGCACTGAAGAAATTAATACACCACAGTTCAGTAACGACACTAATGCTCCACAGTTCAGTGACTCAGTTGTAAATGCTGACCTTGATGGTAAATTAAACTAGTCTTTTCTTTTTCTATCCGAAAATAATTGAGAAAGAGTTTCGGATCTTACTATGTTTCAAGAATTTGATTGACTTTATGATTCATTTTAGGCCGGTCCATTAAAGGATTTTCACTCACATCTCCTGATTTGGTTATCTGTGCCGGGTCACCGGATATACCGCAAACTAGATATGGAGATTTCCCCGAGTTCTTGGAAAGTAAATTCCATCAGAAGATGGATCCTTCAATGGAGCTCTCATTTGAGAATGGGATTAATGCATCTCAAGTTAAAGATACCCTTAGGACTCCAACTGTAAAGTTCTCCACCGCTTTGTGCGAAACTTTTATAGAAGATTTGTCTACTGAAGATTCATTTGAGCTTCAACCGCCTCTAGTGAATGATGACAAGTTGACGGATGGTTCCCTTCCTGATCTAAGCAACAATGGAGATTGCACAAATGATTTCTTGGCTGGAGGTTCTCAAATGGCTGACATCGAATCACCCAAAGTAAAGCTTCTAGCTCTCTCGGGTTCATTATAGTTTATCATAGGATTAACATTTCTACAAATGATGTCATTGCAGGATAATGACAATGCCAGTGGTGAAGGAGACCATCATAAGCTGCTAATAGGTTATGAGAAACAGAAAAAGGAATTACACGAGATGAGGAGTGCATTGGAGGATCTTAAAAAGAAAAACCAATCCAAGAGTAGAGAATGCCAAGAAGCTTGGAGGTCTTTGAAGGAACTCCAAAACGAACTCATGCGCAAGTCTATGCATGTTGGATCTTTGGGTACGGTTATAATATTCTGTGCCTTTTAGATCTTCAAATCATCTATATTATGGTACATTGATGCTTGTGCATTGCAGCTTTTGCCATCGAGGGACAAGTGAAAGAGAAGAGCAGATGGTTTTCATCACTGAGAGATTTAACAAGAAAAATTAAGGTTAAGTTGTAAAAATGAAAAATGAAAAAGATGCCTTTCATTACATTAGATGTGCTTACAGTGGTTTCAAAATTTTCACTCAACAGATCATGAAAATGGACCATATCAAGCTATCAGACGAGGTATCGGAATATAAGAAGTGCCTTGAAGATATGAACGAAATGAGGTCCACCATTCATTCCACTTGTAAGTTAATCATGCTTATGGATTCCAGATGATTAAATATTTTATTTATGCAGAGATAAGTTTTTTGTTTTGACCCGTTTGATTCTGTCTTTTTATCCGGTAGTAAATGAGCAAGCAATCTTGCATAAAGATCTCAAGCTTAAGTTTGTTGAAGGGGCCAAAGAACGGAGAGAACTCTACAACAAAATGTTGGAGTTGAAAGGTTAGGATTATCTTATTTATGATTTAGAGATGTCCAAGCGGATATGATTAAAAGTGAATTATTGACATTAATTTATTTTTTGCTTGTAGGAAACATAAGGGTCTTTTGTAGGTGTAGGCCCCTAAACACTGAGGAAGTTGCAGCAGGAGCTTCAATGGCTATTGATTTTGAATCTGCTAAAGATGGTGAGCTCACTGTGAAATCAAATGGGGCTACAAGAAAAGGCTTCAAGTTTGATGCTGTATTTGGCCCTCAAGCAGACCAAGGTATATAAGAGTTTTCATGTCTTCTTTTTTGGTCAGATTATCTATTGAAGGATAAGATACTTTTAACAATAACACGGATTTTCTTTCTCCTATTTAGCTGATGTTTTTGAAGACACAGCTCCTTTTGCTAACTCAGTTCTAGATGGGTACAACGTCTGCATATTTGCTTACGGGCAGACTGGAAGTGGAAAAACCTTTACAATGGAGGGCACGGAAGACGCTCGGGGAGTTAATTTTAGGACTCTTGATGAACTGTTTAGCCTAATTAGAGACCGCAAAAATTTGTATAAGTACGAGGTATCTGTTAGTGTTTTAGAAGTCTACAATGAGCAAATACGAGATCTACTAATTTCAGGGAATCAACCAGGAGCAGCTGCCAAAAGGTCTAAGACATCCTTAACCATTTCTCTTCTTTTTCCTCCTTCCAATTACTTTGTAGATTTCTTGATTGATATGCGGTTCCTTCTAACTTCATATATACAGGGAAAGTCATTGATCATAACTAGACATTACCTACTCTACATATTTTTCATTAACTTCAACCTATTTAGCTGGCCTTTATATTAGCACCAATTTCCTACATCTGAGCGGAATTTTTCCTATTTCCATTTCTTAACATTCATTCTTAAAAATATGAGCCAAGTAGTTATGTTCTATACCCCTAACTGTTGATGTCGTTCATCGTGAATGATTCACGAAGTAGTTGTCTGCCACATCTCTCACAACTGTGGGAAATGGAAGTTTTATGAACTTTTTTGATAATAACATCTCACCTTAGTTCAATGAATTGTAGGCTTGAAATTAGACAAGTTAGTGAAGGGATACATCATGTTCCAGGACTGGTCGAGGCACATGTCAACAACATGAGTCAAGTCTGGGAAGTTCTGCAAACTGGCAGCAATGCAAGGGCTGTTGGCTCAACTAATGCCAATGAGCATAGCAGCCGGTCACACTGGTCTGTTATCTTGATTACAATCAATTGTTTCTTTCTTTATTATTTATGTTATGCATTATGTGTCTATAAAGAGTGTGGTCTTATTATTATGCAGCATACACTGTGTAATGGTGAAGGGGGAGAATTTGTTGACTGGGGAGTGCACAAAAAGCAAGCTATGGTTGGTGGATCTAGCAGGGAGTGAGCGTGTAGCAAAGACAGAAGTCCAAGGAGAACGACTCAAGGAAGCACAAAACATCAACAGATCTCTATCTGCACTTGGTGATGTCATATCTGCACTCGCAACTAAAAGCCCACATATACCTTTCAGGTTATATTAAAAGCGACGAGTCCTTTCGAATACTCTAAATTGAAAAAATTTCAGTGGTAACTCTCTTTCACTAAATTATGTCTTGTGTGCAGGAACTCTAAGCTTACCCACTTGCTTCAAGACTCTCTAGGTACCCATAAATCAACAATTCTTGATCGGAGTTTAATATTCCAACTTCGTATTTATTTTCTCAATTTTCTTGGGGTGAAAGTATACTTCTGATATATATCTTTTTTCTTTCTGGTCGGAAATATAGTTTGGCAGACGCAAAATGTAAAACTAATGAATATCGTTTTCTTCAGGAGGAGATTCAAAAACACTCATGTTTGTTCAGATAAGTCCCAACGAAATTGATTTGAGTGAGACCCTTTGCTCACTAAACTTTGCAAATAGAGTGAAAGGGATAGAGTTGGGTCCTGCAAAGAAGCAACTGGATACTTCTGAAATTTTGAGATACAAACAGATGGTAAAATTGTTCACTTGAGGCCATTTTAGATTCTGAACCTGTTTTTCTAAATCTTGATGTTTTGTTATCATCCTTTTGTGGTTGAATCAATTTATCTATTACATTTCTAAAAATCTTGATTTTTTGAATTGTTAGTTCGAGAAATCCAAGCTAGATGTTAAGAGCAAAGATGTACAGATCAGGAAGATGGAGGACACAGTCCATGGATTGGAATTGAAGATAAAAGAGAGAGACCTGAAGAATAAAAATCTGCAAGACAAGGTAATTGTATAGAAAGTATTTGTTTTCTTTGTACAGATATATAACAGAATTTAGGTATTAATCTAGTTCACTTTCAGGTAAAAGAATTGGAATCACAACTTTTAATTGAGAGAAAGCTAGCACGCCAGCATGTGGACACAAAGATTGCTGAGCAACACCAGCAGCAAGTAAAACATCAAGAAGACGAGCAAATTAATGTACTCACAAGGCCACCTCTTACAAACCGACCATTAGCAACTCAGAAGATTCTTAGTGAAATAGCCATTACATCCGGTAAAGACCAAGTAAACCCCCTGCAACCCCTAATGGAGAAGACAAACAACAAAACCCCAGTACCCATACTTCGTACGGTGGATGGCTATGTCAAGCATATCGATCCAACTGAGAAAGAAAACAACCCTGAGATAGCTGAACAGTTTCTTGTTTCAAAGGCTGAGAAATTTGTTGTGCCAAAGAGAACAGGAAGGGCCTCTGTTTGCCCAACATTTCAGCGGATTTCTGCAACCTCTGCTCCAAGGCGAAACTCTCTAATCCCACTCCCAAGTGTACCATACGGTGTCCAATCCCCACCGCGTGTATTACCATTGGCACCAATAGCATCCCTCGCTGACAAGAAAGTTGAAGCAAATGTGTCTGAGACTGACTGCTTGCCTGAACAGACACCTTGTAGCAGTCCTAAAGTAATCAGAAATGGTGGCAAGAAGCTACACAGCATACTGAGACGAAGCCTACAAAAGAAAGCTCAGATGAAGTCCCCAATGCCGCCACACATGAGAAAAGGCGTGAATGTAGGGATGGAGAAGGTTAGAGTCTCTATTGGAAGCCGAGGGAGGATGGCACACAGGGTGGTACTAGGAAATGGAAGAAGAGCTGGAACTAAAGATAGTCAGAAACCGAACAGTCAGAGAGAAAAGGAAAGGGGGTGGAATGTTATTGGTACCGCAGGGAGAAATACCGTTAATAAAAGCTGATGATTATATATATATATATATATATATATATTATTTGTTTTCACCGAATGACTTGTTACTTCTCATATTTGGTCATTGGAAGTGGAGTTGCCTTTGTACAGAAATAGAACTAGCAATTAAGTTTGGAAATGGTTGGCCTTTGTCAGTTTCTTGGGACAGCTGAATATTTATTGGCAAACAGATGTTTTGGTTCTTAGATTTTTATTGGCTTATTTGGTTAAGTGCATCAGTAACAAATTACGTCATCTCAAAATGCACCAGAGGACTGAATTTTGCCTCAATGTGCATTAGTAAAGGTCACACTGTTAATACTGTTGCACTATTTTATTGACGTCGTCATTAACGACGTTTACGTTTGCAGACGTGGAGTCGTTGTGGCACAGTAGGATCCAATTTGATGATCACGTGTGCAGGAAAATTGACAATCAAATCGAAAGAGTGAGGAACTATTTGGGGATAATTTGCTCTGCTAGGGTTTCACGAAATCTGGGATTAGGGGCAGAAATTGGCAATATAATTGCGAGGCGATTGCACGGGTTTCAATCGGAGGGAGAGACGACCTGAAAGACATCGGAGTTGAAGGATGCCCATTCGTCGAGAAGCTGGTGTAGAGCAATCCGATTATGGTATGTTTTGAAACCAATTTTGGTTTTTTCTGGGTTATGTCTGTGATGTTTTATGAGTTTCCATGGTGTGGATATATAGAGATGGTATGTTGAAGTCAATTTGCTTACTTGAAATAATTTGAAACGGATGTTGATTGGATTTGTTGTATGTGGTGTTTTCTGAGTTTCTAGGGTGGATATTGCAAATTGTATGTTGAAGTCAGTTTTCTTGGAACTGGATGTTGAGTCGATTTTTTGTTCAATGAATATCTAAACACTTGAGCCTAGTGTAGTTGCCAAAACCATCCCCTACTCCACCTGTCAGCTGATAACTCTTAAACTACGCATTAAATTAAACACGTAATTTAAGTATTATACAATTTAAACCCTTTTTGTGTAAATATAGTAGTAGTAAATAGGGATCGTTCTTAACCGGGAAAATTAGGGAATATTAATAATGTGTTAGTGAGAAAGAATAATGAATAATCAAAGAATAAAATAAGTAATGAATTAATGAATAAAAGAATAAAGAATAAATGAATTAAAGAATAAATGAATTAATGAATAAGAGAATTAGAAAATTAAAAAATAAAAGAATAAAAAAATAAAAGAATAAAAGAATAAAGAATTAAAGAATGAATTGGGGGGTTTTGAAAAATTGTAATCATAAAATAAAGAAAACAACTAAAAACAATTAAAAACTTAAATCTACTTCTATTTTAACCTTTGTACAAGTTGATTTTTTTCAAACACAAATTTTTTACCAACACTCTAACATTTTGCTCATATTGAATCAATCACGAAATTTTACCTTCATCATCTCAATTACATACATACTTTTTCAATACTATAAATGCACCGAACATCGGTCATAAACACTTATAATAAGATTCACCTTACGTTTTTTATTTCAACGTGCGTCAAATATTTAAATCTTTTTCAACCCTATTCTAAGTGCACCGACCAACGGTCATAAACACTTAACTTTAAATTGAAGGTTAAGCGCTAAAACATATGAAGTAAATGAAATTTAAAAAATAAAACATATGGAGATTGTATTCACATTTATAAAAGTTAGAAAGAAAATACCAACACATATATTGAATTATAAATAAAACCGAAACAATAATAAGAGTTTAAGTAAAGGGAACTAAGTTACACTTTTGGAACCCAAGAATAGCTTGTGATTTCGAAAGTGCATGAAAATAATGAAATGTTATTCATAAAATTCTCTGATAGAAGAAGGAACCTTATGAAGATGGAGGAATAAATATATGAATTTGGACTTAAACTCTAAAATTGTCTCGGAAATATTCAGCCTAAGTATTTCTTAAGGAAAACATAAAAATGTGTCTAAAGGTTCTCAAAGAAAAGTCACAAGACAAAGTCAAGAAGAAATGAAATTAAGAAACAAAATGAACGAATAAAATTAAGAACAAAATTAGTAGAAAACTTAATTAAGAAGAAAATTAAAAGAAGTTATGAATGGTCTGACACAACTCATCCCAAATCCTCCATGGGTTAACGCGGGATGTGTCATGCTCCCGTCGGACACGAAGTGTCAGATAAGGGATAACTCGAAACTGCAGCCTATTCGAGACTTCTAGAGCGCACTAGGATCAGTGGAGGAGTGTGATGTCTCAGTCACTGCTACAGCCCGCATCCGCGATCAATCTGAAGGGTATTAAAATCATTTAAAAGCTGTGAGTGGACGAAAAATCAATAGTTTAATATAACACATTTCATAAGAAGACATTTATGCCCTTCACTAAAAAGCATGCATGCATTCGAAAAACAATAATCAAACCATTTACTTTAATTAAATCATTAGGGCCTTAGCCCAAAACCATAAATCCAAGTATGTGAGAACTCAGCCCAAAACCGTAAATCCAATCATGTGGGCCACTGCCCAAAACCACCAACACTGAAATATCAGTTCATAAATCCAATAAATCTGAAATACAAATCCATAATCCAATAAATCCATAAATCACAATCCAATCAACCACCGTTATATACCAATCCTCGGCATCCTAGATGTCTGGCGTCCTAGACGTCATGCCACGGTCCAAGCTACGCGTGCTACCTGGGGTTTCAACCCGAGTCAATCTCTGACATCCCAGATGTCTGACGTCCCAAACGTCTACTAATCCTGCTCCTGAGTTACTATACGGTCTGGTCGCTCCTTGCAGTGACCCCTCGCAGGCAATGCGCCGTGACCACTCCAGCATCCCAAACGACTGGAAGAGACAATCCATAGATATAAGGATGGTATATGGAAAATATTTCATAGATCATCTCAAACCATTCAAATGGGCCTATGCCCGAGATTTCCATAAAACTATCATAATCCACCAATCCGATTTCTCAAATCCAAATCCATTTATCCAAATCAATTATGGGTCCCCGACCCGAAATCACATTCATACAACACAACTGGGCCTCATGCCCGATTTCGTAAACCAACTAAGCCCCTAGCCCGATGATATAACTCAAATGGACTTCATGTCCGAGGGTTTCCAAAAAAAATGGGTCTCATGCCCGAGTTCACCTTTTCAAATCCAAAACCATTTCATCAAACCATCACCGAAACCACAAGCACGTATAACCACAGTATAAAACCATAAACCTCGATATACGTGCAAATACGTAAATCACCTTGAAATACATGCAAATATGTAAATCAACAATATCACAATCATCATCATAGAAATTACATATATAAAACAGTTATGCTTGCATCACAGTTTAGAAAACAATATCCACTCACAGACTATCATAATTGCCATCTCGATACGCGTGTCATAAGCCATCCCTGGCTAAATCATCATCATCAGAACATCTGGACTTGTCCAAATCACATTTTAAGGTCACTAACACTTCCAATAACCTTCCATTAAATCCCCGTAATTTTTCCAGATTTTTAAATGTATTTAAACTCGATCCTAAATCTTCGGACATCCCGAACTATATCGAAACGATGTCCCATCGACTCGAAACTTGTCCCAAAATGTTCGTTACATCGAAAGGATAAAATTACATGTTGATTACATCACCTAATTCTGCCCCACGAGCCGCCGCAAGCTGCTGCGCGTGAAGCCCAGACGCCGGGGTATTGTTCTTTTTCAACCTCCAGCAAACCCAGTCTGAACGAGTTCACTGCAAGGTCGGTTCAACTGGACCGGCGAGGCCGGGTCTCATCCAATTCTACCCCGTTTTCAATCCTATTAATTCTTATCCCTTCGTACCATCATTTGCAATCGATCCATAACCTCAAAAACACGAACTTGAGCCCAGGGATTACCTGTTTGAACGAGCACCGAAACCACGACTTGTAACCTCGAACTTACATGGACTCCGGGCACCTCTGCCTTCCAATCCAAGCCCATTCGACTCGCCTCACCTCAAAGCACCTCGTCCAAGCCACCAAATCGGTCAAAAACCTTCGAAGCAAAATCCACCAATTTTGAACACAAACACTTACCGTCACTGTTTTTCGGCCACCATCCACGATGGTCGTCGTCGTTAACACCATCCTCATCGTCTCGCTTCACTCTCTCTTTTTCCTTCACAAGTCACAGCCAAAGAAGGACGTTTTGAAGGTGTTTGTATGGATTGTTTCTCACGGGTTCATGTTTTTCGGTTCTCCTCCGTCGTGGGCACCGTCGTGGCTCAGGCCGTCTCTCAGCCTCACCGTTCTCAATCCTTCATTCACAGTCTCTCAGTGATCACAGAAAATGATAAGGCAGAAGGAAATGGTGCACGAGTATGGAGGAATAACAGAGATGATGAATGTGTAATGATGATGATGAAGGGTGAGGACGAAAGGGTTGAGAGAGATGGATGGTAAGGATTGTAAGATGAGTGTGTGAGTGCATTTAACAAAAATAAAAAATGGACCAATGGGAAAGAAGATCCACAATTTAGGGGAAGTGACCAATAGGATGAGTGATACTTGTCACTCATCCATGGGCCCTGACAGGACCCATCCCAATCCCCCCCGGGATTAACGCGGGATGACTCTGCTCCCGTCTGACACCGAGTGTCAGACAAGGGATATTTCCGACCTTTGCCCTCCTGGGCTATCAGAGTACACCAGGATCCGAATGAGGCATGTGATATCTCGGTTTCTGCTACAGTCCACATCCGATGTCAACCTGAAGGGCAGTCAAAACATTAAAAACTGTGAGTGGACAAAACCAAGAGTTTATAAAAATAGTTTATCGAAGACATTTGTACCCTTCACTAAAAAGCATGCATGCATTCGAAAACCATTTAACCAAATGGACAACATGTGGGAACTAAGCCCAAATCAGAAATAAACCAAGGTCGAAAGGACCACAATGAAATCGACCATACAAGCCACTGCCCAAATCCATAAGAAACCAATAAGGGACTCAGCCCAAAACCATGACCATACTGAAACCAAAGACACGAGCCACTGCTCAAATCCTGTGCACACCTGTGCACGCCACATATCAAAGAATAGTAAAGATTCAACCATACGGGCCACTGCCTAAAACCATACGGGACTCAGCCCAAAACGGTCACTGCCCAAAACCTGTGTAACAACACATCACATCCATATATCATATATACATATATTAAACATTTATGCATGCGCCAATTTAGAAAACCAAAGTCCACTCACAGACCGTCCGAGCTGCCGCCTCAATATGCGTGCCATACAGCTCTTCCGAGCCAATCACCGTCACCAGGACTCCCGAACCTGTCCAAATCATAATATAAGGTTACTAACTACCTTATTAACCTCCTACCAAAGTCCCGTAATTTTTCCAAATTTTTAACTATTTTTAAACCGACCCTAAACCTTCGGACAGCCCGAAACCTATCGAAACGATGTCTGATTAACGCAAGACCAGTCCCAAAATGTTTGTTACATCGAATAGAAGATTTCGTATGTTGAACACTAACCCAAATTACTGTTCACGCTCCCTAGAAAGCCACCTGCGCGTGAAGCCCACGCTCGGGCACTATTCATCTTCTTCTCTGATGGATTGAACCGGTTTTCTCTGGTTCTTGGACCAGTTCAAGGTCTATTTTAGGTTCATTTCATCTCCTTTTAATTCTAATATGTTCCTAATCTCATTTCTAATATTTCTAGCTAATTAAAACGAAACAAAACGCCCAAAATCGTACCTTCATCCGTCATCAATGGCGGCCGGACCTTCCCCTGCCGTTCACAGCTGTTCCAGGCCATCCTAGGCCTCGAAAGCAATCCTAAAAGAACCCTAGAGTCCCTAGAAACCTTACCCAATCCTTAGAATCGAATAAAAATCTACAAAACCGAATTTAGGAATTTGAATATTTCCTTACCTCACGGTCGAGCTCCGCCGTCCTCCACCGTGAGCCACCACCATCGTGTCCTAAGCCTCTTACTCACCCACGGTCACACTCAGCTCACACATTCATGGTGGTGAGGTGTGGGTGGTGTGTTTGTTCGAAAATGAAAAATGAAGGAAAATGGTGCATATGGGTGGTTTCGGGTTTGTAGAAGAAGATAGAAGAATGAAGTTTGATGAAGAAGATAATGATGTTATCTGATGAGAGGGAAATGAATGGGTGGTGGGGATTTAAAGATTAAAAGGAATGGAGGGCTAGGATTAATTGTAGGATAGATTAGATTATAAAATTAATTAATTAATATTATTTAATTAAGTGAGATCCACATTTTAGGGGTTTGGACCAATGGGATGAGTGACACTTGTCACTCATCCATGGGTCCCACTTAAAATATCTGACACAATCAGAATAAGCCAAGTGTTCTCGCCTCGTAATGCGCGCATAGTGAAATCGACCATCCGTGACCTATAACTTCCACGTTCGAAGTCCGATTTCAGCGAGCCGCCTGTCTATGAATTCGTATCGTCCTGATCTACATAACGGTCCTCCACCCTTGGCCATCGGACCTCCCGGTCCAAAAGTCAACACTTTGCCCCTTTTAACCAAAATTACCAAATTGCCCCTAAACTTCCGAACATCATAACTTCTTCCTCGAATGTCGGAATTGAACGTGCCACCCGTCTATGAACTCGTGACGTCATGAACTACGTCACGGTCATTGGTTAAAGTCCATTTGACCGCCAGAATGAAAAGTCAACATTTTGCCCACGCCCAGGGGCAAAACGGTCATTTTGCATCGTTCGTCCGCTTTCGCCTAACTAATCACGGATTAGCCTCACTAATCGTGATTAGTCACTAATATAATCTAGGAATTCGGGACGGGTCGTTACAGGCCCCACCCTAAATAATCAGCCAATCAGATTTAATTATCATTTAATGCGAATCCTGAGACGTTAAATTCTCGATTTCGATCCCGTGACCATAATTTCTCCGTTTGACGTCTGATTTTGACGTGACGCCTGTCTACGGACTCGTAACGTCCCGATCTACGTAACGGTCCTCGGTCCTCTGTCCTCATATGTTAGACTCCCCGAGTTAAAATTCAACATTTTAATCAAATAGAAGGGTAAAACGGTAATTTTACGCCGTCCATCTGATTTCTCTCGATTAATCCCCAATTAATCATACTAAATCCATAATTAATTAATATTAAATCTCGATATTTGGGACGGGTCGTTACCTGGTCCCAAAAGAATAAATCTATAAAATAAAGAGAAGATGAACTAAGCGAGAAAAATGAACTAATAAAATGAAACTAAAATGAACTAGGAAAATGAACAAAATGGGGACCCTAAACAAATGAAATGGCTTCTTTATTTATACAGAGAGTACCAAAAATTTAAATAATAAAATACAAACATTAAATATAAAAATAATTACAATTAAAATGATGACACATGATGAAAGTGTGCTGATTTTGGGGTTATATTTGCTGGAAAATTAGGCAAGAGTGGAGCAGTTGGAAGCAGGAAATGGGTCTCTCAAATTCAGCCAGGAGTTGCTAACAAAGAAGTTGGGGAGTTGGCTAGCTACTGCTGGCAGAAGGTCTGGCTGTTCGGCATGGGGAAGCAGGAAAGGCGTACGGAAATCGCGCGTAACGCGCTAACAGAGGCTGAGACCATTCGACGCACGCGCACCAAACACGTAAAATAGAGTTCGGCCAACCCTCACCAATGGCTTCCGTTTGGCTGGAGAAGAGAACTTGGGCCGCACAACTTGGGCTTCTGGGCTGGGTAGATTGGGCTGCTAGATTTGGGCTGAAATTAATTTGGGCTTGGATTTTAAATATAAATTTCCCCTATCCATTGAATTTTGTCTATAATTTCTTTGTTATAATTCCGACCGGGACGATTCTTTGGCCAAAACGCTTCAAATTCCATACTTTATTTATTTATACAAAAATAAAAAAAATATATTATTTGTTTCAATTATTTGGTATTTTAATAATAAAAGTCAAGTAAAAAGGGTATATAACGATATAGAATAAAGCTCAATTAAGAGCCTATCACCAGCCCACGCGAAAATCCACCATGTCTTCTCAGCCTGACCCACAGAAACCCCTTCATCCTATTAGCGCATGAACGCCGAAAGTCCAACTGCTCCTTCAGCATCAAACCTGCTCCAATTGGGCAGGTTTTCAGCCCATACTTGCTGAAATTGTCAACCTCAATCTATTATTTCATCATTTAATTTTTATTGTTTTCGTAGTTCATTTTTATTTCATTTTTTTTAGCTCTATTTGATGAACCACCTCTATAAATAGGGAGGTGATTCTCATTGTTGGGGGACTTCTTTCGGCACATTTTCAATACTTTCTAAAGGAAAACCTTAGCTAGGTAATTCCGAGGCAATTCGAGAGTTTTAAGTAAGAAATTTCTCATGTTTCTTCTTCCATCTTCACAAGGTTCCTGATGATGTTCGGTGATCCTTGTGAATAACAATCCATTGTTTCCATCTTCAAAATGTTCTTGTCGTTGTTCAATGATCCTTGTGAATAACCTTTGCTCTCTCTACTTACAACTTTTGTTATTGTTATTGGTTTTACTATTAATTAAATATATGTGTTGATATTTTCTTTCTGGCATTTGTAAATGTGAATACAATCTCCATGGGTTCTACTTTGTAAATTTCAGTTGCATCATACGTTTTAGTGCTTAAAATTCAATTCAACGCTAAATTTTTAATCGTTGTTCGATACATTTAAAATAGGATTGAAGAGATTTAATTCTTGACGCGCATTCAATTAAAATCGTAAGGTGAATCATATTGTAGGTTTTTATACATTGTTCGGTGCATTTATAGCATTGAAAAATGTATGCATATAATTGAGATGATGAAGGTAGGATTTCGTGATTGGCTCAATATGTGCAAATTATATATTGTTGGCAAGATGTGTTTAAAGAAAGTCCATTATACAAAGGTTAAAGTATGAGTAGTTTAAATAATGTGATTGATAATTCAGATTTAATTACGTAAAAATGTCGGTTTTGTCTATGAAACTAATCTATAGTTTGTAAGTTCTAGTTAGAATGAGAATTCACATTTCAATTATTAGTTTTTCTTTAAAATGTAGCTTCGGCTATAACTGACAGGACCCGTCCCAATTCCCCTGAATTATCTTGGGACATTCCTGCTACCATCTGACACTGCGTGTTAGACCAGGGACAAACTCGCCACCCGCTCGTGGTTAGCCAGAGTACGCCATAATCAGTGGTGGCATGTGATGTCTCGATCTCTACTACAGCCTGTATCCGTAATCAACCTGAAGGGTATTAAAAATCATAAAAGCTGTGAGTGGACAAAACAACTATTTATAAAAAATCATTTGTATCGAAAGTACATTTATACCCTTAACGTAAAAGCATGCATGCATCATAAAACAATTATTTCAAATGCTTTCTCAAAAGTAAGATGTATTACTTCCCAAATCAAAACACAGTGAAAAATGCTTCTCAATCGAAGCCATTACCACAGTAGGGTCTCAACCCAAAACCAAATCATACAGGGCTGCAGCCCAAATCATAAAATACGTGGGAACACATCTCATCCTCAATGTCAGTCACGATTCCAATCCTAGCACATGTGCATATAGGTTAGGACCGCTCAAAATCCTAACATCTCGCCGTGAACACATCACTCGCCGCGACCGTCTCTAGATCATCGCGAATACATCGCCGATCGATCTCAGAGGATAACATCAGCACTCCTAAGTCGAGTCTCACTCAATCATTGCTTCTCGCGGCTGCTCGACAATAGGCAGTGCATCGTGAACTCTCCAGAAGGAACACATCTGCAGTCCGGAGGTGAGCGTCATATTATCCGGGACACACCCGAATACCATCATCAATAGGGCCTCAAGCACGGAACATCACCAAATGGGTCACATCCTAAAAATCCAGTGTCTAACGACAATTCATATCTCAGGATTCGAGATTCCTCGAATCCTATAAAATCCACAACTAGGTCTCATGCCCGAAATATCTTTCGTAAAACTCATAATTGGGTCACCCTCTGACTTATCTCACGTTTGACTATACTTTAAGTCAAACCTCAAATTAACTGGGTCATATGCCCGAAAGGTATTTCCAAATTCGAAAACCCTTTCTCATTTCCAAAACACTTTCAAACCATCGTTCAACTAGGACTCGTGCCCGAATCTAGATTTCACACATCTCCGTGAAATCCTCAAAACCGTAAGTCAGTTCCTCAGTTTCACACCTCTCCGTGAAACCTTCAGAATCACATAACACACAAGCACGTAGTAGACTCGTCCGAAGCCCAAACATTATATAAAATAAAAATCTCGAACTACGTGTAATAACACATTTTCCCCCGAAAATGCCAAACAATTCATATTAAAATCACATTCACTCATGGCATCTCAAATCATGTTCATAAACACATATAAAACATTTATGCATGCATCATATTCATAAAACAAAGTCCATTCACAGACTGGCCAAGTTGCGTCTCGATACGCATGTCATAAGCTTCTCCAGGCTAATCCGACCTCTCCGGGACATCCAGGCTTGTCCAAAACATACTCAAAGGTTACTACCAACTGAGACAAGTCCATATCAAGAACACAGAACATTCCCAGAAAAGTCAACGTGTCTTGGACATGCTTCCCTAGGCTTTAAACCTCAATTTGACCAGCCTAACGATCTCTGATCGACTCGAAACCACCACCATTAGATTCATACCATCGAAACCTTTAAAATGGTTCTGGTCCCACCTCAAAATACGTGTCTACCCGCGGGTCAAATGTGGCTAGTCAAAAGTCAACGTTGACGTTAGCAGTGACATCATCATTAACATATGACATCTGACATCTGACACGTGTCAGCTGACATATCAGGTCTGACATGATGACGTCATTGATGATGTCATCATCTATATCCTCTGTTCGGGTCGACTCGGATCCATTATAGCGGGTCGCGTAAACTCGCGACTCGACCCGGTCGAAAATCACTCATCCGACCACCTTTTTTGAAATCGTTGCTTCCTACATGATCGTCTGAGTCCCTAAAGAAGGTGTATGGGTTCAAAATCATGATAAACATACTAGATTTTACATGTGCAATTTGATCCTCATGAGCCAGTTTTTAGCCTCTGTCTAGGGCATTTCCACCATCATCCGTTGCCCCAAAACCATCTGTACCAGGTCGTATGAGCTCCAAAAACCCAACCAAGCCATCAAAACCAATCATACATGTCCCAAAATGAAATTTGACTTTTTGAATTTAAAAAGGGTATCAGATTTACCTTTGTCGTGCCTTCCTCTGCCGTACACGTCGGTCCTGCCGCCCCTGGCCTCCACTCAGTGTCTCCATCACTCTGTCTCTCACCCTCTAGTCCAGAAGCAAGAAGATTGAAATGGGTTTTGGGAGTGGGTACAGGTTGGATGCACAAAATGAGGGGAATGGAAGAGATATGCATGCATGAAGGGAAGGGGGCAATGGATGAATGATACTTGTCATTTATCCATTGGGCCTGACCAAAATATATGGGGCCCACTAAAAGGAAAAAGTCATTTGTCTCGCAAAACGTGCAATAGTACCCTGAACCTTCCGTGACCTGTATCTTTCACGTCGTATGTCTGATTTTTACGTGCCACCTATCTATGAATTTGTATCAACTCGATCTATATAATTGTCCACGGTCCTCGTGCATTAGACCTCTCGGATCAAAAGTCAATTTTTTGCCCTCGTCTAGAGGCAAAATCGTAATTTCACCTTGAATGTCCAATAATCCTCTACTAATCCCCGATTAGCCTTGCTAATCCTCAATTTAATCTTAATTAATACCAAAAATTTAGGACGGGTCATTACAATCTTCCCTCCTTAAAGACTTTTGTCGAAATTCAAACTGACCCAATTCCAAAACTAAACTGTGGAAATCCAATCCTGTCTCCCACTCGGGGCACCCTCGTGTAATCGTACACGTCCAACATAACCTACACGTTGGATCATAAGTATCACTCGAGACACCGACACTCGTTGATCTCGCATGTCACTCACTCCAACAGGTCTACTATACGAAGCTGACTCTCACTGTCCATAAAGATACAACTCTCTTCTCACTGCGCTTTCATTGTGCTACTCTGATCTCGAATCGCTCTCAAGTTCCCACATCGTATCTCATGTCACTCAGTGACATACGTTGAAATCTTGACTCATCTTGAGTCTCAAACTGATACATCACTCATCTTGTTGATACACCAATCGACATCTCACTCGTCTTCCTAATACCGTCAGGGCGTATCTGGACCCTATCAAATACTTACTAGCAGAGGTAATCACATATATAATCATTAGGGTTCCTCTGGCCCACATGACCCTGAGCTCTCAGCTCATATAATCACTGAACCATCTTAATCCACTCTGCGCTAGCACACATCATTCGATGTCCAGTCAACCTCTCATCATGTCGGACCGCGCCCGATCATAGTCCTCGTCGGACTGTCACCATCGGATCCAATCCGATTACTATCTCATGTCACTCAGGACTCCATCCATTAGAAAAAACATTCATCCTCTCTGGTAACTCCAAACCCCAAACATACCAATCATTAAGGCACTACTCAAGCCTGTTCAAGGACTGCACTCAGGCTACGTTCAATCACGTACCAATCACCAATTACCGACCACGTTCCAATCATCTATCCTGGCCAAACCTCACTATACTCAACGTCCTCTCGAAGTCATCATGGTCTCCAGATATAATCCAGCCAGTTCACTAACCAATCTCATTCCTTGATTCGTTCTAAATGTCAACCGACACACGTCACTAAGACGTCCCAGACTCGACCCTGTCGACTACTTGTCACCGTCCAACAACACTCTCTATAATCGCTCTATCTGGAGTGGTAACGAACCTGCCAACATCCAACTCGAGGCATCGGCTATTCATCTCTTCCTGATTGATACCCATGTATCGTCCTTGTCTCATACTCATACACATATCTAACCTCTGTCTTATATTCTCGTACCTCATCATCCTTGCGATTCAAACTCACTTAGGTTTACTCGACTCATGGTCGCCATAATCATCTCAATCATCTTGATCATCATGATCGTCACTACATGACTCGATCCATTCGATCTTAGGTGGATCCACCATCCTCACGAGCCTCGACCCTTGTTGGGTCCCTACTAGCTCTCGCAGCCAATGTAACATGACCCATAATACCAACATGGGTCCAGTACTTCGCACATTCACTTGTCACATCCGGTGACGTTAAGTACCATCTGCTCTTCAAGTCATTCAAATTTAATTCACAACCTAGGTGTTTGGTTCTTACACCTTCCTTGAACCCTTTTTACTGTCATAACACTCCTTGTCATCCTACATAGGGAAGAATCAAGGACGATCCCAAACGATGACATCAAAATTCATCCTATGTCATCCTGTGGCACCAAGCATCATCTGCTAAAGAGCAGAAAATGAGAAGTCTCCCTCATAAACTTTGGAATACCCATTCACAAATGCAGATGCAAGCACTCTTCTCATTATCTCAATCACAACTTCTCTTGATTCCGAAGTTCCAACCATATTGCAAGCATACCTATCTTTTCCAACTACTGGACTTAATCCCCAAACGAGCATCCTCAAGCACTATAGGCAATCGGTTGCCAAGTCCACCTTGGACTCACCCCGGTGATTCTGTCTCAACAATCAGATTTCCTCTCAAACAAGCTTATATGAAACTCACAAGGTCACCCGCAGCCAACCAAAACCAGTTCCCAATGGACTCTCAAGTCCTCAACTCAGCATTCCTCAGCTCACACATCCCTGAGTGAGAACTCCCAAGAGAAGAAAGTGTATTTATTAGCAGTTGGTTCCAGACCAACTCTCCGAATGTGGTAACCATTACTCGCGCCAACAATACATCGGGAAACTCCAACACCACTCGAAACTCACTCTAAGATCGTTGAGCTAACTGGGGACATCACACACGTGTCCCGCGTCCCTCACGACCGTTCAGTCGTAATCTCCCGGCCTCCAAGTCGTCGCTCATGTGGACATCAACCACGTGTCCGTAACTATCAACCTTAATATCCAACTCACTTGTCCGTTCATACTGTTTATACACATCTAAAAGGATGTCCTTCACTATATAATTCTCACGTTTCTACCTTTATAGGTTTAACTCATGCACCCACACTCGTGCAATCTGTCCAAAACGAACTAGGGTACCTGTCACTAATCCAGGTTTACCCAATATCTCACACTGAGCCACTCGGGATCCTCTCTGTCTCGTTTAGTGCCCAACGAACTCACATGTTTGCCACTTTAGGGCACATCTACCATCCCGATCACAATCCAAACCCTCATTGGCATTACATCACTTAGACACACACAGTGTCATTTGGAACTATCCGATCACTATTGGATTCCATCCAACACGTCTCTAGCATCTCCCACTCATCTCAGTCACCTCCACTGAGGTAGTGCGGCACAGTCGCCAACCCAAAAAACTCAACATCTCCTTCTGTGATCGCACTTAGTTGTAACCGAGTTGAATCCAGAAGTCTCTACTTGTACTGAGCATCACTCCCACACCTCTGTAACATCGCCCCGATTGGCGAATCTCCATTGTCTCAGTCGTCATAATAACATGAGCCTGTCTAACTCGATAGGACTCGTCCACGTCCGTCGATAGCAGTATCTGCCACAACCGCGTGTAGACTAGTCCCAGAAACGCTCCGCTATCGAGACTCCGTACTCATGCGGTCAATTCACCGCAGGTACCAACCACTCAACACGTAATATCCCCGATCGGTCCACTTCAGGATCCGGTCCATAAGTACAACACTCCTGGTAACTTGTCCAATCAATCTCAAACTAGGGTTATCATGAACCCGGCTACTCACTGCAGCACATCCATCTTGAGCGATCCATCGCTCTAGACTCCGAAAAGTCGTCACACTCCGATACTGGTATCCAACCAACTAGTAACCACAATCCGAGGACCTTTCCACTCGTAACTCTACGGCTTCCAGCTGTTGGGCCCACAAGAACTTGGCCTTACTCAGTGTTTAACACTGCACATTCACTACGTGTAACAACCCGTCCCGAGAATTGGGATTAGTAGAGTGATTAAGGTGTGATTAGTAAGGTTAATCAGGGGTTAGGTGGTCCCGAGGGGTCCGGGAACTTAGAATGACGATTTTGCCCCTGGGTCGGGCAGAAATGTTGACTTTTATTTCGGGTGGTCAATTGGAGATTGACCAGTGACCAGGACGTAGTTTAGGACGTCATGAACCCATAGACATGTGGTACATTTGATGCCGACATCCGAGGAGGAAGTTGTGATGTTCGGAAGGTTGAGGGCATAACCGTAATTTTGGTAAAATAGGGGGAAAAGTTGACTTTTTGAATAATCGAGTTTTGGTAGGTTGACCTAGGATGGTTAGATAGATTCCGTCGTCCTGAGTTCGATGACAGGCGGCACGTATTCATTGGACTTACGGGGTGAGAGTTACGGGTCTAGGAAGTTTTGGTTAAAACGTAAATATAAGTTAAAAAGAAGGGTATTTTGGTCATTGTGGCACATTGGGATTTGTGCACAGAAGAAAGGAATGGACGGTTGGGATTAGGCCAGGTGGGATAAAGGATGAAGGGATGGTGACACATGGCAGGTGTGTAGTGGCTTCTGGTGAGTTCGAGTGTGTGCACGGCCCAAATAATTGGGGTGCACCCGTGTTGTGTGATGCTGGTTCAGAAAACAGAGGGAGGTCGTGAAGGAAATTGAGGGCGGTGGTGTGTGTGTTGATGAATGGTGAGTGTCTGAGGATGATCAGAGAGTGAGAGGGAAGCAGTGAGAGAGGTTGACGGTGTGGTGGCCGTGTGTGAGGGTGTCGAGAGCTGCGGGAAAATCAGGGAGGAAACAGGAAGGAATTGTGAAAATTGTGGCGGTGGTAGCCGTGTACGGGGCAATTGAGTCCGTGGTGGTGTTGTGCGGGTTGCGAGGAGTCAACCACTACCGGAGGAGCTCACGGTGGCAGCAGGAGGCAGGTAATTTCCTCATCTCCGATTCGGTACTCTGTTTTCCATTGAACTTCAATGTGAAAGTCGTGAGTCTAGGGCTAGAGTCGAGGGAGTTGGAGGTTAGGGTGAGGCTCCTGAGGGTCCTAGGAACGGGTTGAGTGTGCTGCCGTGATGGGTGGTGCACAGGGGCGGCCGGTACGACGGAGTGCACTTGTGTGCTCTGTTTTAGCCGTGAGGTTCGAACGGCAAGTTGTGCAGTTGGGGAGTGAGTCGACGGTTCAGGTTAGCTGGGTTAGGTTTAGAGAAGTCCAGGGAAGAGGTTGGTGTAGCCTCCGTGAAGGGGGAAGTCGTGGGTGGCCGGAGTAAGAAACAGGGCAGTGTACGGGTTTTTGTTCAAGGTTGAGTCGACGAGTTTTAGGGTGAATCGAGGTGAGTGACACACGGGAAGGTGTAGCCTAGGACGGGACGATGCTGCTGGTGAAGAGAGGAGTCGTTTTGGTGGACCGAATGAGGAGAACCGCTCTCGCCGGTTCAGGGTCCAGACCACTGGTGCGAACCGGGTCTGCCCAAGGTTGACGGTGCACTGTAGCTGGCGCGTGAGGGCCACGCGCAGCCACTTTGGGCGGCGCGTGGAGACGCGTGCGGCGGTTCTGGGAGAAACGGTCAACATAGTTTTTGGTCTAGGAGTCATGGTGAGTTCAATGGAGTTGGTTTCGGGTCAATCGGAAGTCGTTTGAGTGTAGTTCCGCGAGGGTGAATGTGTAGGGTCCCCGGGTTTTAAGTCTTCGGTTCGGGGATTTTTGAGGGAATTTAGGAGAGTGTTGGTAGATGTATTAGTGACGTAATTTGACGGTGTTTGACAGGATCGGGATTTCCCGAGGAAGCCGAGGAACGGGCTGGACGTTTGGGACGCGAGTAGGGCTCAGTACTGTGAGTGGACCCTTTCTCTAAACTCGAGCATGCATAACTGTTTTCTATAATTGTCTTATGGTTTTCAATCATGATTTTGTGTTTATCGAATATGTTTGGTCGGTTTTGCATTATTACACGTTTTTCGAGGAAAGTGGCTTTTAGCACGTTTTACGAGGAATGGTTGGTTTTTGGAATATATATATGATGAGTTTGGGATTTCAAATGATAAAGGGTTTTCAATGGTTATAAGTGGATTTTGGGGAACATGATTTCGATGATCAAAGTTTTCGATTTTAGAATCGGATTTTGGTTTTAAGATTGGAAAGTGGACTCCGGAATTGGGTTCGGAATGACGGTTCTAGATGCCGGGAGAGCATCGGACCAGTGATTTCGGATTCGGGTTTGGATGTGGATTGGTAAATGGTTTTCAAATGGTTTTGAGATTGGATTTGCTGGATCTGGATATTGGGTTTAAAGACCCGGATATATGTGACGGGGGACCGGCCGGATTGGGTTTAAAGACCCGGATTGAGTTTAAAGACTCGGGAGTTTAAAGACTCGGATATGATTAAGGCCTGGATTGAGTTTAAAGACTCGGGAGTTTAAAGACTCGGATAGGTCCAGCAGGTTTGATCGGGAAAATGATGATTTGGTGGTTATGGTTTTGATACGGTTTCTGATACTCATGTTATGGTTTCCTATGATATTTTATAGTGTTTCTGTTTCTTATGATGTTTAAGAACGATTATTTTATAACTGTGTTTATAACTATTGGTTATGCATGTGGTTTCAAAACGGAGGGTTTAAACTCGGTTTTCTTATAAAATGGTTTTGAACTTTTTGTACTTTCTGGTCCACTCACATTTTCTGTTTTAATTGCCCTCCAGGTTGTGGAGCGAGTGCGGGGTCCTGACGTCGAGGGAGTGTCCAAGGCATAGAAGTGACGTGAGAGTTCCCAGAGTAGAGTAAAGGCTTCTGTGTGCGTGTACTTTCTCGGTTTTTATTTTTCTTGTAATGTAGTGCTATGCTCTGTAAATGATAAGGATTTTGGGATATTTTGTAATTACTCCTGCGTTTGACTGGGTTCGAGTAAGTGTTCCTTAGGTGTTGTGTCGGGGAGTCAGACGGGAGCGGGATTTACCTCGGGTTTCGGGGTGAAACCGGGGTGGGTCCTGACACTACGTGTCACAATCACGACTTACCATGCCACACAACATCTTATCGTGGCACCTTCTACCAATCAAAATCCCTCTGAGATTCAACATACTAAAACATGGCATCTCATGCTAAATAAGATCAAACGTTCTTATTCCCAACAGTCTCGACTATGGTCGTCCACGAACTCCACTAATACCACTTGACACAAAACCTATCTGACATGACCGCTCAACGGTCCCAACTCTCAAAGTCATTATAATTGGATAACTGGTCGACTAGTTCCCATCCACCAGTAACACTACGGCTCAAAGTCGTTGGATTCACACGAACATCGATCCTACTCGGGATCCAATCTTACTAAAACACGGTATCTTGTGCCAATCGAACTCCAAACCATCGCACCTCGTGCCAAACATGACCTAACTAGGGTTCGATTCCACTAAATCCTCATACTCTCACCTTAACTATTAGGTTAATGAAGGGATGTTACCACTGCAGAGACATCACATCCAGCACATGTGCGTCGCTCTATGAGCAACTCATGCTCTAATACCACCTTGACAAGACCCGTCCCAATCCCCTAGGATTATCGTGGGACGTGCCTGCGCCCGTCTGACACTACGTGCCAGACTAGGGATAAACTCGTCACCTGCTCGGGGTTAGCTAAAGTACACTAGGATCGGTGGTGGCATGTGATGTTTCGATCTCTACTACAACCTGCATCTGCTATCAACCTGAAGGGTATTAAAAATCATAAAAGTTGTGAGTGGACAAAACAACTGTTTATAAAAAAATCATTTGTATAAAAAGTACATTTATACCCTTCACGTAAAAGCATGCATGCATCATAAAACAGTTATTTCAAATGCTTTCTCGGAAGCAAAACGTATTGTTTCCCAAATCGAAACACATTGAAAAATGCTTCTCAATCGAATCCATTACCTCAGTAGAGTCTCAGCCCAAAACCAAATCATACAGGGCCGCACCCCAAAAATAAATGAAAGAAAACCAGAACGGAGCCTCAACCCAAATCATAAAACACGTGGGAACACATCTCATCCTCAATGTCATTCACGATTCCAATCCTAGCACATGTGCATATAGCTCAGTACCGCTCAAAATCCTAGCATGTCGCCGTGAACACATCACTCGCTGCGGCCGTCTCTAGATCATCACGAACGCATCGCTAATCGATCTCAAAGGATAACATCAGCACTCCTAAGTCGAGCCTTCCTCAGTCATTGCTTTCCACGGCTGCTCGACAACAGGCAGTGCATCGTGACCTTTACCGAAAGAATACATCTGCAGTCCAGAGGCAAGCGTCATATCATCCGGAATTCACCCGAATACCATCATCAATAGAGCCTCAAGCACAAAACATCACAAAATGAGTCACAGCCCGAAAATCCAGTGTCTAATGACACTTCATATCCCAGGATTCCTCAAATCCTATAAAATCCACAACTGGGTCTCATGCCCGAAATATCTTTCGTAAAAGTCATAACTGTGTCATTACCCGACTTATCTCACGTTTGACTATACTCTAAGTCAAACCTCAAATCAACTGGGTCATGTGCCCGAAAGATATTTCCAAATCCAAAAACCCTTTCTCATTTCAAAAACACTTTCAAATCATCGTTCAACTGGGACTCGTGCCCGAATCTCAATTTCACGTATCTCCGTGAAATTCTCAAAACTGTAAATCAGTTCCTCGGTATCACACCTCTCCGTGAAACCTTTGGAATCACATAACACACAAGCACGTAGTACACTCGGCCGAAGCCTAAATATCATATAAAACAGAAATCTCGAACGATGTGCAATAACGCTTTTTCCTCCGAAAATACCAAACAATTCATATTAAAATCACATGCACTCATGTCATCTCAAATCATGTTCATAAACACATATAAAACATTTATGCATGCATCATTTTCATAAAACAAAGTCCACTCATAGGCCGTCCAAGTTGCGCCTTGATAAGCGTGTCATAAGTCTTTCCGGGCTAATTCGACCACTCCGGGTCATCCATACTTGTCCAAAATATACTCAAAGGTTACTACAAACCTAGAAAAGTCCATATCAAGAACCACCCCCCCCCCCAACATTTCCAGAAAAGTCAACGTATCCTGGACACGCTTCCCTAGGCTTTAAACCTCAATTTGACCAGCCTAACGATCTCTAATCGATTCAAAACCACCACCATTGGATTCATATCGTTGAAACCTTTAAAATTGTCCTAGTCCCACCTCAAAATGCATGCCCATGTGCCCCCACGCGCGGGTCAAATTGGCTGGTCAAAAGTCAACGTTAATGTCAGCAGTTGACGTTATCGCTAACGTCAACAGTGACGTCATCACTGACATATTATATCTAGCATTTGACACATGTTAGCTGACATGTCAGGTCTAACATGATGATGTCATCATCCATGTCCTCTGTCCGGGTCAACTGGGATCCACTGTAGCAGGTCGCGCAGACCCGCCACTTGACCAGGTCGAAAATCACTCCTCCGACCACCTTTTTCGAACCCGTTGCTTCCTACATGATCGTTTGGGTCCCTAGAGAAGGTCTATGGGCTCAAAATCATGATAAACGTACTAGATTTTACCTGTGCAATTAGATCCTCATGGCCCAGTTTTTAGCCTTTGTCCATAGCGGTTCCACTGTCCTCCCCTGTCCCAAAACCATCCTTACCAGCTCGTATGAGCTCCAAAGACCCAACCAAGTCATCAAAACCAATCCTACACGTCCCAAAATGAAATTCGACTTTTTGAATTTAAAAAGGGTATCAGATTTACCTTTCCCGTGCCTTCCTCCGCCGTCCACGGCAGTCCTACCGTCCCTGGCCTCCACTCAGCCTCTCCATCACTCTATCTCTCACCCTCTGGTCCAGAAGCAAGAAGATTGAAATGGGTTTTGGGAGTGGGTATGGGCTGGATGCACAAAATGAGGGGAATGGGAGATATATGCATGCATGAAGGGAAGGGGCAATGGATGAGTGACACTTGTCACTCATCCATTGGGTCTGACCAAAATATATGGGGCTCACTAAAAGGAAAAGGTCATCCGTCTCGTAAAACGTGCAATAGTACCCCGAACCTTCTGTGACCCGTATCTTTCCCGTCGAATGTCCAATTTTGACGAGCCACGTGTCATGGACTCGTATCGATTCGATCTACATAACGATCATCGGTCTTCGTGAATTGGACCTCCCTAGTTAAAATTCAACTTTTTGCCTTCGTCTAGGGATAAAATCGTAATTTCGCCCTGAATGTCCGATAATCCTCGACTAATCCTGGATTAGCCTCCCTAATCCTCAATTTAATATTAATTAATCCCAAAAATTTGGGACGGGTCATTACAATAACTCTTTCCAAAAATCCCCTCAAATCGTTTTATTATTTAGTTATTTAATTTTTTAATTCTTTCTTTTATTGTTTTATTCTTTGATTATCTTTTATTCTTTTTCACTAACCATTTAAAAATGTCCCTAATTTTCCCGGTCCAGAACGATCTCTATTTATCAATACTACTACATCTACACAAAAAGGGTTTTAAGTTGAGCATATGCTTGAACTATGTGTTTATTTAAGTGCGTAGTTTAAGGGTTATCAGCCATCTCCATGCTTTTGTTCAGTATTTGAACAGTCTAGTTTGAAGAGGTTGATCTGTATAACTCCCTCCACTGAGTCTGAATTGCACGCTGCTAATATGAACACGCCTATATTGAACTTGGACTAAGCGCAAAAAAAATATATATTCAAATTCTTCGAAGAATGTAACAACCCATCCCGAGAGCCGGGATTAGTAGTGTGATTAAGGTGGGATTAGTAAGCTTAATCGGTGGTTAGTTGGTCTCGTTGGGGTCGTTAGGGTAGAATGACGATTTTGCCCTTAGTTTGGGCAAAAAGTGGACTTTTAGTTCGGGTGGTCCAATGGACTTTGACTGGTGACCAGGACGTAGTTTAGGACGTCACGAATCCGTAGGCAGGTGGCACGCCTGATTCCGACATCCGAGGAGGAAGTTATGATGTTCGGAAGGTTGAGGGCATAATCGTAATTTTGGTTAAAATAAGGGGAAAAGTTGACTTTTTGGATGATCGGGTTTTGGTACGTTGACCGAGGATGGTTAGGTAGATCTCGTTGTCCTGAGTTCGATGACAGGCGGCACGTATTCATCAGACTTACGAAGTGTGAGTTACGGGTCAAGGAAGTTAGTGGCATAATTGTAATTTTGAGTAAAAAGAGGGGTATTTTTGTCTTTTGGTTGTCTGGGGAATTGTACACAGAGAAGGCAGATGAAGGGCTGAGATTGGGCCATGTGTGAGAGGATGGAGAGGATTGGTGACAAGTGGCAAATGTGTAGTGGATTCTGGTGAGTTCCAGTGTGTGCACGGTTCCAATTAATTGGGTGAGCCCGTGTGTGTTCGTGTATGTTCTTCAAACCAGAGTGAGACGGTGAGGAAAATTGAAGGGTGCTCGTGTGTGCTGATGAGTTGTGAGTGTGTGAGAGTGATCAGAGAGTGAGAGGGAGTTAGTGAGACGGTTGGAAGGTGAGGAAGTCGTATGTGTGGGTGTTGAGAACCAAGGGGACAATCAGAAGGAAACAGGGAGGAACTCAGGGCGGTTGTGAGAGATCGTGGCGGTGGTGGCCGTGTACGGTGCAATTGTGCTCGTAGTGGTGTCGTGAAGGGTGAGAGGAGTCGACCAGCCTCAGCGGAGCTTGCGACGGCGACGGGAGGCAGGTAATTCCTCTTCCTTGTTTATTTTCTCTGTTTTGTCGACTGAGTTCAAATCGGAAGTCGTGAGTCTAGGGGTTGAATCGATGGGTCTAGAGTGGTCTAGGGGATTTATTTGAGGTCTGGGAGTCCTCTGGTTGTGCTGCCATGACGGGGAGTGCGCGGTGGTGGTTGGCACGACGGAGGGGACTCTATGTACTCTGTTTTAGCCGTGAGTTTCAGACGAGAAGTCGAGGAATTAGGGAGTGAGTCGAGGGTTTCTGTGAGTTGTGTGTGACTCAGTGAGGTCTTAGGAAGAGTTTAGGGTTGACACCGTGAAGGGGGAAGACCTGGGTGGCCGGAGAAGGAAACAGGGGTTTATCGGGTTCGGGTTTCGAGCTTCAGTCGACAAGGATGAGGCCGTGTCGAGGTACTTGGAGTTGGGGAAAGGATAGGGTAGGACTGGACGTTGCTGTGGGTGAAGAAAGGAGGTGAAATGGTGGCCGGACGGCGGAAAACAGTTCTCGTCGGTCTGATGTGCAGCACTGGTGCGAACCGGGTTTGCTCGAGGAAGGGGGTGCACTGTAGCTGGCGCGTGAGGGCCACGCGCAGCCACTTTGGGCGGCGCATGGGGGCGCGTGCGGCAGTGTCCGGTGAAGGTGTCAGCATGGTTTTTGGTCTAGATGTTATGACGAGTCTAATGGGGTTGGTTTCGGGTTAATCGGATGTCGTTTGAGGTTAGTTTCGCGAGGGTAAAGGTTTAGGGTCCCGGTTTAGTATGTTTAGGATCCGGGGAATTTTGGGGAATTTAGGTGGACCTTCGTAAGTGTGTTAGTGACGTAAATTGGCGGTTGTTGACAGGTTCGGGATTTCCCGAGGAAGCTGAGGAACGTGCTGGACGTTCGGGACGTGATTGAGGGCTTGGTACTGTGAGTGGACCTTTCTCTAAACTCGAGCATGCATAACTGCTTTTAATTACTTGCTTTATGATTTTAATCATGATTTTATATTCGTTGAATATGTAATGTGGTTTTGCATAAATTGCACAGTTTTCGAGAAATAACGTATTTAGCACGTTTTACGAGAAATGCTTGATTACTGATTATTATGCCATGATTTGGGGTTTTCAAATAATAAATGGTTTTCAATGATTAGGAAGGGATTTTGGAACATGATTTTGAGGATAAAGGATTTTCGGTTTTAGAATCGGATTTCAGAAAGCGGAATTTAGTTTTAAAGTTGAAAAGTGGATTTCCGGATTTGGGTTCGGAATGACGGTTCTGAACGCCGGAAGGGTTTCGGACCGGTGATTTCGAATTCGGGTTTGGATGTGGTTTTTCCAAAAAGGGTTTTGGATTGGATTTGCTGGATCTGGATATTGGGTTTAAAGACCCGGATATTGTGATTGACGGGGGACGGGCCCGGATTGGGTTTAAAGACCCGGATTGAGTTTAAAGACTCGGATATATTGATATTTCCCCCGTAGGCCTATTGAGTTTAAAGACTCGGGAGTTTAAAGACTCGGATATTATTGAGGCCTGGATTGAGTTTAAAGACTCGGGAGTTTAAAGACTCGGATAGGTCCAGCAGGTTTGATCGGAAAATGATGTTTTACGCTATAGTTTTATGATGCTTGTGATATGATTTCTATAACTGTTTTATAGTGTTTCTGTTTCTTATGATGTGGTTTTATGGTGATTTGGTTTATAACTGTTTTATGAACTGGGTTATGCATGTGGTTTCAAAACGGAGGGTGAAACTCGGTTTTTATTAAAATGGTTTTAGAATTTTTCTTTTATCTATGGTCCACTCACACCTTCTGTTTTTAAATTGCCCTCCAGGTTGTGGAGCTAGTGCGGGGTTCCGACGTCGAGGCAGCGTTTGAGGCATAGAAGTCACGTGAGGGATCCCGGAGTGTTTTCAGTTTTCCGCGTGCGTGTATTTCGTTTATCGGTTTTTCTTTTCTGTGTATGCGGGATTATGCTCTGTAAAACTTAACTTCGGGATGTGTAAAAGTTTCTCCTGCGTCTGACAGTGGTACTTTAGCGTTGGGGTGTCAGACGGGAGCAGAATTTACCTCGGGTTTCGGGGTGAAACCGGGGTGGGTCCTGACAAAGAATGTATAAAAAAGAAGAGTGCAAGCAAGATGCCCGCTTGCTCCTTTTTCATTTGATTCGAACGATGGTTTATGGGCCGTAATTCAGAAACCATTTCTAACCCTATCTAGTAGCAGCTTCTACTAGTGGCACGGCTACTTTGAAAGGAGCTAGAAGGTCAAGTCAGCTGGACCAACCCATCTAGGGCAGGATTGCGACACCATGGCCCAAGACTTTTAACCTTCTTCCCACTTTCCCTACTTCGCTTACACCGCACACCACTATATCAGACTAAATCGAAGAGATCCCTCTCACCCAAACACTTACATATCCACTCTTTCAAAAGCAAGCAAGCGAACGGCGATTTCAGATTCCACTACGATATATTAAATTTTAGACACGAACAATTATATTATCATATATGAGGCTTGCTTGGGTGTTATCATCATCATCATCCATATTCTATTGAATAAAAAGAGTGAATTAATATACAATGATATGAAGAGTGGGATATAAGGGCCAATTGGCAGAAGCAATGTATCCATATAGGAGTAAGCATGTTTGCATCGGAAATTTCTTTCTCTTCCATATATATATGGTGTACACATGCATGCACCTGGTGATTCATTAACAGCATGCATTTCACAATCATTATTCTCCTATTTATTAATTATTATAAGACCTTCAAATTGTAACTAACAAATGGAAGACTGTATACATTTTAATTTGTTCTTTTGGTTGCACTTGGACCTTGCACTTGGACCATACGAAAACGAACCATTTAGGGGTTGGTTAGAGGTATACATGGTTTTGTGCAACAATAATTATTATTAACTTTCACATGTGCAATCCTGTTTTTAGCGTGAATGCAATCGAAGTTATTAGAATGTTGTTTATGTAAATAGGAGAGAAGAAACAAAAGAGATCGATGAGAATATTGAGGCATTATTAGGAATTCATCTTTGTGGGGTCTTTTTTAAATACTTTAAAAAATTAAATATAATTCAACTTATCATAATATATGTTAAATTAACTAAATTATAAAAAATAAAATAAAAAATTATATCATATTACTAATTTACTACAATCATATATAGTTATTTTTGACAGATTCTCAATTTGAAATCGTTGTATGCCCAAAATAGACTATGATTGATATGTTAAAACAAAATAGACATGCGTAGAATTTTGAAAATTAAAAAAAAAAATTAACTATAATACGAATTATATATTTTTATATCAAAATATTTCTAGGATTTTTATAAATTACATATAATAATTATATATGTATCCATAATTAGGAAGTCTGAAATTATGGGAATCCGAAAATATATAATTAACTAAAATTATATAATAATATTTATTTATTAATAAACTTTTACTTAATTAAAACACATTATAATATATATATATATACATATATTTTACAAAAATATATAAAAATCAGCAGGGCCCAAGACCCCAAGCCCAAATGTAGTAAAGGATTAGTGAAAACAAAGCTTAGAAAGGAGATAAAGATCATATGAAATAAACTCACATTTAGAAAGGAGATAAAGATTATATGAAATAAACTCACATTTATTGAAGTCTTCAAACTTGTGTATAGGAGACTAGCAAACAGCAAACTCAAATATGCAAAGCTCACAATTTTTACAAGTTTAAATTTCTAAGTGCACAAATGAAGTGCTTACAATTGAGCTCAAAGGCTCTTTAAATAGCAAACTAAAGAAAAGAAAACAGCCACATGTCACATAATGAGAGGACTGATCAAAAGCAGCTTACGATTATGAACGACATCTTCACTTTTGACTCAGCATATCACGGGTGATATTGTGGTAGAGAAAAACAAATAGCTACAAAAACAAGATAAGGTCGGTAGCACATTGAATCTTATTTCAACTTTATTCACGGGCGCATTTCATGTTAACTTTATACATTTCATGCTGGCATACCATACTTTAATTATTTCTTTTGTTTGATGGGAGAAAAGATTCCATAGTAGTTATCTTCGTTGTTGTATTCGCCTTAAAATGCTTCAGACTTCCTATCTATGGATATTCATTGTTCGATCCATGTCTAACTTGATCCCCACTCACCACTCACCTACACAACAACATTAATGAAAACTAAATACAATATATGGAAACCCTAAAACAAACCAAAACAAAGAGAGAAAAAAAATGAAAGGATAAAGAGGGCATGACATGTGTTAGCACATGCTTTTGCCACATGGATCTACTAATACTCACTTAAAAATAGTTTGAAGAAAAATAATAATACGATATCTAATCCCAATAGATTCTCGACCTGCACTTAAATGATGCCATTTCGAAAAAGCTTCAACGAATAAATAGATCGACAAGTCCTCAAAAAATTATAATTAAAAAAAGTAAAAGACTTCTAAAAACTTTTCCAATCAAATTAAAAAACTGTAATTTGATAGCTGGATTTATAAGGAGTGTATTGCGACGTGGCACCAACTTGTGTCTAGCTTGGAACAAAATTTTTGAAGAACTTAGGTAGTCAACGCAAAGATGGTTTCATAATATTAAACCAACTACTCATTATTAATATATATACCTAATTGCATGTTCCTCAACCATGCCCTAAATCACTCTTGGATGCTTTCTGAAGAAAAGTTGTAGCTATTCAATGATTCATTTGATAAATTTTTAATTAAGAGTTATCCATTGATTAATCCTTAATAATATTAATATTTATTCAAAATTTAATAATAATAATAATAATTTTTGAACTTTCTAGTCCTTAACTTATAATAATTACTCAAACACTTTATTTAGAACTTTCAATCCTTATTTAGTAGTTTTTCTTTTCCTTTCTAATAATAAAAACATTAATTGAACCCTAAATTCTAAGTTGTACGGTTTTCCACCACCACCTTACTCCCCTTCCAAAAACTTTCTATATTTTACCGTTCAACCACAGAAAATACAGACTTTATTCTTGATTTCATATAAATTAATTCAACTGTAATTATATATAATATTTATTATATGTAAGGTTATTAATTTACACATACACCCCTTGAGGTTTCTAGTGTTTACACAATCACCCCTCATGTTTCAACAATTACACATGCATCTCCTTAGGTTTCAAAACCCTTAAGCATAACCCTTTCTATTTAAAGTTTTATTTATAATGACAAAGTTACTCCTTTTGTTTAAACCTATCTCACAACCAAATACTTTTCCTCAATATATATATATATATATATATATATATTTCTTTAAAATTCTGCCATTTTTGGTTAAAAAAATTAACAATAAAATAATAAAAATTTAAAATTTAAAAATACTCCCATTTGTGAGATAGCGTAATCTTTATAAAATAAAATAAAAAAATTCAGTATGAATTATAATTCACGTTAATAACAAATGGCAGATTTTTTTATAATTCACGTTAATTTTATCTTTTTTTTTTATAATTTTTTCAATATTATTAAAAATGACAAAATTTTATTTTTATAAGAATAGCAGAATTTTTTTTATAAAAAAAATTGAGGAAAAGTATTTGTTGTAAGATAACTTAATCTTTATTAAGAATTTTTGATCCAAGGTAATTTTGTCATTATAAATAAAATTTTATACATAAGGGGTTATGCGTAAAGGCTTTGAAACCTAAGGGAGTATTTATGTAATTATTGAAATCGGAAGGGGTGTTTGTGTAAATATGAGAAATCTTAAGGGGTGTATGTGTGAATATCTTATTATCTACATAATATAATAAAGAGTACAAGAGGCTAAAGATGACAAACACTAAAGGGCATATGGGGGCAAAGAGAGCAGAAGAAGACAATACTATCTTTAATTATTTGAATGACCTCTCATTAAAAATAAATTAATAGAAATATTTTAAGTAAAAATAAAAAAGTTATTAAGAATGAAGCAATTAATAATTTACACTTTAATTAATGCATTCCCACACAAATCAAATTACATGTGGAATTTTTAACTAATGAACAAAGACAAGAAACATATATATGAAAAAAACGTGGGATCATAAGATTTCAATACCTATGCTTTGTTAGTTAAGTACTTAAGTATATATGGAAAAAAATCCCTGGTAATTAAGGTGGTTAATTAGTGAAGTTTGATTGACAGTTTGGATACTTTCACCTATCTATACAAAAAGGTCCGGTCAGACCTAGAAAATAAAAGAATCATTAATATATGAACCCTAATTATGTCACTTGATTTGAATTAGATTTGATAACTTGTTAAATATAGTTTAATTTAAAGGTAAATGTGTGCACTATATTAATTACACCACATGATCACTAATTTGTACAATCATTGATCGAATAGTGATTTTTAATTACATTCAAAGTAAATTGAAGGTGACGAATTATTGGATTCAATACAATTTGATTCATCACTTGTATCGACCTATACTTTTGAGAGGATTCTATAACCGTACGTGTACGAGTGGTGATATGAGTCACATTGTATTTGTTTGAATAAAGGTGTATTTTGAATGTCAAATAAAGGTGCGATTTTTAATTACATTCAAAATAAATTGAAGGTGACGAATGATCGGATTCAATACAATTTGATTCATCACTTGTATCGACCTATACTTTTGAGAGGATTCTATAACCGTACGTGTACAAGCGGTGATATAAGTCACATTGTATTTGTTTGAATAAAGGTGTATTTTGAATGTCAAATAGAGGTGTGTTCATTAGATTAAACAAGCTCCTTTTTATATCTACTTCTTTAATTCACCACTTACAATTAAAATACATATATTTTACATTTAAGATATATTAAATTTGATGAGTTAATTATCAATTCATTCTCAAACGTGGCCATAATGAAACTCTTCTAATCCTAACATCTTGAGGGTAGATATTGAATATATCTTTTAAGTTTTCGTCTACGACTAAATATTAAGCCTTCAAATAAATGCAATTAGTTTTTCCTTCAAAAAATACCTTACGACTTATAAATTATCCAATATAATATGATACTACCAATCAAAGGAGCACAAAATATTGGCTTGCAAACAATTAGTCTCAAATTTGAACCCCAATGACATGTTGTATGAATAATTTCCAAAAAATCTTTATTCTCTGTAATAAAAAAAAAAGAGCACAAAAATGTCACTAAATAATTGGTTGCACTTGCACTTATGTAAATTTTGAGATGAATTAAATATGAATATTTTCAAATACATTTTGTTTTCCAACTAATTAATTAAATGGTTGAAGTACGCACATTGATGAAAATGCACATCTTGGTGAAGAAACATGTCAATCCTTTGTTTTGTGGTGGTATCATACGTGGTGGCATGGCATGGGAGTTGTATACGAACCCACTCTAGGCTCTATAGCACCTCCATATCTCTCTGATCTCCACACAAAAGACACCAACATTATTTTTCTGCCTATAATATTATTATTAGCATCGATCACTTGATACCACTTCGGAAGGTGAACGCATTATTAATCAAAGTAAAATTCAATGCCATCATAATTTTATCTCTATTTTTAAAATTTAAATGAGAGAATTTTATATTTAGGAGTCATATAGGAGTGAGTTATAACTGGTTGGTGTGAGCAACAATGTAGGGCCAAAGCTGAGCACGTGGCAGACAAGGGCATCATCTTCATTTCGATGTGGGTCCCAGACCTGAGGGTGAAAGTGACCTTGGCCCATCACATGGAAGATGGAGGATGGAGGATGGAGGATGGAGCCATCCATGCATCATCATGCCTTCCATTTCTATATAATTTGCACATATATATATATATATATATATATCTTCTCTACGTACTTTGCCCTATTTCATAATCATTAATTAATCCCCGATTAGTAGAGCTTAAAAGGTTCCAGTTAGATTAATCAATCTTATTTTACTCACAAAGATGAAAATCAACTGTAGCCTACTACTAAATTTTGAACAAATTTGTAACAATCTCATTATAAATAAATTAAATTTTTAAATATAAATTCTAATTGTTTGATTACTGCTTAATTTAAAATATGAAATTTAACTACTGATCACAAATCACTATTTTCATGCATATAAGATTGTTTTTGTGCCGATGACTGATGAATATTGATGAGGGTGAACTGTGAAGCGCCCCCTGAATATTTTAAACCCTAGCTACTTCTTATCCTTATTATTCCTTGTTTTAACCACCCAAAATCCAGAGCTTTGTAGTTATTTCCTAAGGCCTAAGGACTTATAACTTGGAAAATATATTATAATCCAGCTTTTTAAGTGAACAGTGAACACCATTGTTGGAATTACTGACCGACCCTTCACGTGAACCATGGCGGAAATGGAATCCTACAACCAAAGTTATGACTATACCTTACCAATTATGAGCTAATTCAACTTCTAATTACTTAGCTGTTCATACACATGAAATTATAATATATTTATCTCTCTTTTGATTTTCCACCACCACTACACACTGCATGCAGATGCTGCCCAGTTTGGTCAACCAAACACCTTAATTAATCTCCCCAAGGCCCTACATACCGTCCATCTCTCTCTCCCTCTCCCTCTCTCTCTCTCTCTCTCTCTCTCTCTCTCTCTCTCTCTCTAATTTATTCTTTATAAACCCCCAAAATCCCCATATATCAACTTGCATTTTCGTATCATTCCGCCATGGCCATGGAGGAAGAAATCCATTTGCCCCATTTTACGTCTGAGGCTGACTACGCTGATCTCGACCTCAGCTTCACCAGCTGCACCTCCAGCTCCACTGCCATCACCGACCGCACCTTCGCAACCAATTCAGCTTCAAGTGCTCGCTCTAGTTTAGCCCGCAGCAGCCTCACCCTCAGCTTCAACGAATCCCGTCTCTCCACCACCACTACCTCCTTCCACACAACTCCTCTCCACCACCGCAAGTGGGATCCACACTGGTCGGCCATCAAAGCCGCCACCACCCTTTCTTCCGATCGTACCCTCCATCTCCGCCATCTCAAGCTGCTTCGCCATGTCGGAACAGGAAATCTCGGTCGCGTCTTTCTCTGCCACCTCCGTGACGACCACAAAGCCAACGCTGCCACCTTCGCCCTCAAAGTCGTCGACAAGGACTCCGTCACCCAGAAAAAACTGGGCCACGTGGACACCGAGGCCCAGATCCTATCCATGCTCGACCACCCTTTCCTCCCTACGCTCTACGCACGCATCGACGTCTCTCACTACATCTGCCTCCTCATTGACTACTGCCCCAATGGAGACCTCTACAACCTCCTCCTTAGACAGCCCTACAATCGCCTCCCTCTCCCAGCCGTCCGATTCTTCGCCGCCGAGGTCCTCGTTGCCCTCGAGTACCTCCACGCGCTGGGAGTAATTTACAGGGACCTCAAGCCTGAAAACATACTTCTGCGGGAGGATGGGCATATTATGTTATCGGATTTCGACCTTTGCTTTCAATCAGACGTGTCCCCTACTTTTGAACGTCGCCGCATTGAAAACTCAAGGCCCAACAAAAGAACAACTACTTATTCTTGTTTTTGCTCGACTTCGACAAGGGATGAGCAACGGGAGGAAATGGTAGCAGAGTTTGTAGCAGAACCCACGATGGCGTATTCAAAATCTTGTGTTGGAACCCATGAGTACTTGGCCCCGGAGATCATCTCGGGAAGCGGCCACGGTAACGGTGTCGACTGGTGGGCTTTCGGGGTGTTAATCTACGAGCTCTTTTACGGGTCGACGCCGTTTAAAGGCGGAACGAAAGAAATCACCCTGCGTAATATATCAGCGAGCAAGGGAGTGAGGTTCCACGTGGCGGAGGAGGAAGAGGAGGAAATGAAGGAGGCGAGAGATTTGATACAGAGGTTACTGGTGAGGGATCCACGGAGGAGGCTTGGATGCTCTAAGGGGGCAACTGAGATTAAACAACACCCATTTTTTAGTGGGATAAATTGGGCCTTAATCCGGACATATATGCCGCCACCTGAGATTCATGGGCTTCGTAGGAAGCCTACTAAGGCCCATGGAAACGTAATGAACAGGCCCACGCAAATGAGAAGAAAGTGTTGGTGGAAAGGACTCGGTCAATTTGTGAAGAGTAGATACAAGTATAATAAGAACCACAATAACAATAGTAATTATTACAATTATTATGTGAATAGTGAAAATATGAGGAGAATTAGTGAAGTTTGAATACAACCCTTTTTAGCTGGGATTAGAGATCAAAGTTCAGTGTTAAGGATTTGTATAAGTAGTACGTGGTTAGGAAAATTGGAGTCTCGGTCGCCGGTCGGATTTACAGTTTAGAGGCACTTGTGATATGTGAACGTCGATGTACATGAATTGGAGTCATACAGTGATGATTTTTTTTTGTCATAATACAGTGAAGATTCAATATTAGTTGTTTGGAGTTTTTTTTATTTTATTTTTCTTTAATTACATTTAATCGAAATTTTTATTTGTTCATACCATATCGGCCCAGACCAACCAAGGGGGCTCAGACCAACCAGGAGGCCCAGTTCGCTACCAAATATATCAGCCCAGAGGCCCGGCCCTCCGTCGGTCGGCACATCGGCCCAGACCGACCCATAGGTCCAACCCTCTACTAGAACCGTGTCACAGGCACTCTGGAGGACCATCCTCCGTCGGTCGGTATGTCAGGCCCAGATCAACCTGAGGGCCCAGTACCTCTACCCAACACAAGCCCAAGGGGCCCAAGCCTACTCAAACAAGCAAACCCTAGTAGGGTCTGGCTAGCACCGACACGTGGACATCTCCTACGTCCTCGTGTCGGCCCCACAGCAGCTGACATTTTTCCCACATCAGGAGAATGTATTTATTATACTCACCACACCCATATAAAGGGGTTCATTTGGCGTATAAAGGTAACTAAGAATTTTCTATTGACAACTACTTTGACAGTACACTTATTACCACTCCTTACCACTCAGACATATTACTGACTTGGGCGTCGGAGTACCTTTGGGCTGGTACCACACGGATGCCTATACTCTGACTGACCAATCAGCTTTCTCCCTTTTCAGGTATACTCCAAGGCACGTGACAGAGTAATATTCGCTCCCTAAGTTGGCACATTTTGCGCATCAATAGTTTGGCGTCGACTGTGGGAAACTGACTAAGTTTGCCCTCTACTCTACCGAGCCAAGAATAACGTTACCCTCTCATCCTCCAAGCATGCAGGACAACATAAATGGAGAAGTTACACCTGCACCCAACCGATGGCCCAAGGGACACCTCCCCCGAGGTGCTCTGGGCATTGGAAAAGTTGCAACGCGACATGTCTGAGATCAGGGCCAACGGCTCCCAGGCTGAGGTGCGCTATACCGAGCTCAGCGGGTAATAAACCGAGGTTGTCGCCTAGTTACAGGCCGCACAGGCCGAGCTGAACGCCCGTTGCGCCCAGGACGAGATCCGTGGGGCTGACTAGGTAGTGGCTGAATGCGTCGAGCGCGTAGAAAGGGTCCGCTGAACATCCGATAAGGGCAAAGCCACCACCGAAACCGCACCGACCGAAAAGGTCCAAAAACTCTTAGTCATACCCGGGAAGGGCGCTCAAGGGACCAGGATCTACCGTGTCACTCGCTAAGCTTTGAGCGGAACCTTCAGACCGGAGCACAAGAAGCTTAGTCCTGTCTAGCTCAAGTTCCCTTGAAAAAAGGGTATGTAAACGGTGAAACAAACCGGCTGGATACAACCCGAAACTAGCTCACAACAACACTCTCTCGGCAGGAACAACACCCACATCTTGGTTACGGAAGGAGCAGAATCCTCCCTGGAGATCCTCAGTGCGCGACGATCCGATCGCCCCCAACGCAGTAACAAGTCCAGAGGAAACTGAGGGAATTTATCCCATCGGGACGCACCGAGACCTCCGCAGTTCACCGACTATCCTTGCCAGAGAAAGGCTCCCACTACCGACCCAATCATCCAACAACTTCTTGACCGGGTAAGGTGCCTTGAGGCCGAGAAGGGAACCCCCAGACACATACTTGGGGTGGACTCAGCACGGGCCCCTTCACAGATCGGATCACTTTCTTCCAACATGGTCACACGATCAAACCGCTCAAGATCCCCCTCTACACGGGACAGACAGACCCAATCAACCACCTGAACAACTTCCGATCACCCGTCGCCTTTTCGAACTTGATCGATGAGGCCCATTGCCTAGTTTTTAGTTCCACCCTCACTGATGCCGCAATCAACTGGTTCCACCGACTGGAACCCGGCTCCATTGACTCCTTCGCCTAGCTCACAAAGATCTTCCTGAACCAGTTCATGATTCACACCAACAGACTCTTTTCGATCGAAGACCTTTTCCTCCTGAAGTAAGGGGAGACCGAGATGTTGGGTGAGTACACCGCCCGCTTCAGCCTGGAGTAATCTCGTTGCACCGAGTCAAATGACAAGATAGCCTTTACTGCGTTCAGGGGCGGTCTGCGTGAATCCCAATTCAGGTACGCCGTACATACCCAAGGTTGGTCTACTTAGAATGAGTTGATGCAATAGGTAGCTATTCTCGACAAGGCCGAGCTATTGACTAGCAAGGGCAGTGCTACTATGGGCAATAGCTACCAACCCAGCACTGGGAACTCGATCGACACACACCGACCGAGCCACTCCAACCCCCAGTCTGCTCCTCAGCAAGCCGCTCTGAGCCACAACCATCACCAAAATTCCCCGAGTGGGAAGAGGAAAGACTATACCTTTCATATAGCCTGGGGAAGAAGGGGAAAAACCACGGTCACCATCAGGGGCAGGGCCAGAAAGAGCAGAGACCCGATCACCACCGAACCAAGCGCCCTCCCCCTCGGTCCAAGTATGAGACCTACACGATTCTGAACACCTCATACGAGAATGTGCTAATGAACCTGGAGGATATGATTCCAAAGCTGACCTGGGCTCCCAGTAAAGGCCAACTGGCTAAAAATACTAGCGTCTACTGCCAGTAACACAAGTACAACGGCCACAACATCGATCAATGTGTGGCTTTCAGGGATCTCGTGGAGGCGCTGGTCTGAGACGAAAAGATCAACCAGTTCTTGCAGCATACTTTGCAATAACCCCGACACCCCTAGATCAACACCATCATCGGTGGTATTTACATCTCTTCGCCACTAGCATCGAACCGAGCCAGAAAGGACTTCCTACAAAGAATAAGGCACAATCAGCAGGTCTTCCAGGTTGCAAAAGAGTGAGCTCGGAAGGTGGCGCACAATAGTTGGGAGGCAATATCCTTCTCGGAGGAGGAAGAGTGTGGGGTGACCTACCCACATGACGACCCGCTCGTTATCCGAGCCATCATCAGTAACTTCGATGTCGGTCAGATCATGGTCGACACAGGTAGCTCGGTGAACGTCATTTTCATGGAGGCCTACAAGTAGCTTCAGCTCAAGGAGATTGAGCTAGACCGATCACCTTCACCACTGTTCGAGTTCACAGGGGACTCCATTGTCCCGGTCGACACGGTCAACCTTCCCATCACTGTCGCACGAAAACCCAAAGCGCGCCATCGTCTTGGCCCTTCCTCGTGGTCGACTACCCGAGTGCCTACAATGTCATCCTGGGCCGCGGTCTGATCAACCAGCTCCGAGCAGTCATCTTCACCCACTTGCTAAAAGGATGGGTCTCGGAGGAAGGGCTTGGTCGGCGACGCAGGCGATGGGAATGACACCCCCTGAAAGGTGAATGACGGCTCAGGGAATGACATCTCGATCGGGTTGGGGATTCTAGCCTGGACCCTCACCTCCTCGGTCATGTTGGCTAGCGTGTTCCAGACCTGCCTCTCCCGCTCAGCCTCGTTCTTGTTAACTTCAATGTTGATCGGGTCTCAACTGAACCACAGGCTTTAGAACCTCCCAGTGCCTCTCCAAGTTTACCATGGGAACCGTCATGGTCATGTTGGTGGATGGAGGGGGCACGATCGGCGGAGCAGGAGTCTCGACCGATACGGCCTTCGAGATGGTAGAGGCTTTTTTGCTTTTCTTCCTCTGTCGATCAATCCCGACCATCCGACCCAGCTTCTCCGCAGCTCACGAGTCGAAGGACGGTGATCTGTGAGCACCAGAGCCAATTCTCAGTGCCTATTTCCTCTTTTCCCCGACCTTCTCTTTGGGGCTGGCACTAACCGACCTGATCTTCTTCCTCTGTTCATTCGACTTGGTCATTTTTTGCTCTGCTCTAGCTTCCTGAGCCGCTCGGTCTATCCGTCTCTTGACGTCTTTAGGAACGACTTGCAACAAACACCAAATGTCAGTACAAAAATAAATGATAACATATAGAGAGGCAACCTATGCGGCAGAGTCCTACTTACCAAGGTTGGGGATCAGGCCGACCTCGTGCAGAATTTGGGGAACCCAAAGCACGTCTCTGTGACGCCACGGGGGAGTATACGTTTTTCTGACTCGCTCGCAGGCCCTCCGATCTTCGTCGGTCGGAATCGCTTCGAGAAGGGTACCTGCACACAAATCATCTCCGTTAATCACTTGCATACTGACCTAAAAACATTATAATTCAACAGTTCAGAGACCGACCCTCGGCACCCAAATCCTGGAATGACGACGGGTTGCCTCGTCCTCCCCAGTTCCCCCTGAAAAAGATAAATTTGGCCTTGTATGTCTTCTGCGAGGACGACAAACCATAGATAAATTGCCCCCGAGTCATCTTGTCCTTGCACCGAGCATGTACCCAACCCGTGCTCTACTGCTGTTGTGCGAATTCGTAGAGGTGGACGACCTGGGAGTAGGTCAGTGGCTTTTCTCCCGCTCTAACAAATGCGGCGTACATGCTAACCAGAATGATCTAGACATTCGAGTTCAGCTGTCCGAGGGCCACGCCAAGCCCTCGGATCATCCTCCTTAGCAAGGGTTGTAGTGGCAGCTGGCCGTTGTGACTGCACAACTCGGTGTAAAATAAGGCCCAACCCTCATGCTCCTCACTTGGCAGCTCGGTGGGACTGACCACCCAGAGCTCCACGTCCGAGGGCACCACCCATGCCTACCAGAATTTCTTTACCGACGCCTCTGTCTGCCGGCTCTCATATGCATCTATCGACCACAACACCGTTCTGATAGACTCCTCGGTCGGACCCTCAATCTTCTGCGCTGTGCTACCCTTTCCTATTGGTCTGCGTCTTTTCCACCTTGGACCGCCCGAAAGCAGACATTTTGTTTTAATCACCTTTGGTGGTTTTCTTAGCAGCTTTCCTCGTCGGTGTGTCCTCCATCGAGGGGTCTGCGTCCAATGAGAAGCTCTATCGGTCTTACTTTTTGTAGTTCCATACTTCATTCGAATGGTTATTTCTGTCAGACATCGGATCACTACGAACAGAGATAGAAAAAAACACCTATTGGTCACCAACCACTATTTTCCCAGGATCGAACCAGCGTCCGACCCCTAGTTCATCCACAATTCATACCAAAGAAAAAAATCAAAACACCACATTGAATCGAAAAAAAAGCAAAGGACGGAGGTCATACCTTGTGATTGAGCGACGGTTGCCCTCACCGGAAATCACACCACCGTAGACTTTATCGGAAATGCTCTTCAGAAATCGCCTCAACAATGAAAAATCTCAGAAACTAGAAATGTGAGAAAGTGAAAAGTTTAAAATGTTTTTCACCCACTATTTATTGGTGCAGGTCGGCAGCCAAACTGTCCCTTCTTTTCGCGTGACATTTATTACCCTGCCAGTTGTCTTCCACAAACCCCACGTGCCCCTGCACACCTGGTTGGCACCCAATTGGTCACGAACATCAATAGTCACACCCCCCTCGACTTCCGAACCTACTAACACAACCCAGGCGAAATTCGTTTTCACCGCCAACACCGACCGACTCACATCCACTTGGTCTCCTCTCCGCCTCCCACTGGGGGCATGGACACCCGGTCTGGGGCACTCTTTTTTACAAGTCCCTAACCAAGAAATTCCACCTCGATCACCAACTTGGGGGACTTCTGTTCATACCATATTGGCCCAGACCGACCAAAGGAGCCTAGACCAACCAGGAGGCCCAGTCCGCTGCCAAATATATCAGCCCAGACCGACTCCAGAGGCCCGGCCCTCCTTCGGTTTGCACGTCGGCCCACACCGACCCATAGGTCCAGCCCTCTGATAGCACCGTGCCACAGGTACTCTAGAGGACCACCCACCGTCTGTCAGTATGTTAGGCCCAGACCAACCGTAGGGCTCAATACCTCTACCCAACATAAGCCTAAGGGGCCCAGGCCCACTTAGACAAGAAAACCCTAATAGGGCTTAGCCAACACCGACACATGGACATCTTCTACTTCCACGTGTCGACCCCACATCAACTGACATTTGTCCCATATTGGGAGAATGTATTTATTATACTCACCACACCCATAAAAAAGGGGTCTATTTGGCGTATAAAGGTAACTAAGCATTTACTATTGACAACTACTTTGACAGTACACTTATTACCACTCCTTACCACTTAGATCGACTACTAACTTGGGCGTCGGAGTACCTTTGGGCTGGTAACACACCTGTGCCTATACTCTGACCGACCAACCAACATTCTCCCTTTTCACGTCTACTCCAAGACACGTAGTAGAGCAGCATTCGCTCTCTAAGTTGGCATATTTTGTGCATCAACAGTATTTGTATAGAAAATTAAGTTCGATTTTCGTAAGGAAAAATACATATATTTTTACTTAGCTTCATTAAAAATGATACATCTCATACCAGATGTAATGACCCGTTCCAGAAATCAGGATTAGCTTAGTGATTAATGACAGATTAGTGAGGTTAATCAGTCATTAGTTGGACGATTTCGAACGGACGGTGCAAAATGACGATTTTGCCCCTAGAATGGGCAAAAATGTTAACTTTTCGTTCGGGCGGTCAAATGGACTTTGACCGATTACCGTGACGTAGTTCAGGACGTCACGAGTTCATAGATAGGTGGCACGTCCGATTTCGACAATCGAGGAGGAAGTTACGACGTTCGGAAGTTCAAGGGCAATTTTGTAATTTGGTTAAAAATGGGCGATTTGGTGACTTTACAAACGACATGGATTTGTCACGTAATTCGAGGACCGTTAGGTAGGTCTCGATCCCCTGAGTACAACGACAGGTGGCACATCATCATTGGTCTTCGAACGAATTATTTATTGGCTTAATTGTACGAGGGGTAAAATGGTAATTTTGCAAGAAAGGGGTAAAATGGTCATTGGCCTGCATTGGAATTTGTGCCCAGTCAAGGGTGGACACTTGGATGCCTTGGGGAAGTGAACCCACAGAGATTGGAACACGTGTCCCAGGTATAGAGGTTTGTGGAATTTTGTTTCACCGCCTTACTTAGTTTCAAAACAATTAAGTTGTAAGTTTTGTTTGCCCGGGTTTCTGAGAACAGAGACAAAGACAGAGTAATTGTGACAGGACCCGTCCCCGAAGGACATAGATAGCCGTGACCGGTCCTGCTCCCGTCTGACAAGTCAGTTGAAATTCCGAAGTTACCCTCAGCATTTGTCAAATAAGGGATAACCGCACCCGTGCCCACTCATGCCTCAACTTCTCGAATAGCCTCGACCATCGCGCCACGACCTGGAGGGTCAATAAAACAGAAAAGGTGTGAGTGGACAAAAATAAAAGTTTAAAAATACATTTATCAAAAGACATTCCTACCCTCCAGTTTCGTAAACATGCATGCATATCATAAATCATGAGTAAAGTAAATCTGGGCATAAACGTTCATAAAGCACAAATCATGAACAATAAAAACCACGGGACTCATTTCCATATCCAATATCATATCCAATCTCATATAGTCATGTTATTCCTGCAACGCGTGCAAATCAATTGGCTCAAGGACCGCTCAAAATCCGAGCATCCGCTGATGTGAACACATCACCGAACGATCTCCACATAATCCAGCACATCTGATCTGAGTCGAGCCTCCCTCGGAAGCACGACAACAGACCGTGCTACGTGACCTCTCCAGGGTAAAAACTTCCATCCCGGAGGTGAGCGTTATCTCCAGGGTTCATTCCGGGGAAACACATTCCCAACCGGAAGCCCTAATATCCACAATATATCGTCATCATGAAAACCAGTGAAAGACAGTTGCATTTGAAATCAAAACCATTTTCAACACAGGGTCTCAGCCCAAAAAATAATCCATAAAATCCATAAATCCAGAGTCCCGATTTCATAAATCCGAAAACCATCAATATCATCATGTAATCGCATGAAAATACTAATCCAATCAAAATCACATTTCCATTGGGTCTCACGCTCAACATATCAATTTCACACAAATTCGCGTAACCGCAACCTTAGTTGCCATTCATAAATCCATAAGAGATATCTAGAAAACATTACAAATTCATCAAATCAATTTGCCGACTCATAACCCGAGTCAAAACCAATCACAAATCCCGGGCCTTCGCCCAAAACAGTAATATCTCGGGTTTCTCGAAAATCGTGCCAAAAAATATATAAAATAATATAATATTCCCAAAATCTGAAAATCATCATATCGAAACATCAATCATACCAAATCATTTCAAATAATATCATAAAGCATTTAAAACATATATGCATGCATTCAGGGTAGAAAACAAAAGTCCACTCACACACCGTTCTTATCGCTCGCTTTCCGAGCTGCACGTTTTTCCGAAATTTCCAGAAGTCACCATTCCTGTCCAAAATCATTATCGAGGGTCACTAACATCTCAATATACCTCATATAATTTTCCCCAATTTTTCTGGAATTTAAATACGTATTTTAAACGTAATATAAACCTTCGGACCCTCGAAATAATATCGAAACGGTGTCCGTTTTCCTCGAAACCAGTGCCAAAATGTTCGCTACATTAAATAGGACAAGTTTCATGTTGAACTCACCTTGGAATTCCCACTCACGCGCCCCCACGCGCCGCCGCAAACGGCTGCGCATGAGTCCACGCGCTGCTACAGTAACCACCACTATTCATCTTCTCGACCCGGTTGCCTGGTAAACGGGTCTTTCAACCCGCGATGCAACCCGTTCCAAACTTCATCAATTCTGCATAATTTTCATCAAATAAAACGGCTAATCTCATCATTTTAATACAAATTAAGGTTTTGTGGCTTCAATTATATCCATAGTTGGCCTAAACTAATCCAACTTAATACAAACGGTCGAAAGCTGTTCATCGTCTGAATTCATCAATTCAGCATTCAATCCTTCAATTGATGAGTCAGACAACATCGTGGCCTTATTTTCAAGATGTTTTTTAAACTCAATTACAAAAGATTGGACCTCCAATTACCTGAACTCAGCCGAGGTATGTCCAAACTATCGCGGGCCCAGTTCTTGATCAATTCGTGACTAACTCTCTTCGATTTTGATCTCAGTCGACTCGTCTCAGGTCCAGTAAGCTCACCCAAACATTTATTTCCATAAATTAAGCCGCCAATGCAAAATTCAATCCTAAATTATCAATTCAAAGTTTCGGGTATTTTTCTGATTTCAGCTGGGTTCGAAGCCCATCACTCATCTTTCAATATCCTCTCAATTGTCTCTTTGAATTTCACTTAATTCACCACAAACCCAGCCAATGAATTTCATGTTTCACCTGAGAGCAAGTATGGTTTCTTGCTCTGTTTTTTCTAAAACGCACACACTCTTCAATTGTAACCACACCGCCCAAATCGATTTGCATCATTAATTTAAGCCACTAATTAGTAGATTAAAGTGACACATGTCACTCAGTGGCAATATCAGGCTCAATTTCCAAAATTCCAGGTGTCTACTGCTTGATGAAAACAGTAGTGAATCAGCCATCATAGCACAAGTTCTAATTTGCCCCCGCCCTACCAAATTACCAAAATACCCTTCATATACCTAGACCCATAACCTTCACATCCGAACTCCGATTGACGCATGCCGTCTGTCTACGGATTCAGCGTCTCGAGACCTACCCAACGGTATTGACGGAAAGTCCAAACACAGTCCCGATCAAAAAGTCAACAAATGGTCCCTCTTTAACCAATTTACCGAATTACTCTTAAACTTTCGAACCTCATAACTTTCTCCTCGAATGTCGGAATCGGGCGTGCCACCTGTCTATGAACTCGTGATGTCCCGAACTACGTCACAGTCATCGGTCAAAGTTCGTTTGACCATTCGAACCAAAAGTCAACTGTTCGCCCAATTCTAGGGGTAAAATCGTCATTTCCTTCAAATTTTTCAAATTTTCCTTTTTCGACTTTCCAGGTCGTTACAAATTAGGTGTGGGTGTAGTGCCTGTGTTCAGTTTGTGCTCGTGTCGTGAGTAAGCTTGTGTTGTGCGGATGTGATCAAGTGGAAAACTGAGGGACGTGTGTGAGAGAAGTGAGAGGAACAGAGAAAAATAGAAACAGGGGATTTTACAGGTTTATACGGGTTGTAGGTGAGTCTGATTGGAACTAGAGATGTTGGTAATATTCAGTGATCAAGAGAAGTGAGGAAGACTGGAGGACGGTGGTCGTGCCACGGTGAAATCGAAGGGGTGCAGGGAAACTATACTAACGATCTCTGTTTCTCGGTTTGTTTTAAAAAGGGAAAATTATTGGTTTATAAGTTGAAACATGATTTGGTTGACTATGTTAGCTCCTGGAGACTGAGATGAGTTCAGAGGATAGGAAACCGTGACCGGAGAACTCGTAGTGGCCGGGAACAGAGGGCTGCAATTTTCTGTAAATTGTCCTTCGAATCGGGAGGTAAGTTCCAAGGTCTAAATTCTTATGTTCATGTGAGAAATCAATTGTAAATCAAGAGAAAAACAAGTAGGAATTAACAGGCGGGAAATCGAATTTGGAAAACGTTGGAAATAGCCGTGAACCGTTTGCGCTGGTTCGGTTGAACCGATCCGGTTCAAACCGGTCTGAACTGGGCTGGCGGGAGGTTGAAGGAGATGAAAAGTGCAGGCGCGTGACTCCCACACACAGCCTCTTTGGGCTATACGTGAGAGCGCGTGGGGCTCCTTTTGGGGAAGTTTCCAACACGAATTTTAAAGTATTCGATGTAACGAACATTTTGGTACTGGTTTCGAGTCGATCAGACATTGTCTTGATAAGTTTCGGGATGTTCGAAGGTTTTAGGGCTCGTTTAAAAATAGTTAAAAATTCCGGAAAATTACGGGGCTTTAGTATAAGTTTAATGAAGTTGTTAATGACCTCATTATGAAATTTGTACAGGTTTGGGAAAGTCGGTGATAGTGAATTGGGCGGGAATGGCGTAAGTGCACGCATATCGAGGCAGCGGCGAAATGGTCTGTGAGTGGACTTGTTTTCTAACTTATGATGCATGCATATATATTTTTATATGTTTTCTATACGTGATTCTATGATTTGATTATGATCTTGATGATTTGCGGTTTTGCACGTATTTCGAGATTATTCCGTATTTGCACGTTTTACGAGTTTTCGATTTCTATTGTGAATTTGAGCATGGTTTTGATGATTGGATTTCGGGATTTGATATATGATTTGATTTCAAGGATTTGAAACGGATTTCGGAAAAGTGATTTCGGGCTTGGAGCCCTGTTCATGAGATTTCGATATACGAGATTTCGGTTTTGAAACTGGATTTCGGAAACAATATTTCGGATTTGGTTTTGATACTTGAAAGGAAATTCTGGATTTGGGTTCTGGATGATGGTTCCGGATGCCAGCTTAGATAATCATTGTTGCGAATTCAGATAAGGATTTTCTATGGTTTTCACTGTTGATTGAAAAATGGTTTTGGGTTTAAAGACCTGGAAAAAAAAAATCGCTGGATCTGGTTATGAGTTTAAAGACTCAGTTGATTGACGGGATAAGGGCCCTGGATTGATATGTTTTGAGTTTAAAGACTCATTATATGTTTTGTGTTTAAAGACTCGGTTATGATATCCCCCGAGGTCTGTTGATTTTGTTTTGAGTTTAAAGACTCGTTGATATCCCGGGAAGGCCTGATTATTGCGCATCGTTTTGAGTTTAAAGACTTGGGCGCACTTGAGATCCAGCAAAATCGCATGATTGATGTTTTTCACTGGTTTTTCATTGGTTTTCCGATGTTTTGGGCAGTGGCCCGGATGAATTGGTTTTGATGAGTTTTGGGACTGAGTTCCCGTACTTTGAGATCAATTTGTGATTTTGGGCTGAGGCCTTGGATTTGAATTGTGGATTTGAAGAAATAAATGATTCTGGTTTTCATTGATGGTTTCGAATATGAAATGGTTTTAGAGCATGTACTTTATATGCATGCATTGGTTTTTGCGTGGAGGGTATAGATGGTGTTTTCTGATAACTGTTTTAGAACTTATACTTTATTTTGTCTACTCACAGTCTTTTTGTGTTCTCGATACCCTCCAGGTTGTTGCGGTGCGGGCTGTTGGTCGAGAGGGACGGTGACATTACATATGCGATCCACAGTAGAGTCTGCAAGCTCTGGGAAGTCCGGGAGTTTTGAGTGGTTCAGTTAAGAATCCCTTGTCCGACTTACGTATCACATGGAGGTTGGACGTCAGTTTAGCCTTCGTGTCACTCGTAAGTTAGACGGGAGCATGACTTATCCCTTAATCCCGGGGGATTAAGGGCGGGTCGTGTCACCAGAACCTAGAATTGGAAACGAGAAAACTACCATTTTACCCTTATATACGTTGCCTCGATTAGATATAGCCTAGAACCTTATCTATTGCTACCTAAGCCCTCTAACAAACTCGAAGCCCACTTTGGTAAATCCTATTTAGGAATATCCTTTGTGTGAGACCCAGTGCTAGCCTACTAAATCTTTACCCTTGAACTCCTGATATTGGTTGTTCATTAGGCCAGTCTATAGCTCATAAATCCATCAAGCCTTTGATATGTGTTTGCCCCCCACTAAACTCAACCCCAACACACACATCAACTCACACACCCATGTCATCCTCTTCCCCTCCATCTTTTGAACACGACCGAGAACATAGAAGGATAGAACGCCATACACCCAGCTCTCGTCTCGCTTCCCAACACCTTCATATCACAAGCATCGGTGTCACTAGCATCTTCTCCCTCTATTGCAATTGATTGACCCTCCAACCACCGTGAGCACCCGATGCTCATGACATCGAAGTGAGGCCACATGCGGCAAGCACCAACCTAGACCACTCAAACCAAGTCCTAGATGGCCCCACAACCTAGTCGTGACCTTCCTTGACGGTCGAACTCATCATAGAAGCCTAAGGATCACCGTGACCCAAATTGGAGGACTCGAGCCGATTTTGACCCGAGTCGTCGACCCGTGGAGTTTGGATTCCAAGCAAGGTAAATTCGATCCATTTCCATGTTATTGTTTCTTTTAAGACTAGACCATTATCCTAGGCTCATTGCATGTTAATTTCATTGCAATAATTAGCAACCGCGACCTCGCCGTAATTTTAGACCCACTATCCCTCTCGTTTTTTTCTAGAAAAAGCACGTATCCCTCTAACTCCCAATCACGATTAGTAGACTCTCCTAGTTGTTAGCTTTGTCATAATACGAGTGCATGTCGTTTTGGTGCGAGGGAAACAGCGGAGGATGTCGCCGGAATCTACAAAGCCGAGACTTTCCCAGCGACGTTGTAGCCAGATCAGGTAGATTTTGAACCTACGAGTTAGATTTTTTTAATCCTAACATTTAGTATATTAGTTTGGATTGATCACTGTTTCTAACCAAGCTCCGGTGACGGAGATAAATGGTGGTCAACGTTAGTCAACGGTCAATCACGATTAGTCAACGATCAACCACTGTTAGTCAACTAACGGTGTTACGAAGAAATACTCCATGAAATATTCTGGGAATATACGATATATTTCAGAGAATATTCTAGGGAATATTCCAAGGATTATTCCTATGCGTGTGAGGTTCACATGTGGCATGTGTTACACTGTAGCTCGACACGCGCATAGCATGTGATGCGGGCGTGTAGGAGCGTGGGCACGCGTACTCGCGCGTGGGTGAGCGTGGCCAACGCATGGGAGCTCCGGTCAGAGCGTAGAAGCGCGTGAATCACTTTTTTGATCCTCCACTGAGGGATCTAAAAAGTTAAAAATTGAATACAGTGACGCTTGTTAAATTGGTGGTTTAGGTGAGAGACCATTTCTCAAATTTTTCCAAGTTATGAATAAGCATAATATGAAAATTAAGAACAAGTAAGTACAAGTATAATATGAACATGTTATACATACACATTAAAAATGATTTTTAATCTCCCCCACAACGACGCCAAAAATTGATACGGCTTAAACTACTCATTTAAATAAACACGTAATTCAAGTATATGCAATTTGAACCTTTTTTGTGTAGATGTAGTATTGGTAAATATAGATCGTTCTTAACCGAGTAAATTAGGGAACATTAAATAATGGTTAGTGAAAAACAATAATAAATAATCAAAAAAGAAAATAATGAATGAATAAATAAATTAAAGAATTAAAGAATTAAATAATTAAAAGATTAAACGAGCGATTTTAAAAAGAATCGTAGCCAAAGCTACATTTTAACAAACTAAGAATAAAAAAATGTGAATGCTCATGCTAGAGTCTATGAATATACTTTGTGCATTCTTCAGGTAGATACCTATGTGCTGCATTAATTTGGAAGTGCTTGAACTTGTGCATTTGCTTGCCTGTGACTATACTGTGTGCATTCTTAAACTTATACATTAACTCCTAGAGTCTCTTCTTAGATATATATATATATATGTGCTATCTTCTTTGGGAGTGATTGGCTTGCGATTTCGGTGACAAGGCCTTAGGGAGAGCAAGTTAAGGAGGACCCGTTGCAGGGATTGGAGTCGAGGATTTTCCAATCAGACAAGAAGGAAGGTGGTGGGGAGGAAGAACAATGAAGCCATGAGAAGATAAGGATGGCTTCATGAATCCATATCAGAATTCGCAGTCAAGCAAACACCGAGGGAATACAGCAGCAACAAAGCAGTGAGGACTAGTTTCTGCTACTTTGGGGGCTTCATTTCGGAGCACTAACGGCGAAAAACAAAGCCGGTTGATTATAAAATGGGTTTCATCAGTTTTTTGAATTTGAATTCCAATTTGGTTCTGTTATGTCTGTTTGGGTACAGAGAAAGTGCTGGAAAAAGGGGGAAAGTCCGAAAGAAGAAAAAGAAGTAGATGATGATGATGATGAAGTATTTTTCGGAGATGCAGTGAAGGTGTTTGATTTGGAGGATTTGTTAAGGACGTCATATGAATTTGGTCCCACTGAGGGCTTACTATTATAGCAGGGATGAGAAGCTGCTTGTGTATGATTACATGCCCATAGGAAGCTTATCTGCTCTTTTGTAAGGTGAGAAATTTTTCTCTATTCGTGGGATTAGAATTTGGGATTGGATTTTTACAGAACCCAAAATCCAAATGAAGAAAAGAAGATGACGATGATGAAGAAAAAAAAATTCAGATTAGATGAAGAAAATGAACATGATGATGATGAAGACGAAAAAATCAGATTAGATTGGAAAGTTGGGATAGGTTGAGGAAAAACCCAGATGGGATGCATTGTTCATCATCCTCTTCCTTCTTCAATTTTTGTTGTTTTTTTAATATTTAATTTTAATAATTTCTACAATTGGAGCAACGGAGCTAATAAAATGAGCGTTTCGCAGCACATTGGAACGATTTAGTATTATAGGAGCAAATTGAGATGAAATAGCCAATTTAGTATTATAAGAGCAAATTGAGATGAAATAGCAAAAGCATTTTAAGTAATAAGTGAAGCTTTTAAGTAGTGCACAGCTAACATCCATTTAGTAACTGGCAACTTCAGTAACCGTCTACTTTCTGTTATGTATTATGCATGCACCTGACATCCACACAGATTAACTCACACTGACGTTGTATGTACATATCCAATTTATTAACTCACATTATATATTTACATATTCGTGTTTTGCTTTCAGTCACTGGAGTTTTCTTTGCTCACATTTGTCGACATGCTATGGTATTCATTGTTTAGCTGGATTTTCTTTTTGCCCATATTGGTTGACAATGCTACCGTACATGCTCAATGTTTACCTAGATTTGCTTCACTGTATGTATCTAGTTCTTCTATGATTATCTGTGAGTCTCTGCCTTTTTATTAGTTCATGGATTCTCTTCATCGAAATAGGGAAATTGTAGTGAGGAGGCGAGGAGATAAAGTAGTAAAGTGGATGGGGGTAAGCAAGAGCACTCTTTAATATCCATTAATGAAATCCATCTCTTGCTGATCAATACTTAGATATATCAGTCTTATTTTACAAACAAATAAGATATGCCTCATGTTTAGATAAAAACTGGGGATAATGACTGAGACAGTGAGGCTTCTCTAACCCGTCTCTTAATTTAAAACTTAAGAGATAAGTATATAGACTTGGAAAAGTTAATAAGATGTGCGTTTTTTTCAACATAGCAAGATGGATTGCCCACGTTGCTTTGAAGAAAAATTAGCAAGTCTAAAAAGTAAATGAGTACTTACTGACTTCAATGACTTCAATATGTTGTTTTGTGTTACAACTATTTTATAGGAAGAAAAAAAAATTAAATTCCATTTAAATTTGATGGATAATTTCAAATATAAATTCTCATTTTAATTCACATAAAATAAATATTCATTTTAAACAATGTGCTTACGTTTAAATTCGGACAAATTACAGAAATAATAAAATAGGCCCCAAAAAAAAAATACTCAAAAACTTGGAGTTGAATCTAGTAGGTTGCATGGCGATTGAAACATCCTGGCTTATTTTATACAAGTACAATTACATGCAAGTGAGTGAGTAATAGTTGTTTATTACCTAACAGATAACGAGTTAATAATAGTATTAGTGTTCAAATTCCAAACCACCTTACCAAGATTTTTTCTTTCCTTTTGAGCTCTGAGTTGAAATGTATTGAGATTCCACTAAGCTAGCCACTCGCACAATCAGAGTCTCCCAAGAAATTATTACAACTTACAACTAACAGGGACAAACAGTTCCAACAACAACAAAAAGCAGCCTATTTAGGATGACTCACAATCTCCACCATTGCAATCTCAGATATTCACATGACAAGTCTCTCTCAATCATGGAAACAACAACCATACATGTCATGGTGGACTATCACAACGAGACAAAATGCAGAGGCACAGAGATAGGAAGAAGAAGAAGATGAAATTCAGAGCAAAAACCAGAGCCAAAGAAACTGAACTAAGAAGCACTTATTCATTTGGTGTAAAATGGTTAGAGTTGACTTGTTTTTTATTTTGCACTGCTTCAGATTGTGACTCGTACTGGCTTTCCCCACTTTCTTGCCTTCATCAATCAATCAGTCTTTTTCCCCAATTTTCTTGCTTGCCTCTCATTTTTGGTTTCTCTCTGTAAAGTTGGGTGAACCTCTCTGTCTCTGAGTTCTGACTCTCTCTCTCTCTCTCTCTCTCTCTCTCTCTCTTCCTTATCTCTGACAATCTGACTCTATTCATTGTTCTTGGGCGTTTCTTTTCTTTTTCCTCTTTCAAATGCTTTATATTTCAATTGGGGTTTGGTCCTTTTAAGTTAATGCCACAGTTGAGACCACAATATTTCCTTCTACTTTTTTCTAAATTCGCCATTTTTTTGGTGTGCTTTGGAATTCGGACACCATGCATTAACTTCTACCTCATTCTTCTCGTGTCCCCCACGTCAGCTTTCATCCTTTCAAATTTTTCCCAAATTAGTATATCCAATTGAAGGGTTTTAAGGAAAATTTTCCTTCAAAAATTTCATTCCATAAGGCTTGTTTTGGAAGCATGTAGCTTTTGTGCCATATAATTTCATCAGGCCCTTCTTATTCAATTCATCTGTTTTCTTAATTTGTGTATGTATAAATAGAAATGGCTTGGCAGGTTTTGGCACTCATTTTCTATCTAAGTGTTGCCTCCATAAACTCATTAGAGCAAGAGGCTCTTTCTCTTTTGGAGTTCAAAAGATCCCTTCTTGATCCCAATGACAATCTTCAAACATGGAATTCATCCTCGTACTCATCTCCTTGCAATTGGACTGGCGTCCGGTGTACCGATTTCAAGGTAACTTCTATAAATCTCAGTGGCCTTAATTTGTCTGGCAATTTGTCCTCAACCATTTGTAATCTGCCTTATTTACTTGAATTCAATGTGTCCATGAACTTTATCTCTGGTCCCTTCCCTAAGGCTCTTGCTAACTGTCATAATCTAGAGATTCTAGACCTTTGCACAAATAGGTTTCATGGAGAATTGTCAACCCCATTTACCCAAATGACCAACCTTAGAAAGCTTTACCTCTGTGAAAACTATGTGTTTGGTGAAATTGCTGAGAAGATAGGGACTTTAACTTCACTTGAAGACCTTGTCATTTACAGTAACAATCTCACTGGCTCAATTCCCATGTCAATTAGTAAATTGAAAAAGCTTAAACTCATCAGGGCAGGTCGAAACGCCCTTTCGGGCCTCATCCCAAATGTGATTGGTGAGTGTCAAAGCTTAGAGGTTCTTGGGTTGTCACAAAATCAGTTAGAAGGGTCCCTTCCTAGGGAGCTTCAAAAACTTCAAAACCTAACTGATTTGATCCTCTGGCAGAACCATTTAACTGGTTCAATTCCTCCTGAGATTGGTAACATAAGCAGGTTGCAATTGCTTGCCTTACATGTCAATTCTTTCAGTGGCTTGATCCCGAAAGAACTTGGTATGTTATCAGATTTACAAAGATTGTATATCTATACCAACCAGCTTAATGGAACTATCCCAAGTGAGTTAGGGAATTGTAGCAATGCTGCTCAGATAGACCTTTCTGAAAATGAGCTATTTGGTTTCATACCCTGGGAGTTGGGTTCCATTCCTAATCTCCAATTGCTTCACCTTTTTGAGAACCAACTACAAGGAAATATCCCTAGGGAGCTTGGGCAGTTGAAGCTGCTGCAGAGGCTAGACTTGTCCATAAATCATTTGACGGGCACAATCCCACCAGAGTTTCAGAATCTTACATACATGGCTGATTTGCAACTGTTCGATAATCATCTTGAGGGTAGAATTCCTTCTAGCCTTGGAGTCAACAGCAACTTCACCATTCTTGACATGTCTGCGAATAAGCTTGTTGGTACCATCCCTCCACATCTTTGCAAGTATCAGAAACTAGTATTTTTAAGCCTCGGATCAAATAGATTGTCTGGAAGCTTACCTCCTGGTCTCAAGACATGTAAGTCTCTAATGCAGCTAATGCTAGGTGATAACAGGCTAACAGGAAGCCTCCCTATGGAGTTGTATAATCTTTCTGCTCTTGAGGTGTTTCAAAACCGATTCTCAGGACCAATACCTCCAGAAGTAGGCAGGCTTAAAAATCTGGAGAGGCTACTCGTGTCGGATAACTACTTTTTTGGGCATGTTCCTCCAGAGATTGGGAATCTGTCACAGCTCGTGACCTTCAATGTGTCCTCTAACAAGCTCTCGGGTAGTATTCCTCGTGAGCTGGGGAATTGTGTGAAACTGCAAAGGCTTGACCTTAGTAGGAACCACTTCAGTGGGCCTCTACCAGAAGAAATTGGAATGCTAGTGAATTTGGAGCTTCTGAAGCTATCTGATAACAACTTGATAGGAGGAATATCAAGTACTCTCGGGGGCCTGGCCCGACTGACAGAGTTGCAGATGGGTGGAAATCATTTCTCTGGTAGCATCCCTGTAGAGCTTGGTCAGATCACTGCCCTGCAAATTGCCCTCAACATCAGCCATAATGATCTTTCAGGTACAATTCCTGAAAACTTGGGAAACTTGCAGATGCTTGAATCCCTTTACTTGAATGATAATCACCTTGTTGGTGAAATTCCTGTCTCAATCGGTGAGCTGCTTAGCCTTATGGTGTGCAACCTTTCCAATAATAACCTAGTCGGAACGGTGCCAAACAACTCAGTATTTCAAAGGATGGATTCTACAAACTTTGCGGGAAACAATGACTTGTGCAGACCAGGTTCCTTCCATTGTCATCCATCTATTGCCCCGAAACGAAGCAGCTGGGTCAAGTGGGGCTCATCTAAAGAAAAACTTGTGAGCATTATTTCTGTTGTCATTGGATCAGTTTCCTTGTTTTGTATACTGGGTTTCTGCTGGGCAATAAAGCGCCGAGGACCTACCTTTGTTGCTTTTCAAGATCCCACAACGCCAGAAGTGTTAGACAACTATTACTTTCCCAAAGAAGGTTTCAAATACCAGGACCTTGTTGAAGCCACCAGCAGCTTTTCAGACAGTGCAATTATAGGCAGGGGAGCCTGTGGCACTGTCTACAAAGCTGTCATGGCCAACAATGAGGTGATTGCAGTGAAAAAGCTCAAGGCACAAGGAGAAGGAGTAAGTGTTGATAGCAGCTTCCGCGCTGAGATATCAACCCTTGGCAAGATCAGGCATTGTAACATTGTGAAGCTCTATGGATTCTGCTGCCACCAAGACTCAAATCTTCTTTTGTATGAGTACATGGCGAATGGCAGTCTCGGGGAACATCTCCATGGAAATGTCGAAGGATGTTATCTTGACTGGAATGCTCGCTTTAACATTGCTCTTGGCGCAGCAGAGGGTTTACGCTATCTCCATTGTGATTGCAAGCCCCAAATTGTCCACCGGGACATAAAGTCGAACAACATTTTGTTGGATAAAGATCTTCAAGCTCATGTTGGAGACTTTGGCTTGGCTAAATTGATTGAGCTCCCATACTCAAAATCCATGTCCGTTGTTGCAGGCTCATACGGCTACATTGCCCCAGGTAACAAAACAGTTGTATTTTAATCACGTACATGTTTCATGTTTTTTTTTTTGGTATTTGTTCTAAGTTCCTAACCATGTACTTTTGGTTATCATATATTTCAGAGTATGCTTACACAATGAAAGTAACTGAGAAATGTGACATCTATAGTTTCGGGGTGGTTCTGATGGAACTAGTGACCGGTAAGTCACCTGTCCAACCGCTGGAGCAGGGAGGAGACCTAGTCACCTGGGTAAGAAGAGCAATCTATAAGACCATGGCAACATCTGAAATATTTGACAAGAGGATAGACGCAAGTATGAAAAGGACAGCTGATGAGATGACTCTATTTCTCAAGATTGCGTTGTTCTGCACCAGCACCTCGCCAGCTAATAGACCCACAATGAGGGAGGTGATTGCAATGATGATTGACGCTAGAGAATCCGTGAGCCATTGCTCCTCATCGCCAACATCAGAGAGCCCTTTGGATGAAGTCCCTTCAAGAGGTTAGGAAACAAATCATTTTTTATTTTGTTGTTTTTTTTTTTAAATATTTTGTTGTAGCTGTTATGGCCCTATTTCAAATATCTGATAACTGATATTGGGTTCCATAATTATGAAATTTTGCATATTATATGGAGTTATAACTTATAGGCTTGCTTCATCTGCAAGAAAGGGTTTTCAATTGATTGCGTGAGAAAATAAAGATTTTATGAATGATTTATGCCTTCACTAACCATCTTCTTCCTCAAAGTATCCAGGGTGGTTTAGATTTTAGAAACATATATAATACTTTCTTTCTGGTTTCTCAATTTCTCTTCCTTCCAACCCTCATATATCATTGTTTCCTGAAAAATCTTCTTCCAGTCATTAACATGAACCACATAGCTATCAAGATGCAATAATTTTGCATTTTATCCCAAGCTGTGAGATCAGATCAGTGCTAACTGGTTAAAGAATGTAGAATTATATAACACAAGATAGAATTAATATTAAGTATATAAAGTCATAAACTTTAATGGACATTGCAAGCATGATGTGGTCCTCTGCAACAAGATTTCCCAAATTGCAAATTATCTTGCGATTGAAGCTCAAACTTATTAATCAGAATGTGTGCTAATGGATGTATATAATGCACATAATTTCTTGCAAAAGTTAAAAGTTAACTTGAGAGCGACTTGAAAAATCCCTGCATGAAGTCCGCGGATTGGTCCACTCTAATTGGTGAGTGAGGGTGACGAATTAAGATAGGTTCAAAATTTGATTCTCTCTAATGTGATAAGATAGAAACTATAATTAAGTCTTTATTTTTCAAACTCGTAATGGCAATAGTCATAGGCAGGAGGATTCAATCCCATAAGCTCTCCCTAAAACAAATGAATGTAGAGATATTTCATGGGCAATTCTTCCAGGGATGCGTTTTTTTTTTAAAAAATGTGAAAATGAACTTTCATAAAAAGGCTAAACTAGCCCTAAAGGAAACAGATGCGGGAAAATTAAAACATAAGCAAACTATAGGAATGAAGGGCTAAAGACTTGTGATAAACTCAAGGACCTCCACACCTTCAAATCGAAAATAGAAGAATTAAATTGGAGAACAAGGTAATCCATCACTGTTTAGCAAAAACACTAAAAAAGATGGAGAGCTATCGATCCAGACCTCTTTGCACATTCTTCGTGAGGCTTGGGCAGCTAAGGTGTCATCTACCTTATTTGTAAACCTTCGAATCCATTGAAAAAGAACGTCCTCAAAACAATTGTAGCATTCTTTCAATCTTGACAAACTTGGAAAACATTCCCATTTTCCTCGTTCGATGCGTCCTGATATGCAGCTAATTTGAATTTTGGAGTCTAACTCCACGATTATGCGACTGTAGTTTTTAGTCTGCACTAGCAGACAACCCTCTAAGGCTGCCCAGGCTTCAGCTATCAAGGTAGACTTTGCCCTTAGGTGAGTGCCTTTAGCAGTAAAAAAGGACCCATCATGATTCCAAATGATAGCACCAAGACCCGCCTTCGTATTGACCCCAATCCAAGAAGCAACACAATTAACCTTAATTGAGGGGGGCACCAGTGGCCTCGAAACACAACTAGGGCTAGCAGAAACCCTTGTAGGGAGGAATGGTGAGACATAATCGAATGGGCGGTCCAAAAGTCCCCAACCTTGTATGAGATTGCTCTAATAATGTTTTGTGGATCAAACCTTTCCCCCTCAAAAATGAACTTACATCGATGTTTCCAGATTTCCCAGCAAGTAAAAGTAATGATAGAACAAGTCCACTTGGGGTCACAATTTCTTTGCAAATTTTTCCCGCAAGCATCAAGGATGTAACTTGTTGAATGTTGATGTGGTAATTAAGTAATCCCCCCAACCACACACAAATGGCCCCTTGAAATTGGAGCAATAAGTGTTCAACTGTTTCAGAGAAAGTTTCATAGAGAGGACAGATGGGACTTGACCCCAAACATCATCTAAATAAATTTGCTTTTGTCGAGAGACTTCCTCTTGCAGCTTTCCACATAAAACTCCTAATCTGAGGACTCACATTTTCAGTCAAAATAAATTTCCAAATTTCCTCTGTCACAATTGATGACGAAGAGGTCTAATGTTGGAAGATAAATGCAAAATCTAGTTTCAAGTTTTAATCCATTTGTACCCTGACTTCACATTGTAGGTCCCCAGTTTGGCAAGAGGCCAAATAATCTACCATCCACATCATCCGCTTAAATGAGCATACTTCTGATAGAATCACAATCCGTATGAGAGATTGAAGGTAAGAAATGTTGAGTTAATGCCTCCTTAGTGGATTATTAATGCATTGGAATTTGATTATGTATTGAGAATAAATACATGGTGTTGTTCATTCAACCTTGTAGGAAAAGATTGATGTGGAAGCTTCATGAAGGAGAACATTAATTGAAGAAGGTGCATGAATGGACTTCAATGAAGGATGTTGAAATGTGAGAAAAATGTCCCACATTGGAAAAGCACAAATACAACTTGTGCCTTAAGCACTATATAAGGTGGAGAGCTTGGTCACATTTCAACATCAAGGAGAACACCTCACAAGTGAGTGAGTGCTTCAAGAGTGTGTATAGCTCTTGGGCTAGAGTGATCTTCTTGAGCACTTCAAGAGTGTGTATAGCTCTTGGAGTAGAGTGATCTTCTCGGTTAAGAGAAGGTGAAAGAGTGTGTATAGCTCTTTGGGGTAGAGTGATTTTCTCGGGTTGAGAGAGGGTGTACAAGGGGTATCCTATTGGATATAAGGGCTCGAGTTGGGTATAAACTTGAGTAGTGTAATCTTGTATTTTGTATTCTCTCATAGTGAAGGAGAAAACTCTCCGAGGACGTAGGCAAGTTAATTTGCCGAACCTCGTTAAATCTTTTGTGTTCTTGGTTTCTTTATTTCCTTTTTTCATCTTTATTGTTAGCACTTGCGTGGTGGAGGATTAATTTCCTAACAAGTGGTATCAGAGCTTCGGTTTATCGATCGTGAGCGGTTTGCCATGGCAAGTTCTAGCGGTTCACATTTCAAAGTGGAGCAGTTTGATGGAAAAGGAAATTTCACTCTATGGAAAAGAAGGGTGAAAGACATCCTAGTTCAACAAGGCCTTGCAAGACCGTTGAAGGGGAAGGATGCGAAGCCAGAGAAGATGTCAGATGAAGGTTGGGACGAAGCTAAATTTAAAGTGGGATCTCTACAAGCTCAAGATGGGAGAAGGTGCGAATCTCATGGAGCACATGAATGTGTTCAAGGGATTGATAAATCAACTATCAAGAGTTGAGGTTAAAATTGAGGAAGAAGATCAAGCCCTTTTACTTCTTACCTCGCTTCCGGATTCATATGAGAATATTGTTACTACAATTGTGTATGGTAAGGATACACTGAAGATGGAGGATGTAGAATCGACTCTCTTATCATACGAGAAGAGAAGAAAAGCCGATGATTCTCAAGGTTCTGTCTTCATTGCTCGTGAACAGAATCGTAAGGGAAGGTCAACTGCGAGGGGATTTAGTGAGCATAGCAGGTCTAAATCCAGAGGCAGAGGAAAGGGCAAGCAATGCTACAAGTGCAAGGAGTGAGGACACATAAAGCCGGATTGTCCATTGATGAAAGAGAAGGACGATAAGGGCTCAGATTGCTCCTTGGCTGGTGTAGCGGAGATGTCTAGAGATTTTGGAGAACTTCTCACAGTCTCCAAATGTAATTACATTTTTTCTCAAGATTATTGGATATTAGATAGTGGTTGTTCTCATCACCTTTGCTCTAGGAGACAATATTTTGATACATTTCAGGAAGTCCAAGGATTTGTGACTTGGGGTGATGGCACAAGACGTCGTGTCATGGGTACGGGAACGGTGAAGATCAAAATGTTCGATGGAGCAGTTCAAACATTGGGTGATGTGATGTATGTCCCAAAGTTTCGGAGAAATCTAATATCCTTGAGCCATCTAGACTCCAAGGGCTGTAAGGTTTCGTCAGTAGGGGGAGTTATGAAAGTGTCACGTGGCTGCATGGTCCTAATGAAGGGAGAAAAATGTAAAAGTATGTTCCGTCTGATAGGAAAAACTCAGACCTCGAAGGTTGTTGGGAAACAGAGTGCACAGGAGATCAGGTACCTGAAGCGGGTCTCGTTTGCGAGCACAGCAGAGACGCTATCTACATGTTTCCAAGTTTCAGACGATGGTGAGAAGGATAATCCTGCTAGGGAAGAGGCAAAGTCGAGGTCCCGCTTCGGAGCCAACTGGTAATTGTTGACTCGGAGCAGCTACACATAGCATTGGCCATTTTGAATTAGGGGGAGCTAGGACCGTATGCAACTGATTCGGGGTATGTGTAGTTGATACAAGAATAAGGCCAATGGAATGCTTGTGAGTATATCAAGCGATATCTCAATTTGAGATGAACTTCAGGGATTGAAGTGGTGATGCAACATTATCCACCTAAGTCGGCAGGGGGAGATTGTTGAGTTAATGCCTCCTTAGTGGATTATTAATGCATTGGAATTTGATTATGTATTGAGAATAAATACATGGTGTTGTTCATTCAACCTTGTAGGAAAAGATTGATGTGGAAGCTTCATGAAGAAGAACATTAATTGAAGAAAGTGCATGAATGGACTTCAATGAAGGATGTTGAAATGTGAGGAAAATGTCCCACATTGGAAAAGCACAAATACAACTTGTGCCTTAAGCACTATATAAGGTGGAGAGCTTGGTCACATTTCAACATCAAGGAGAACACCTCACAAGTGAGTGAGTGCTTCAAGAGTGTGTATAGCTCTTGGGCTAGAGTGATCTTCTTGAGCACTTCAAGAGTGTGTATAGCTCTTGGAGTAGAGTGATCTTCTCGGTTAAGAGAAGGTGAAAGAGTGTGTATAGCTCTTTGGGGTAGAGTGATTTTCTCGGGTTGAGAGAGGGTGTACAAGGGGTATCCTATTGGATACAAGGGCTCGAGTTGGGTATAAACTTGAGTAGTGTAATCTTGTATTTTGTATTCTCTCATAGTGAAGGAGAAAACTCTCCGAGGACGTAGGCAAGTTAATTGGCCGAACCTCGTTAAATCTTTTGTGTTCTTGGTTTCTTTATTTCCTTTTTTCATCTTTATTGTTAGCACTTGCGTGGTGGAGGATTAATTTCCTAACAAGAAAGGATCCAAATTCCAAGTGCCCCAAGAGGAACTGTTAATCAATTCAGAGATATCGATATTCATGACAGACACACTGCTATTGGATGGAAGAAGGAGACCATCCACTGAGTTTGGGATCCAATGGTCCTTCCAAACCGAAATCTATTTCCCGTTAAGCACTTGCCTCGCTCCTTCCAAAATAACTTTCCTACCATCTAAGATGCTCATCTAAGCCCAAGAAGCCCTACTTCTTTTCCTTGCACTCTAGAAACTCGCCATTCAGGAAATATCTGCTTTTTAACATTTTCACCCAAAAAGATTCAGGTTTGTGGATTATTCTCCATGCTTACTTTGCCAATAGGGCATTGTTAAAATCATCCACATTTCAAAAACTCATGCCTCCCTCGTTTTTTGGGAGTCCCAGATCAGCCCAACTTATTAAATGTATCTTGTTTCTTTCCTCTGGTTAACCCCACTAGAAATTTGAAATCTCAGAGTCAATGGCTCTGCATACACCCTTTGGAAATTTGAACATTGCCATTAGGTAGGTTGGGATGGCCTGAGCAACTACCCTGTTTAAAACTTCTTTTACTGCCTTGAATTTTCTTTCCAATTATATCATGGACAAACATCAGGGCCTCATTTTTTTACCTTCCCCACGAGGTTGGAAACACTGGCGGGCCCAGAATTATTTTTCGAGGGGGTCAACCGTAAATGACCATAATACTTTATTAGCATTCTAAAAAATTTATCTTGCAATTATTCAGATTAAAAAATAGATGAGTCTGAAGATTGTTTAGAAATTTTTGAAATTAAAATTAGAGATTATTTCATTTGATTGAGTTTTATGATTACATTAATGCCATCGAATGAAAATTAGAGTCAATAAGAATTTGTTATAAGCAATTTTTGATGAGTTTTGAGTTACAAAAGTATATTTATCAATATTAATAAGCATAAAATACCATCTTGATACTGTATTTTGATATAAATTTTATTTTGGCTGCTTTGTTTAGGGGACTTCTTTGATCAAAAGCCTAAATGGCAAGCCACAAGCCGACCTACTAGGCAAACTAGTTTATGCGCTTGCTTACTTGATATTATGTTTTAGATGGGAAGCTTTAGAAAGTTTAATCTTCGAACTAATATCATAGTCGAGAATGATTTGTCTAATTTATGCAGTGTGTTTCTAAATATACTTTAAATAATTTCTATTTATTTTTGTTAAAATAATTACTAAATATTCAATAATCTATTTAGAATTATAAAAACATTATTACTATTAAAATGATTTGTTAATTATTAACAAAATTAAATGAAAAAGAAAAAAAATACATATAATGTACTATTATTGTTTAGTTTAATTATAATGTCCAAGTGACATTTATGTAGTATTTGTTTCAACTTTCTATTGACACATATATGGAGATGAAACAACTTCGGATGATAACCTAAGTATAAATTCTAAAATTCAAGTAAAGCAAGTTAGCTACTGCAAACTTTCTTCCTTTTATTGTTCTCTGCTTCCTTCTTTGCTCTGCTTGCTCTCTGCCACATCAATAACCTCCATGATTCTTCTCCCTACGTCTTCATCTAAAAAATAACATCCTAATTCAGAGTCACCGCAACCATAATACTCAGACTTTTTTCTGTCTCTCTTATCTGTTGTTCTTTCCCATAAGAAAATAAAGAACGGGATAAGAAGCCCCCCTCATTCTTCTCCCTTTGTCTTCATCTAAAAAAAATAACATTTTAATTCAGAGTCATCACCACCACAATACCTAGACTTTTTATGTCTCTCTTATGTGTTGTTCTTTCCCATAAGAAAATAAAGAACGGGATAAGAAGCCTCCCCGATTCTTCTCCCTTCGTCTTCATCTAAAAAAAATACATCCTAATTCAGAGTCACCGTCACCACAATACCCATACTTTTTCTGTCTTTCTTATCTATTGTTCTTTCTCATAAGAAAATAAAGAACGGGATAAGAAGCCCCAAGGAAAAGTAAGTACAATCATATCCATCATTCAAGCATCTTAATTTCCTCTTTCCTTGAATTTTCCCACTCCTAAAGCCGGATCATGGAGAAGAGAAAAGTTGATTGTTTTTTGTTGTAGTGAGGAGGAGCCTAGCTTCAACTTTCTAATTTTTTGTCTCTAAAATCAATTTTATAGATGAATTTTCTAACATACCCAAAGGCTAAGCTTTTTAGGACTGGAGGGTCAATTTCCAACCTCTATGTTCAATATTCTAGTGATGAGGGGGTCAAGTGACCCCTCTTGGCCTAAGGTGGATCCGCCACTGGTTGGAAACCGATGGTACATACCAGGATTATTAGAGATTTCCATGTGGAGAATTCCCCCAAGATAATTATACAATTCCATCTAGGTGTTGGGGCTAAAAAAATGCATAATTTTTCATAATTGACTAATTTTTCAGAAGTAGTATAGTAGTCGTAGAGAGTTTTCTCAACCACACAGCAGTTATTAGCAGTTTCTTTCATGAACAATAAAGAATCATCAGCAAATAGCAGGTGAGAGAGCACTAGTGCATCTGAACTAAACCAAATACCCTCAAGTAATCCAACATTTGGTGCATGGTTAAACATAAGAGATAGAACATCACACAATAATGAAGAAATATGGTGATAGAGGATCACTTTGGCTAATTTCATGTGAAGGCTTGAAAATCTTTCGTGGTTGCCGCTAAAAAATCTCATTCGATTCGATCATATGCCTTGTTCATATCAATCTTAATCCACATTTCATATATCTTAGTTGAATTTCTAAACTTAAGGTCATGAAAAGTTTCATGTGCAATCAAAATGTTATCTTTAATTTGTCTCCTCGATTTAAATGTATATTTTTTATGGTGAAATGATGGTAGGCATTGTTGATGAAAGAAATGGACTAACTTAAACTCACCTAGCTGAGCGCCTTTGGCTAGTCTTCTTGGGGGTAGGAATACATGCGTAGAGAGAAGATGAGAGTAAAGGGACACCGGTATGGTACTGGCCTAACAGACTTCGATGTTTAAGTAAGATTAAGTGTGGAGCATACTATAGTAATTTAGGGAGGGAAATATTGTCATTACCTTTTAGAGGGGGTTACCCTTTTATTTATAGCAGCATTGAATGTTGTTGGTGGTGTTTGTCGATGTGGGATAAATATTTTTGTTTTTAGAAGCTGACACATATCTGGGTGTGGTCATAAGCAACATTTTTGACTTGTCAGTGGGCCTGACCGACGAAATGTGGTCGGTCACTTGCTGAATGTTCAGAGTGGTCGAGTGTGAAGCATGTCCGACTAGTAGGTGGTGTAACGCCCCGAAAATTGGAAAAGCGAAAATTGGAAAATTTGAGGAAAATGACGATTTTGCCCCTGGAATTGGGCGAACGGTTGACTTTTTATTCCAGTGGTCAAACAGACTTTGACTGATGACTATGACGTAGTTCGGGACGTCATGAGTTCATAGACAGGTGGCACGCTCGATTCCGACATTCGAGGAAAAAGTTATGACGTGCGGAAGTTTGAGGGTAATTTGGTAAATTGGTCAACATGGGCCATTTGTTGACTTTTTGATCGGGACATGGTTTGGACTTTCTGGAAGTACCGTTGGATAGATCTCGGGACGCTGAATCTGTAGACATGCGGCATGCGTCAATCGGAGTCCGAACGAAAACGTTATGAGTCTAGAACGATGAGAGGCATTTTGGTAATTTTTCCAAATAGGGGTAAAATGGTAATTTTAAGTGAGGGATGTACTTAAACGGTGCAAGATATTAAATGGGTTACATTTGCTGATTCAGCCCACTTTAACTCAGCAAAGGACACTTGCTACTTGAATTACACAGCTTAGTGGCACTGTTTGTATAATTAACTAATTAATGAAACGGTTTGTTAATTAGCATATGAACTGTTTTCCCAAAAACAAAAAAACAGAGAACAACAAACAAAACCGCCCACCTTGTGTATTTGAATTCGTCCAAATTGATTGATCATGATGAATTAAGATTGAACAGAGAGAAAAGAGGGTGGATTGTGCGAGAAAAACCGAAAGAAAACAAAGAGAACTCAAGGGAAACTCATACTGGACATACCCGAAAAACCATGGAAGAACACAAATTTGATTTTGGGTTTGTAAGCCGTTTCGAGTGAAATAGATTAGTCATTTAGCTTTCTGGGAGCTCAACGAAGTGAACCAAATCGATTGGACACGAAATTGGAGGCGAATTGACAGAGAACTGACCCTGTGACGTCCGTGACATTTGGAGGTTGAGTTCTACTATTTGGAGGTAAGCATTCCTGAAATTGATTTCAAATTCGTGTTTAGAATGGACGTGAGATGCTTCCTATGTACTGAATTGAATGAAACAGTGTGAAATGGGGTGGAACCCGATTTCAGACCCGTCGGGTGTTCATCTTGAGTTGAGAGATTCTAGGGTTTAATGTATGAAATTGAAGTCACAGATCAATTATAGACATGAAATGGATGGTAATGAGTGAAAGAACTGGAGCAATTGAGTTCGAATTGGCTAAGAGTGAGTCGGGTTGGTACGCGGGTCGTAGGATCCGTTTACCAGGTAAACGGGTGAGGAAGGAGACTGTGCCGGGTACTGTAGCAAGGCGAGTGACCTCACGCGCAGCCGCTTGCGGCGGCGAGTGACCTCACGCGCAGCCGCTTGCGGCGGCGCGTGAGGGCACGTGGTGGATTTTCTGAGGAAGGTTTCAACAGGTGTTTTACTCTATGTAATGTAACGGACATTTTAAAATTGGTTTCTAGTCGATCGGACACCGTCTCGATAATGTTTCGCGGGTCCGACGATTTATGTTATATTTTAAAATAATATTTAAATCCCGGAAAATTATGGGGAATTGATATGATGTAAATTGACTTGTTAGTAACCTTACATAATGATTTTGGACAGGCTTCGAGATTCCTGGCAAGTGTCGGAAATTACAGAAACGCGTGCAGCGCGGGAAGCGCGCGAGTCGGACGGTGTGTGAGTGGACGTTTGTTTTATAAATTGATATGCATGCATAGTTAAATGTTTTACATGATTGATTGCATGATTTGGTTTGCAATGATGTTATGATTTGTTTGGATGATTATTTATGATTTAATGAATATTTTAATCGGTCTTTCGGGCACATTTTTCGAGGAAATGTGCAAATGGTATTTTGGGCTAGGCCCGAAGTCAAAATGATTTCAAAATGGATATTTTGATGAATTGATAAGTCAAGGATGATTTCTGGATTATTTTAATGTCTTCATTGTGTTTTCACGGATTTACGTATAATTGGTATTTGAGTCTGAAACTCTGTCGGGAATGCTTATGACTTGATTTGAGGTCATGGATATGATTGATATGTGTTGTGGTATGGATTGTATTTGTGATTGTGGATACCGGATACTGGATCGTGTTCTGGATTATGCGAGTGCAGTGCCTAGACGTGACTCGGATGTTGCGTGGGTACAGTTCCCGGAGACGTCTAGAGGATGCGGGTGCAGTTCCCAGACATGATAGATATGACTCGGATGGTGCCTGAGTGCAGTTCCCGAGGTTGGCCTACGTGTAGTGCAGATGTGACAATGTGATGGTTTGTGCACTTGTGAATAATGCAGATTGATTGATTGATTTCTTGAGTAATTGCTTGTGAACTTGTGCATAGTATTGTTTGATGTTGATTGTGATTACGTACTGGTATTGAGTACGAGTTCTGGAGTTCTGGTATGTGTAACCAGGTGCTTATGTTTTCGTATGTTTGGCCTGAGAGCCAGGAATTTGATTTGTTATGTGGTATGGCTGGAAGGCCAGTGATTGTTGTCCACGTGTTTTTCCCTATGCATGCAGGTTTGATAAACTGGAGGGTAAATGATGTGTTTCCAACGTATTTCAAATGATATTATTTTTGTCCACTCACACTTTTATGTTTTTGATGACCCTCTAGGCCGTGACACTACGTTCGGGGCTGACCGAGAGGCGGAGGCATAAGCGGAGATAATCCCTTGTCTGATAAGTGTTGAAGGATAGTTTCGGGACTTTAGTTGACTTGTCAAACGGGATCAGGACCGAGCACGGTTATCGGGGTCCAGTTAGGACGGGTCCTGTCAGGTGTAGCGATCAGATATGATGAGCCTATGCCTTTCTGGCCTCATTACTAGTGATCATGATGACTAGACAGGTCTGGCTGACCAGATATGATCGACCAACCCTATTCGGTTGAGCATGGTCTTGTGTCTTGTTTGCTGAAGGGATTTGGGGATTCCAAAGGCAAGATTTCTTGGCCTTTGGTTAGGTCGATTAGATGAGGTATGAACAAAAGTCCACTAAGTCATTGACTTAGGTGGATTTCCATGATCATGAGCTTGTTGTGTACCTATGGGCATGTGTAGGTGTACACTATGACAATCCCCAGTCCCCCAATGCCTTGGTTGTAGAGTGATGTCAAGGGGAAATAGATTTCGCTTGTACAATCAGACCCTCGCATGATGAGGTGGCTGATCGGCCTAGGAAATGTCCATGGACCAAGTGAGAGAAACTTGGAGTCAAGGTGAGTGTATGTCACCCTGCTAAGCTAGCTTGTTCGGACCCTCATCACACAATGAGGTGGCTAATCGACTTGAGAAATGTCCATGGACTGACCGAGAACCACTTGGAGTTAAGATGAATGTATGCCACCTTCTCGGCTAGCTTGCACGAACCCTCGTACGATCAGGAACCATTTGAAGTCGAGGCAACTGTATGTCACCTTGCTCAACCAGTTTGTATGGACCTTTACACGATGAGGTAGCCGATCGTCCTGGGAAACATCCATGGACCAACCGAGAACTTCTTAGAGTCAAGGTGAATGTATGTCATCTTTCTCGGCTAGCTTGCACAGACCCTCGCATGATGAAGTGGTCGATCGAAATAGAACCCATCCCAATCCCCCAGGATTATCGTGGGATGTGCCTGCTCTCGAGGATTAAACCAAAACCAGCTTAGGGTTATCTAGAGTATGCAAGGATCTATGACGACATGTGATGTCTTGATCTCTGCTATAACCCGCATCCGCAAACAACCGAAAAGGTATAAAAAATCATAAAAGTTGTGAGTGGATTAAATAACAGTTTATACGAAAATAACATTTATACCATTAATGTAAAAGCATGCATGCATCAGGAAACAATTTTTCAAATACTTTCTCAAAAGAAAGACGTATTGTTTTTCAAATCAAAACATAGTGAAAAATGCTTCTCAATCGAAGCTAGTTCCTTAGTAGGGTCTCAGCTCAAAACCAAATCATACAGGGCCTCAGCCCAAATCAAAACACGTAGGGTCTCAGCCCAAATATAAACCACGTGGGACCTCAGCCCAAGTGTAAATCCATGTGGGGTCTCAACCCATCGTCAACAGTATTATCAATCACGATTCTAATCCCAACAACATGTGCCCATAAGCTTAAAGACTGATGTGATCTTGAGCATGTCGCCGTGAACACATCACCAGCCAAAATTCACCAGATCATAGTGAACATATCATCGACCGATCTCATATACCGCATTCCTGAGTCGAGCCTCCCTCGACTGCTGCCTTTCTCGGCTGCTCGATAGCAGGCGCATCGTGACCTCTCTTACCTCGAAGGCGACTCTAGAGTGCTCTCCAGGGAAAAATATTCGCAACCGGAGGCCCTCTAACAAAATCCGAGTCTTTAAACTCAGGACACAAGCCCGAACATAATCAATAGGGTCACAAACCCGAAATATCATTAAATGGGTCACAAGCCCGAAATTAGTGTCTATCAACAGTTCATAAACACAGGATTCCTCGAATCCTATCAAATCCACAACTAGGTCTCATGCCTAAAATATCTTTCATAAATCTCATAACTAGGTCACAACTCGATATTTCTCTCTTTTGACTATACTCTAAGTCAAATCATAAATCAACTGGGTTATACGCCCGAAAGATATTTTAATTTCAAAAACCATTTCACGAATCAAAATCCCTTTTGACTATCATCTGAGTCAAAGTCTAAATCAATTTGGGTCATGCCCGAATACCGATTTCACGCATCCCCGTAAAATAATTCAAAATCGAAAATCAAATCCTCGATTTCATGCCTCTCTGTGAAACCGTCAAATCATATAAAACATATGCACGTAGAATATTTGGCCTAAGCCCAAATTCCATATAAAATAGAAATCTCGAACTACATGCAATAATGTATTTTCTACGAAAATGCCAAACAAATCATATTTAAATCACATGTAATCTATGCCTCTCAAATCATGTTCATAAAACATATAAAATAGTTATGCATGCATCATATTTATAAAGAAAAAGTCCACTCACAAACCGTCCATACTGCGTGCTCCGAAATCCGCGCCGTAAGCCACTCCGGGGCTACTCCATACTCTCTGGGATGTCTGGACCTGTCCAAATCATAGTAAAAGGTCACTAACCATCTATACAAGTCTATATCAAAGACCCTAACAGATCTCGGAATGGTCAACGTGTCCCAAACAGGCTTCCTGAGGCTAAAAACCTCTAAATGACCTATCAAACGAACTCTGATCGACCTGAAACCACCGCCATTAGATTCAGATCGTCGAAAATTTGTGCCCACACGTGAGTCAAAGTTTCGGTCAACGCTGGTCAATGGTCAACGCTAACGTCATCTGTTGACGTCATCTTGATATGTCTAACAACCTGCCATGTGGCATACCCTGATTGGTGCCACGTGTCACCCTCTAACATTGCCACATCACATGGTGACATCATCTACTGACGTCATCACTAACACGTCAGCTCTAACAAGCTGACACCCTGCCACGTGGCACCACCTCGTTGGTCTATGTGGTCTAACAATGCTGACGTGGACTTGACACGTCAACTGCCATGTCATCTAACACCCTTTTACAGGTTGCCTCGTGGCACCACCCTACTAGTCCACGTGGTTTGACATGGCTGACTTGGACCTGCCACGTCAGCTGCTAACTGGACCTGATAGCTTCTAATAACTTGCCACGTGGCACCACTTGATTGGCCATATGGCCTGACAGGTCTGACAAGTGATGACGTGGACTAATACATCATGATCGTCTTCCTTCAGACGGGTCGACCCGTTTGACTGTAACGGGCCAATTGACCTGCGACCCTGACCCGATCCTATCTTCTTCATTTCTCAACCATTTTCCACCATTCTTTCACCAATCTCTTCGTCTCTCACCCAAAAACATCCCTATGTCCTCAAAATCAAGAGAACATGTCTAGAAATTACCTGTCCAAGCTCAATCTTCACGACCCAATTTCAAACCTCCTTTTATGGAGGTTCCGCCATCCTTCCTCGTCCGTTTTGGTCTCTACCAGCTTGTATGAGCTCATAGAAGCCAACCATGGCATCAAAACATACCCCAATTGTCCAAAACCCAATTTCGAATTTTCAAATATAAACGTGTTTCGGGTTTTACCTTTTTTTTTCGATTTCCTCCGCCATCCACGGTGGCTCTGCCTTGTTCCTCTTCGTCTCCCAATCTTGCACTCTCCTTCAATCTCTTTCTCTCTAGGGTCTCAGCTGAAGAAGGAGATGATGAAGGTTTGGGGGTGGGTTTAGAGTTGAATGATGTAACGACCCGTACCAAATTTTTGGGTTTAATTAAGATTTAATTAGGGATTAGCAAGGCTAATCGGGGATTAATCGAGGATTGTCAGACATTCAGGGAGAAATTATGATTTTGCCCCTAGACGAGGATAAAAAGTTAACTTTTGACCCGTAGACAGGCAAGGCTAATTAGGGAGTAGTCGAGGATTGTCGGACGTTTAGGGCAAAATTACAATTTTGCCCCTAGGCGAGGATAAAAAGTTAACTTTTGACCCGTAGACAGGCGGCATGTCGAAATCGGACATTTAACAAAAAAGTTACGGGTCACAGAAGGTTCGAGGAACTATTCCACAAATTACGAGATGGGTGGACTTTTGTCTTGAGTGGACCCCAGATAATTTTGCCAAGTCCAATGAATGAGTGACAAGTGTCACTCATCCATTGCCTATCACCCCATATACATGCACCATTCATCTTCATTTGTTTCATCCAAACCAAACCCGAATCCCAATCGAACCGCAACCCCAATCCTTCCCCCTCCCCTATGCTGACTGAGAGAGACTGAGAGTGAGGCTAAGGGTAAGACGGTGACAGCGAAGAAGATGGCTGTGCCGTCGTAGACAGCGGAGGGAGGTAAACCCGAGAACGCCCCCTTATGAATTTGAATTTCGATTTTCAATTTTGGACGTTGGGGGTGGTTTCTAATGATTGGGATGTGTTTGTTGGGCTTGTACGATCGTGTGGGGATGATTTTGGACAGAGGAGGACGGATGAGCAGCCTAGACAGGAGGCTGGAAAATTGGGCGATTGTCCTTCTAATTAGAGGTAAATTTCTAGGCCATTTTTTAGTTTTTTGAATGCATAGATCGATTGCCAAGTCCAATGAATGAGTGACAAGTGTCACTCATCCATTGCCTATCACCCCATATACATGCACCATTCATCTTCATTTGTTTCATTCAAACCAAACCCGAATCCCAATCGAACCGCAACCCCAATCCTTCCCCCTCCCCTGTGCTGACTGAGAGAGACTGAGTGTGAGGCTGAGGGTAAGACGGTGACAGCGAGGAGGATGGCTGCGCCGTCGTAGACAACGGAGGGAGGTAAACCCGAGAACCCCCCCCCCCCCCCTCTTATGAATTTGAATTTCGATTTTCAATTTTGGACGTTGGGGGTGGTTTCTAATGATTGGGATGTGTTTGTTGGGCTTGTACGATCGTGTGGGGATGATTTTGGACGGAGGAGGACGGATGAGCAGCCTAGACAGGAGGCTGGAAAACTGGGCGACTGTCCTTTGAATTAGAGGTAAATTTCTAGGCCATTTTTTAGTTTTTTGAATGCATAGATCGATTACCTAGGACTAGACGATCATACTAGAACCAACAACATTGATTTTGGTGGTCGGAGTTGGAAGAACTGATCCGGTCGGGTCCGGGGGTCTACGTGACCCAGTTGTAAGAATTCGGGTAGACCCGGAAAAGGACAGGGAGGATGATGATGTCATCGATGATGTCATCAAATGACGTCATCATATCAGTTCTGATTTGTCAGATTGACACGTGTTAGTGTTAGATGTCAGTGATGACATCATTGCTGACATCAACGATGACATCATTGCTGACGTCAACGACGACATTAGCATTGACCAGCCACTTTGACCCTCGCGTGGGGGTGCGTGGGAAAGTATTTCAAGGTGGGAACAGGACCATTTTAAAGGTTTCGACGATACAAATCCAATGGTGGTGGTTTCGAGTCGATCAAAGATCGTTAGATTGGTCAAATTGTGGTTTAAAGCCTAGGGAAGCGTGTCCAAGACACGTTAGCCTTTCTAGAAATGTTGGGAATTCTTGAAATGGACTTGTTTAGGTTAATAGTAACCTTTGAGTATGTTTTGGACAGGTTCGGATGACCCAGAGAGGTCGGAAACCCGGAGAGGCTTATGGCACTCTATTGAGGCGCAGCTTGGATGGTCTATGAGTGGACTTTGTTTTATGAATTTGATGCATGCATAAATATTTTATATATGTTTATGAACATGAATTTAGATTCCATGAGTGCATGTGATTTTAATATGAATAGTTCAGAATTTTCGGAGGGAAATGCATTATTACACGTAGTTCGAGATTTTTGTTTTATATGATGTTTGGGCTTCAGCTGAGTGTACTATGTGCTTGTGTTTCATGTGATTCTGAAGGTTTCACGGAGAGCTATGAAACTGAGGAACTGATTTACAGTTTTGAGAATTTCACGGAGATACGTGAAATTGAGATTCGAGCACGAGTCCCAGTTGAACGATGATTTGAAAGTGGTTTGAAAATGAGAAATGGTTTTCAGCTTAGAAATATCCTTCTGGCGTATGACTCAGTTGATTTGAGGTTTGACTTAGAGTATAGTCAAAAGTGAGATAAATGGGACTGTGTGACGACCCGGAAATTCGAAAAATGAAATTTCGAAAAATGAAATTTTCAAAAATTTGAAGAAAATGACGATTTTGCCCCTGGTTATAAAGGCCAAAACTTGACATTTTGATCGGGATAATGTTTAGACTTTTCGTAAGGACCGTTGTGTAGGTATCGAGACGCTGAGTTTGTAGACAAGCGGCATGCATCAATAGGAGTTCGGACGTGGAAGTTAAGGGTCTAAAACTATGAGAGGCATTTTGGAAATTTTGAGATGTAGGGGCAAAATGGTAATTTGGGGCAGCAAGGTGAATTGGACGGTCAGTTGGCTGATTCAGCTGTGATTAGTGACTCATGGGGTTCACTAAGTGACATATGTCACTTTCTAGTTGATATTGGCGGCAAGTGCACGGGTGTGTGTGTTGTGGCGGTGAGGTGAATTCAAAAGAAACAGGGCATTGACGATACCCAGACAGAGGCACCAACTATCCTCTTCTGATCGATCAAAATTGAGAAAGCAGGAGATTGGAGAGTAAATTGAGGAAACCATGAGAAAACAGAATGGAAGGGGAAGACAAATCCTGGACCTCGAAACTTAAACCGTGAACATTCAAAACTCCCAACCATTTTGAATTTGAGATTTCAGGGCATAAACACTGAAATTAACCTTGAATTAAGTCTTCTGAGCTCAAACCGAATTGAACCCAATCAAGAATGAGAGGAAGCGGCATCGTTTTGGCCATGAACGGACTACCTCAACTCCTCGAAAATTCGAGGTTGAATTGAGCAATTTGAGGATTGAAACTGGTCGTCTCGCGGGCTAACGGGTCGAGTTGCAGGGAACGGGCAGAGAAGATGAATAGTGCCATGCACTGTAGCAAGCGCGTGGCTCCCACGCACAACCACTTGTGGTAGCGCGTGAGACCCAATCTCGAGGTGAGGTCAACATGAAACTTGTTCCTTCTGATGTAACGAACATTTTGGCACAGGTTTCAAGTTGATCAGACACCGTTTCGATATAGTTTTGAGGGTCCGTAGCATTATATTATAGTTTAAATACGCATTTAAATTCCAAAAAAATTGGGGGAAAATGGTATGAAATATATTGAAGTGTTTGTGACCCTCGAGAATGATTTTGGATAGGAATCATGATTCTCGAAAATTACAGAAAAACGTGCAGCTCAAGAGCGGGCAGTTTGGACGGTGTGTGAGTGGACTTCGCTTTCTAAATTTCAATGCATGCATAATTGTTTTATATGTTTTCTATTTATGATTTCTATGCTTATGATTATGGTAATTACGATTTCTGTATTTACACGTATTTCGATATGAAATACATAATTGCACGTATTTCGAGAATATGATTTATGCTATGCTTTGATGATGGTTTGATGGATGATTTTCTATGGTTTATACGTATCATGTTTTGGTAATGATTTGATGACGTAACATTGGGTTTGAACGTGAATTCGGCATGACACCCATTTCGATAAAATATGAGTTCCGATTTGGTTTTGGAATTTGGATTTCGGTGGATTTCTGGATTTCCTATGAGTTACACATGGTTTTGGGTTTAAAGACCCGTTGTTGTTGTTGGATCTAGTTTTGGGTTTAAAGACTCGTTGATTGATGTGCGGGGGAGGGCCCTTGATTGATATGTTTGAGTTTAAAGACTCGTGAGTTTAAAGACTCGTTATTGTGATATCCCTCGAGCCTGTTGATTGTGTTTTGAGTTTAAAGACTTGTTGATATCCTGGGAAGGCCTGATATGTGCTTTGAGTTTAAAGACTCGTTGATATGGGATCCAGCATGTTGATTGACATATGTTTACTGATGATTTTCGATGGTTTGCAGATGTTTTGGGCAGTGGCCCAGAGGATTGAATTCACAGTCTAGATCTTGGATTTGGGCGGAGTTCCTAGACTTGGTTTTGATTTATGGTTTTGGGCTAAGGTCTAGTTATTTGAGAACTGATTTTCAGATGCATGCATTGGTTTTTTTAATGAAGGGCATAAATGTCTTTTTTTTTTGTAAAATGTTTTATAAACTTATTTATTTTTGTCCACTCACATCTTTTATGTTTTTATTGACCCTCCAGGTCGTAGCGCGATAATCGAGGCCGATCAAGAGGTGGAGGCATGAGTGGGCACATGTATGGTTATCCCTTGTTTGGCAAGTGCTGAGGGTAATATTGGAACTTCAGTTGACTTGTCAGACGGGAGCAGGACCATGCATGGTTATCAATGTTACTTAGGGGGCGGGTCCTGTCAGGCTGTGACCGAGTTATGAGTTTGATGAATGATATTTCGGGAGGAGACCCAGTTATGGATTTTATATGATTCGAGGAATCTTGGGATATGAAGTATCGTTGGATATTGGATTTTCGAGTTGTGACCCATTTGGTGATGTTCCATGTTTGAGGCTCTATTGATGATAGCATTCGGGTTTGAGTCCCGGATGATATGATGCTCGCCTCCGGACTACAGATGTGTTCCTTCCGGAGAGATCACGATGCACTGCCTATTGTCGAGCAGCCATGGGAAGTAATGACCTAGGGAGGCTCGACATAGGAGTGCTGATGTTAGTCTCTGAGATCGATCGGCGATGTGTTCGTGTTGATCCAGAGAGGCTCATGGCGAGTGATGTGTTCACGGTGACATGCTAGGATTGTGAGGGGTCCTGAGTTATGTGCACATGTGCTAGGATTAGAATCGTGACTGACATTGGGATGAGTTCCCACATGTTCTATTATTAGGACTGAGGTTTCGCTCTGGTTTTCCTTGATTTTGGTTTTGGGCTGAGACCCTACTAAGATGATGGCTTCGATTGAGAAGCATTTTTCTCTGTGTTTTGATTTGGGAAACAAATTTTCTTGCTTCCAAGAAAGTATTTGAAATAACTGTTTTCTGATGCATGCATGCTTTTACATGAAGGGTATAAATGTCTTTTCGATATAAATGATTTTATAAACCGTTGTTTTGTCCACTCACAGCCTTTATAGTTTTAATACCCTTCAGGTTATCGCGGATGCGGGCTGTAGCAGAGATTGAGAAATCACATGCCACCGTCGATCCTGGCGTACTCTGATGGACCCCGAGCGGGTGACGAGTTTGTCCCTGGTCTGACACGCGGTGTCAGACGGGAGCAGGCACATCTCGGTTTTAGGCTAAAGGGAATGGGAATAGGGGAATGATGCATGTATGTATGGGTTTGGGCTAAAGGTGTCACTCATCTATTGGTCCAGGCTAGATCTTTTGGGCCCACTAAGGACAAACCAAAAGTCAACTGTCTTGGTTTTCATGCAACTGTGAATAGTTCCCAGAACCTTCCGTGACTCATAGCATTCTCATACGATGTTCAATTTTGACGTGCCGCTTGTCTATAGACTCGTATCATCTCGATCTACGTAACGATCTTCGGTCCACGTGCATTTGACCTCCTAGGTCAAAAGTTAATGTTTTACCCTTTACAAGGGCAAAAGCATCATTTTACCCAAATCGTGTGATAATCCTCGACATAATCCGTTATTAACCTTAATAAATCCTCTAGATTCGGGACGAGTCCTTATAGATCGGCTTGGGAAATGTGTAACAATCCAGAAATTAGAGAAAAATAGAATTTGGGAAAATTAAATAGAAATGATGATTTTCCCCTTCGGTGGTCAAAAGTTGACTTTTGATCCGGGTACCTTTTGGGGTTCTCGTGAGTACTATTATGTTGGTCTCAAAATTCTGAGTGTGTAGACAAGTGACATGACAAAATCGGAGACCAAATGGATTTGTTATAGGTCTAAATGGCATGAGGGCATTTTGGAAATTTAAAAAAGAAGGGTATTTTGGTCAATCCACATTGGTGATATTTTGTGGATTACATCTTATGGTGACAAGTGTCACCTTATCACCTTGGATTTTGGGATGCACCAGCCTTGTTTAAGGCGATGATGTTATTTTTGTTGGTGTTCATCATGTTGTAGGTGGAGGAATTCTTTAAAAACCAAAAATGAGCACCACCCATCGTCCATGCAAAATGAAAACAGAGGGAAAGGGAGAAGATCAACAGAAGAGGAAATGAGTGAGAGAGAGAGAGAGAGAGAGAGAGAGAGAGAGAGAGAGAGAGAGAGAGAGAGAGAGAGAGAGAAAATGAGACGCCGTGAGTAAACCCAGAAATTTTGCTTGAAATCGGGTTTTTTATTTTGGACTTTAATTGTGGTGAGAGGCCGAGAATGAAAGAAGAAGAAAAACTCACCACCCATGAGGAAAACGAGGGAGGAAATAGGAGAGACTAAGGGAAAAAATAAGAGTAAGGAAATAGGAAGAAATTGATGTGAAAACAGTGAGGAGAGGAGTAGGAATCAGTGAACAAAGATGCCATGAACCCGTGGGATTAAAATCGGGTTTTTGGGTTTGGGAGAGGAATTAGTGAAAATGAGTGTCCCGTGTTTTTTTGGGGTTCCTACGATTGCGCTAAGCCCAAAATCAGGGAGATTGTGATGATGGATTGTGATGGAAAAGGGCTGTCACCCATGGCCGAAAGTCGAATGTATGAACCCTAGTCTTTGGGTTGTTTTACTTGATTTGGATGTCATAGGAATGATTCTGAGGTTAGGGGGAACTAAAGTGATGAGGGAAGCGTAAGAAATGGACTTAAAATGAAGGAATTACAGTCGGCTTGCTGTCGCGGGTCGGATGACCCGTTTGCAAGACAACGGGTCGACGACCTAAGGTTGAAGATGACCCCTGTGAAGTGCATGAAGCCTTCGGCAGCCCGTGGGTACACGTGCGACATTTTCTAGACAAAACGACCAACATAAAAAAGGTTCCTCCTTATTTTCTGAATTTAATGGTTCATGTTTCGAGTTAATTGTACCTCGTATGAGGAAGTTATGCTTGTTCAAAGTTATTAGGTTTTATATAAACATTCTTAATAATTCTTAAAATTGGGAATAATTAAGGACTTAATCACTAACCAATCTTGATTATAATTGAATTGTTTAATGTAATTTATTGTGAGCTCTAATGAATGGGATAACTAATAGAATTATGGTTTGATTATTATATATTTGATTGTGTACAAAGAATTTAGTATTTAGTATTAGTTTTCTATATATACTTGTGCTTAAATGTTAAAAATACGATTTGGGTAAGGAAAAACAAAGGTGGATTATTCAAAAATGAATATTTGGATTGTTGTGTAAATCTCTTACTTTAAATTGCATGGGTTCTAATGAATTTTGTGTATGAATTGGATTCTAAATAGAGTATGTAAAGTTGTAACTGTTTTAACTGTTTTAAAACATATGGTAATAAGTGGAATTCCATTATGTGATACTAGTGATGGAAAATAGCAATAAGAGGGGGAATTGACTATGAAGATTGTGTGTATGATTGTTGGAACGAATATTAGTATTATGTGAATTTTTGAATGGGCGAAGAATTATGTGTTTTAAACTTGTTATTATAACTTTAATATGCTATATAATTAAAATGGTGAATCGTGATAATTTATATGAACGAAAACAAACTCTCGAATATAGTCAAATTCACTAATACTACTACTTGTTGGGGTTAGTGGGTTGGACATGGGTGGAAACCCCGCAAGGGTGGAATTAATTTGGGTTAATCTAATAAAGGTTTGGACCAAGTTAGGATTAGTAAGATCCCTTGTTTGACCTGAATTTTTCAGAGGAGAGCAAGACTAGTCTGATTTTCACAGAACTTAGGGACGAGTCATGTCATGGACATTAATCCTCAAGTTGAGAATACAACATCTACCTCACAAGGGAATCAACTTTAGATTGAAGTAGCTCAATCTAAGCCATAAAATTTAGGAAATACACCAGTGAAGTATAGAAGTATCAATCACATTTATGCATGATTTCATATGTGTATTATAGAGCCTTAGATTTACATGGAAGCAGCTAAGGATCAAGTGTGGAAATCATCTATGGAAGCTAAAGTTAACATGATACTCTAGAATGAAACTTGGGATTTGGTAGACAGACCCATTGAGAAGGCTGTAATTGGGATTAAATGGGTGTATAAGACCAAGCTGAACCTAGATGGTTCAACTAAGAATCACAAGGAAAGGCTAGTGGTAAGGGGTATGCACAGAAGCCTGGAGTTGACTTTAATGAGACCTTTGCTCTTGTGGCATATTTAGATATCATCATGACACTCATTGCCCTAGCAGCACAAAGGAGTTTGAAGCTATATCGACTGGATGTGAAGTCTTTTTCTTAATGGAATTTCTAGATGAAGTGATCTAAATAGATCAACCTAAAGTATATGCTGTTCAGGAGAAAGAAGGGAAGGTACAAACTAAAGAAGGCTTTGAATGGTTTGAAACAAGGGTATGGTGAGATAGATTCCTTTCTATCTCAGTGTGAGTATATCAAGAGTTCTAGTGAGGCTGCGGTATATGTGAAGAGTACAAGTGATGAAGGAATCCTAATTTTTCCTATATACGTAGATGACATTATGTAGATTGGCTCTAGTATGGAACTTATGAAGGAGTTTAAAGTTGATATGATGAATAAGTACGAAATGTCTGACCTGGGTCTACTGCAACATTTCTTGGGAATGGGAGTGATACAGACTAACATACGCATTTTTACTAACCAAAGAAAGTATGCTTATACACTAATTAAGACGTTTGGTCTTAAGGACTGCAAACCAGTAAGTACCCCATTGGTTCTAGGGGATAAACTAAGGAAGAATGATGACAGTGAGCCTGTAGATGAGCAGCTCTGCAGAAAGATTGTTGGGAGCTTGCTATATTTAATTGCAACAAGGCCAAATATCATGTTTGCGGCCAACCTTTTGTCTAAGTTTATGCATGATCCTACTAGTAAGCAATATGGGACAACTAGGACGGTTTTGAGGTACATTCAAGGGACACTATTCTATGGCATTGAGTACGTAAAATGGAAGACCTCTACATTAGGAGGTTTAGAAGATGAAATGATGAGCACATCAAGGTATACTTTCACTATAGGGAGTGGAGTTTTCTCTTGGGCTTTTGTGAAGCAAAGCAATGTTGTTTTGTCCACTGCAGAAGCTAAGTATGTTAGTGCTGCAAAAGCAACAACTCAGGTAATCTAGTTGAGGTTTTTTCGAAAAGACTTTGGTGAGGAATAAGGTGAGGCTGCAACCCTACTGTGTGAAAATATATCTATAATTTCCATTTCGAAGAATCCTATGTTTCATCAGAAGGCAAAACACATAAACATAAGATATCATTCTATAAGGGAAGCAATGCAAGAAAACAAGATCACTTTGTTGTATTGCATAACTGAATATCAACTAGCTGATGTCTTCACTAAGACTCTGCCTAAGGACATACTAGGATAGCTAAGGCTACTCTAGGAATCAAATTAGCTTCTAGTTTATAGGGGAGTGTTAATGACTAAGCTGTCAGCTGGTAGCTCTAATAGAAAGTACACAAAGTGTGTGTGTGTGTGTGTGTGTGTGTGTGTGTGTGTGTGTGTGTGTGTGTGTGTGTGTGTGTGTGCATGTTGAGCTGTAGTATTCGAATGAGTGTGTGTTCAGCGTATGTACTAGCATGTGTAGCAAGAAAGTGCAACTAAATCTAGTAAGGCTAGGTGTCAAGTTTATATTAGGTCAAGTGATGTCATAGCATCCTTATGTGTAACTGAATTTTTGAGTGTGCATTGTGTATGTATGCTTTAATCAATTACCTAAGAATAACAAAAAATAGAGGAAATCTCAGTAGGGAGAATCAAATTAAATCCTGAATTTCTGTGTGAAGAGTTTTATCAAACAGTTGGGGTGCATTGATCCAATTTGTGATAACATAAAATAGAGGAAATCTCAATAGGGAGAATCAAATTAAATCCAGAATTTCTGTGTGAAGAGTTTTATCAAATAGTTGGGGTGCATTGATCCAATTTGTGATCATCACTCATCTAAAATCACTGATTTCAGTCCATAAACACACAAAAAAAAAAAAATAGAGAGTTCCTAATCTAGTCACAGGTTAGTCCTAATTCAAATGTTTTCAGTTAGAGTGAGGGATATGAATAACTTACTCGAGAGCTTCGTTTGTTGCATGCTGATCAGAAGAAACCTATTGTTCAATAGAAATTACACTTTGAATAGTAATGTTTAATTTAACAATCCTTAATTTATAAAATACAAAATTACCCGTGAATAAAAATTATTAATGAAAATAAAGTTATCACACAGTCAAACACCCTTTTATGGTGATATCGGTATAAATTTAATAAATGACAGAATTATTCTTAAATAACAATCCTCGATAGAAATAAAGTTATCTCACAATCAAAAGAAGGGTATTTGGCTCTAAGATAGCCTAATTTTGATTCGTATTTGACTATGAGATAGCTTAATTTTGATTCAGGATTTTGAAACTTGATAAAATGTTTGTGTAATTCTCAAATTTAATAGGGTATTTGTAAAACGATGATTTTGAAATCTGATAAGATGTTTGCGTAATTCTTAAATCTAATAAGGCATTCACATGTTTGTGTAATGCTTAAATTTAATAAGGTATTTGTAAAATGAGAAATCTCATGCGATATCTTTTTCTATTCTTAATTATTAACAATTATTAGCATAAACAAAAATTGAGGGTTCAAAGGATTTATTTTTGGCTTATTACACTGTTTGCACCAGGAACACGCCACAAATTCTCAAAATGCACCAGGAACGGAAATTTGTCTCAGTGTGCTGCGGGAACGGTAGCACCTTCAATACCGTTGCACCATTTCATTGACGCCGTCCTTGACGACGTTTATGTTTGCAGACATGGAGCACTCTTTGCAGACGTGGAGCACTATTTGCTGAGTAGATGAGGACGTGTAAAATGAGGTGTACCAGGGACATCAAAACATTGAGAGAATTAGAATTGGGGATAATTCCTCTGCTAGGGTTTCAAAATTTTGGGGGAATTGCTAGGATCGAATTCGTGGGAAGTTGTGTTGGGAGTGCGGGATTTGCGATTGGGTTGGGAGTGCGACTTGAAAGAGGGGGATTGAAGCGATATTGAACGGTTGTAGCAATGAAGACTTCGTGGGAAGGTGGCAGTATGGAAGAGAGTCAAGGAACGAAAGATTATCGAAGATGCTTTTGTGGGAAGGTGGCCACAATGAAGACTTCGTGGACAAATGATAACAAAGGGAGGAGGTTTCTCATTTGTGCAAATACTCAGGTAAGAAGGCTATCCCTCTCAATTTGGCTTGCATTTCTGGGTTTGCATTGCTGGGTTTGAATTTCTGAGTTTGAATTTCCGGGTTTGAATTTCTAGATTCGAATTTCTGGGTTTACAGATAATGTGGATGGTTTGAATTTCTGGTTTTACTGATGGTTAGAGATTAGAAAATGTTGGAATTAATTGATAATTGATTGGTTTGTAACCGTTTGATACTTGTTGAAAATTAATTTATTATTGTTAGAATTTTTGGAATGAATTCATAAATTCTAGGTTAGAGATTAGGAATTGTTGGAATTAATTGATAATTGATTGGTTTGTAGCCGTTTGATACTTGTTGCAAATTAATTGATAATTGTTGGAATTTTTGGAATGAATTCATAAATTCTGAGTTTGTAGCCGTTTGATACTTGAGTAACTGATGGGTTTGATAATGTAGGTTCGGTGGTAGAGATCTTATGGCAAATGGCGTGACTTTTGGGAGTGGTTGGACCCAAAAATGTACAAAAGGTCGACGAAAATAATTCCCGGGCTGCTTCGGAAGCTTGACGTTGGAGAAGAGAAATTTCTGAATGAGAAGAGGAAGGTGTTTAGGCTTAGAATTGCCCTTATGGTGACTTGGGTTGTACTGATTGGCTTTATCCTAAGGCTTATATATGTTTAGGTATAGGATTGCCTTAAGGTGACTTTCAGCTTGGACTGAATTGTTATGTATGAGGTAGATTGGTAGAGCTAGTGGACAGTGCAAATTTGAACTTCTTTTGGTAGATTGGTATGAGGTAGATTGGTAGAACTTTTTTTGTAAGATATGAACTTCTTTTGTAAGATATGAACTTCTTTTGTAAGATATGAACTTCTTTTGTAATATATGAACTTTTGTGATGAATGTGATTGTTATGAATGTTTGTGATGAGTTTATGTGATCTTGGTTTGGGAATGTGATGAATGTGTATGGACATTGCAAATGTGATGAACTTGGAATATGTGATGAACTTCATTTGGAGGTTAGAACTAAATACTTTCACCATTACGATTCCAAACTAAGGCACTGCAAAAACTTGACTGTTACATCAAATGGTTCAAATGTCTATCAATACAGCACCATTACAAAAGATTGGAATATCTAGTAAACAAATGGTCCAAACACCATAAGCTTCTAAAGTCTACTAATGATGCTAATCGGGTAGCAATTCATTTGCTTGCTTGAGCCAATCTTTGTTGGTTTTCTTTGGCTTTGGAGGTGGCATTCGCTTTGTCATCCCTTTTGCATTTGCAGGTGACTTGATCCTTTTTCCCTTGGAACTGGCAACTGGACTTTGTTCTTACAGCTGGGCTTCATGCATAGATAGGCTAACAGGGGTACTGACTTTCCTTGCAGACCTTTTTTGTCTTGTTCTAGTTGGGGTTGTAGCAGGTGAAGAAGTATGTGCAGCTGGAATTTGGCTTGCTGGAACTTCACTTGTAGCTGAAACTTCACTTGCTGCTGGATATATACAAGCAAAATCAGTACAAATACCCAAAAGCAGCACATATACATCCAGTACAACACATATACATCCAATACACCACATATACATCAAATATACATCCAATATATATCCTAACAGGCCCACAACAGATATACAACTCATATATAACCTAAACAGAAACATATACATCAAATGGCATCAAATGAAGGACATCTAATCACAAACATATATACAACACTCCTCATACCCTAAACACAAACATATACATCAAATGAAGGACATCTAATCACAAACATAAACACTCCTCATACCTTAAACACTAATCACAAACATATACATCAAACATAAATACAAACATATACATCAAACATAAATACAAACATATACATCAAATCCATCAAACCTACATCTAATACAGTTAATATACATCTAATACATCAGATATACCTGTGCATCGGCCACATTCCCAGCATGTGCTTTTCTGTATGCGTCTCTCTTTTTCCTTTGTTCTTGCTTGCGCTTGAACTTTGCTTCCTTAGTATGATCTACCGGTTCTGTGCATGCAGGACACTTGTGTCCGTCAGACCCACAATTGCCACACCTTAAAGTGGAATGGTATCTCGGAAAATTCGTAGGATTTGATGATGCCTCCTCAGTCTGACTTCTCTTCCTTTTTATCTTCGGCCTCCCGGGCTGCTTGTGATATTTAGAAGGCTTGAGTGGTGGAGCCCTAACTTTTTGCCATTGGTCTTCACTAGGAAATGGTGTAATGAATCTCTCATATGCCTTCGTATACGCATCATGATTATAACAATGATGGACAAACAACTCTAGATTTCCCTTAAACCGGCTTATTGCACTGCATGCATGAGCACATGGGATTCCACTAAGGTCATATCTTCCGCAGAAACAGGTTTGGAGATTCAAGTCCACTGAAAATATTCGTCCGAATGGATGAATGATCTCGAAAATGTTATTCCCACAATGAGTGGGAATCAACCTCTGCCCTTTTAGCTTATGATATGCTAATAGGGCCTGGATCCTTTTATCCACTAGGTGGCCATGTCATAATTGACCTTGATCACGTCTCCTAGTCCGCAAGGAAGTGATGTACTGCGTCAATTTGTCCAAGACAAAAAAAACGGGTTTGGCTCTATATGGCACAATAGACTTATTAAATACCTCAGATAGATTGTTTAGAAGAATGTCACACTTGAAATCAGTCCTGAAGTGGGATCTGCACCACTGCTTAACATCATGTTCTTTTAGCTATCCAGCTGCACCAGGGCTCATATCTTCCATCTTCCTCATATCTTCCTGAAACCAAGGAATGGTTGTGGCTTTTGCAATTGCATCCATCTGGTCTTTAAGGGCCATCCCTTTATATGTCTGATTGAAGTTTTCATACAGATGCCTTAAGCAATGGTGGTGCTCTGCATTAGGAAAAGTCTGACTAACTGCCTCAATCAGTCCCTTCTGCTTATCTGTCATAACTAACAACCCCCTGCTATCTCGAATATTCAAATCGTCTTGCAAGATCTCCAAAAACCACCTCCAGCTACTGTAATTTTCCACCTCACATATAGCATATGCCACGGGAAACATCCCATTGTTGGCGTCAACTTCTACTGCTGACAGAAGTTGGCCCGAGTGAATCCCTTTTATATGGCATGCATCTAACCCTATAAATGGTCTACAACCGTTTACCCATCCATCTTTGCAGGTTTTGAAGCAAACATATACCCTCTCAAATCTGGCTATCCCATCAGACTCCAACTCGGACTTCACAATCACAGTTGACCCTGGATTGGTCTTAAACAATTGAAGACAGTATTCTCCAAGTATTTCATATTTTCTTTGACATGACCCTTCAACGAGATTCTGAATCATGATTCTTGCCCTGTAACATGTGGCTCTTGATGGTATGTAGCTAGTTTCAAGACAGACAAGATCTTGAAATTATGTAAACTCCCATTTGCTACTTGACAACTGCCTAGCATATTGCCTTACCATCCACTTGACATTAGCATGAATATTGAATGTCCCCGTGCCACACACATGCTTCTCATTCAACTCCCTTATCTGCAAACACTTTCCCCCTTCCACTAAAGATGCTAAAATAACAAATGGACACTCAGTACAGTATTCAACATTCACACGATCTGGTTGATTTCTGAAGAACTTTAGCTGTCTTCCTTGCATTACAGAGTACTTTCTTACTGCACCTCTAAATGTAGCAGCATTCTGGAACTTCAGCCTTAACTCAAACCTAGGATTCTGCATGTCAAGACTGGGAACAACCTTTCTGCACTTGGGGACAGGTTTCCTCCTAGACCTTTTTTTTGGGAATTGCATCTTCATCATCACTAAGGTCATCCAAAGTGCCAATCCTAGGTGACAACGGGCCATCATCATCGTCATCTACCACTGGCCCTTTTTCAACTTCCACATATGCCCCAAATAGCTCATCATCACTCACCACTAGAGGTACCTCATCCTCCTGATTAAATGCTTCCTCTTCAAAAGGAACAAAGTTTGGATCATCACTGTCTTCCCCAGATCCACTATCTTCACTATCTTCACCATTATCACTACATTCCTCTTCAACCAAAGCCTTGGATTTCCCTTTATCTTTCTTAGGAATTGCTGGTTGAACCTCATGAACAATGACTTTTGCCTTCTTAGATGCTGCTAGTTAAACCTCAGGAGAAATTGCTTTGGCTTTCCCTTTAGCCTTCCTTATGAAGCTAGGCCTTCGGAATGATACTTAGGTAATTTTTTCATCATCTACTCGCCCTTGAGTAACTACTGGTTCATCCTGAACTGACTCTTGACTAACCTGAACTGGTTCTTGAGTAACCTGAACCAGCTCTTGAGTAACCTGAACTGATTCATCATCAACTGTTTCTTGAGTAACCTGAGATGGTTCTTGAGTAACCTGAACCGGCTTTTGAGTAACCTGAGATGGTTCTTCATTTACTTGCTCCACCTGAACTGATTGAGTAACTTGAGATGGTTCTTCATTTACTTGCTCCACCTGAACTGATTCTTGACTAACTGGTTACTGATGAATTGATTGTTGAGAAACTGGTTCTTGAGTAACCTGAACCGGTTCTTCATTTTCAAGCACTACTTGAGCTGATTCTTGAGTACTCTTCCCATCATGAAATCCTAAACCTTGAGTACCCTCGCCATTATCAGATCCCAGACCTTGAGTATCCTCCCCATCATGAGATCCTAGAATTTGAGTACCCTCACCATCATCAGATCCCAGACCTTGAGTACCCTCACCATCATGAACCGGTGCTTGAGTAAGGCTCCCATCATGAAACTCTATCATAGCAGGCACCTGTTCAATATTGAAACCCTCAACAGCATGCCTGTAGAATATGTTCAAGGTCCTAGATTTCGTCTTTGCTGACTTTTTGACCAAGTCTAAAAGTGTCTGGTCATTATCTAGTTTAAAGAACCTCCCTCGCTCCTTGAAATAGAATTCCACCTTTTGATTAAGCCTATCCCTACTATATAATTTGTCATGCACCAACCCATTTAGGTCCAGCACAGAAAAATATTCCCAACAGCACCAATCATACCAGGCAATTGACCCACCAGCATATGTCCACAATCTTCCTGTCTTTGAGATACTTCCACCAAGATGCAACCCGATGGACACTATATCATCCGCTCCACCTAGCACCACGTAAAACTGTTATAAGACCCCATTATAAACACTTAACATAATAACACAATCTAACCATTTTAAACAAGGAAAACACCTTTAGTCTAGCCCACTGCCAACACTAAAGCCTATCACCACAAGCACTAACCCATTGACTAAACTAAAACCCACGCCAACCACAACCTCATTGTCCACTGCCTGATACTACCCATTTACCTTTCAAAAACCCACGAAAAGCACTACCCCACTGCCCACTGCCCGATACTACCCATTTACCTTTCTAAAACCCACATAAGCACTACCCCACTGCCTTATTCTTCTATACTACCCATTTACAATTCCAAAACCCACGTTAAGCACTACCCCACTACCTTATTCAAACCATTACCACACCAATGCCCCGAAAAACATCACAGATTTCAAAATCACAACCAACCAAAGCATTTCCACAACATTACCTATATACTAGCTAAATTGATTTCAATACCATCTCTATATATCCACTACAGCAAAACTCATTGAACAATAAGGCCTCCTTCAAAACTAATTGAACAACATACAGTTCCAACCAGAAAAACTCAGAAAACAGCAAAACTAATTGAACAATAAGGATACTCGTGCTACGCCAGTGAGGGCGGAGGATATACTAGTGGTGCGGGAGTTTCCCGATGTTTTTCCCGAGGAGTTGCCAGGATTACCACCTCATCGAGAGATTGAGTTCACGATTGATCTTTTACCAGGTACACAACCTATCTCACAGACTCCTTATCGCATGGCACCTGCAGAATTGCGGGAACTTAAGGCCCAGTTGCAAGAGTTGGTCGATATAGGATTCATTCGACCGAGCATGTCACCTTGGGGAGCACCTGTATTATTTGTCAAGAAAAAGGACGGAGGTTTGAGATTGTGTGTTGACTACAGACTGTTGAATAAGGTAACCATTCGGAATAAGTATCCTTTACCCCGGATTGATGATTTGTTTGACCAGTTAAAGGGAGCACAGTATTTTTCGAAGATTGATCTTCGCTCCGGCTACCATCAGTTACGGGTCAAAGAAGAAGATGTACCGAAGACAGCCTTTCGGACCAGGTACGGTCATTACGAGTTTGTTGTGATACCGTTCGGATTGACTAAAGCCCCAGCAGCTTTTATGGACCTCATGAAACGAGTGTTCCGGTAGTATTTGGATCGTTTTGTGATTGTCTTCATTGACGACATTTTGGTGTATTCGAAGAGTGCAAAGGCGCACGAGAAACATCTAAGGATAGTGCTTGAGACCTTGAGAGAGCATTAGTTGTATGCAAAGTTGAGTAAGTGCCAGTTTTGGTTGACCAGTGTTGGATTCTTAGGCCATGTGATTTCGGCCGAGGGCATCAGAGTGGATCCTCAGAAGGTTGAGGCGGTAGCAAATTGGGAACAGCCCAAGACGGTGACAGAGATCAGGAGGTTTCTGGGTTTGGCAGGTTATTATCGGCGTTTTATTGAGAGCTTTTCTATTCTTGCTGCTCCATTGACAAGGTTGACTCGGAAAGGAGTTCGATTTGAGTGGGATGAGGAATGTGAACAGAGTTTCCAGGAGCATAAAAGGCGGTTGACATCTGCTCCTGTGTTGGCCCTTCCAGACAACAGTGGGGAGTTCGAGGTGTACAGTGACGCTTCTTTACAAGGTTTGGGTTGTGTTTTGATGCAGCACGAAAAAGTGATAGCTTATGCTTCCCGGCAATTGAAACCCCATGAGATGAACTACCCTACACATGACTTGGAATTGGCGGCGGTGGTTCATGTACTGAAGATTTGGCGGCATTACTTGTATGGCAAGAGGTGCAGGATCTTCACGGACCACAAGAGTTTAAAGTATTTGTTCACTCAGAAGGAATTGAATCTGAGACAGCACAGATGGTTGGAGTTGCTTAAGGACTACGACTGTACTATTGAGTATCACCCAGGGAAGGCTAATGTGCTAGCCGATGCTTTGAGCAGGAAGTCAGCTAGTTCTTTGTCGTATCTGAGGACGGTACGATTACCTTTGTTGGTTGAGCTCCGTAGGCTGGGAGTAGAGTTGACTGTGGATGATCAGGGAGCACTTTTGGCGAGTTTCCACGTGCGACCTGTTTTGATTGATCAGGTTATTGATGCTCAGTTTGAGGACCCCATTTTGGGCATCATTCGGATTGAGGTCGAGGCTGGAGAGAGACAGGACTTTGAGCTTCGCGAGGATGGAGCCTTGGTTAAGGATGGGCGATTGTGTGTACCCGAGGATGAAATGTTAAAGAAGGTGATACTGGATGAGGCTCATTGTTCAGCTTATGCGATGCATCCTGGTGGGACCAAGATGTACCGTACCCTTCGAGAGCATTACTGGTGGTCGGGGATGAAACGTGAGATTGCAGAGTATGTCAGTAGATGCTTGATTTGTCAGCAGGTGAAAGCTGAGCGGCAGAGACCCTATGGAGCAATGCAACCTTTTCCGATTTCCGAGTGGAAATGGGATCACCAGACGATGGATTTTGTATTCAAGCTTCCGAGAACACCGAAGGGACACGATGGCGTGTGGGTGATCGTGGATAGACTTACGAAGTCTGCTCATTTCTTGCCAGTACGGGAGAATTTCAAGTTGACGCAGTTTGCACAGTTGTTTATCGACGAGATTATCCGGCTGCATGGGACTCCAGAGTCGATAGTTTCTGACAGAGATCCGAGATTTACTTCCCGATTTTGGCAGAGCTTACAGGAAGCTTTTGGGACAAAGTTTCATTTCAGTACTGCATTTCATCCTCAGACCGATGGGCAGTCTGAGCGGACCATTCAGATTCTCGAGGACATGATGCGAGCGTGTGTTTTGCAGTTTCAGGGTACTTGGGAATCCCATTTTCCTTTGATGGAGTTCTCCTACAATAACAGTTATCAGGAGAGCATTGGGATGGCTCCTTATGAGGCGTTATACGGGCGATAGTGTCGGACCATTGTGTTGGACTGAGGTTGGTGAGAGGAGATTGACTACTTCTGAACTGGTATATCTTACACAGGAAAAAGTGGCACTGATTCGAGATCGACTGAAGGCAGCTCAGGACCGACAGAAGAGCTACGCCGACCGTAGGATCAGAGATTTGGAGTTTGCAGCAGGAGACTGGGTTTTCTAGAAGTTATCTCCTTGGAAGGGGATCGTACAGTTTGGCAGACGAGGGAAGTTGAGTCCTCGTTACATTGGACCTTATGAGATTTTAGAGCGGATTGGTCCTGTTGCTTATCGATTGGCTTTACCAGCAGACTTGGAAAAGGTACATAATGTCTTCCATGTTTCTATGCTTCGGAAGTACTTACGGGATGATTCACATGTTCTGGAAGCACAACCTGTTGAACTGAGGGAAGACTTGAGTTTTGAAGAGCAGCCTGTAGCGATTTTGGACCGGAAGGATAAAGTTTTACGACGGAAGACGGTTCCCTTAGTTAAGGTATTGTGAAGAAATCATCAAGTGGAAGAAGCTACCTAGGAACCCAAGGCCTTAATGCGTGAACAGTACCCTTACTTATTTCACTGAATTTCGGGGACGAAATTCTTTTTCGGGGGGTAGATTGTAACAACCCGTACCTTCGGGAAGGGTAAAAATGTAATTTTGTAAAAATTTTTGTATATAAAGGACGATTTTGCCCTTGTGAATAGTAGGCCAAAAGTTGACTTTTTGAATTACAGGTTGGATGAGTGTTGACCCTTAACCGTGCCGTAGTTTAAGATGTCACGAGTCTGTAGACAGGTGGCAGGTTCGATTCGGACAATCGGAGAAAAAGTTATGACGTTTGGAAGATTGAGGGCGTTACCGTAAATTTGACTAAATGAGGAAAAATGTTGACTTTTTGGAGGACTTGTGATTTTCACGTAGACCGAGGACCGTTAGATAGGTCTCGACGTCCTGAGTACAACGACAGGCGGCACGCTGTCATCGGACGTCGGACGAAGCAGTTATGGGTCTGGAAAGTGTGAGGGTAACGTATTTTAGTCTTTTCCCTCAGCCCAATCAGATAAGGGCAAGTGGCAGGGATATTTTGGGCTGAACCATGGGGTGATGGACACGTGGGGGACACTAGATGGTTCGAGGAATTACTAAAGTGTGCACGGCCACACTTTGCACGATTTCAAACCGTGCATCGTGCTTGAACACACAGAAAATAGAGAGAAGAGATTGGAGAGACAGTGATCGATTCAGGGGGTGAGTGAGTGAAGAGTGCACTGAGAGAGTGACAGAGAGGCAAGGCGGAGCTGGTGATTGTGTTTTGGTGGAGGAATCGTGCCCGGAGACACGGTGGTGGTGCGGCGGAGTTCTGAGGAAAACAGGGAGGTTGTGAGACAGGGGCGGTAGTTGTGCCGTGTGGTGGTTCAAACCAAGACCGTGGGAGGTTCAGGTGGCTTCAGGGAGTCCAACGAACACCGTGGCACGCGGCGGTGCACACGGCGGAGACGGAATCGAAAGGTAAACTTCATTCCTCTGTTTTTCCCGTGAGTTTCCTCAATTTGAAAGTCGTGGAGTTGGGCTTAGAGTCGAGGGATTTGGAGGCCAGGGTGAGACTCCTGGAGGTCCCAGGCGTCGTTTGGTGGTGGTACCGTGCCGGGGGAGGACCTGGGCGGCTGGCAGCCAAAACAGGAGCCACGGGCCGTCTGTTTCGAGGCCGTGAACGGTGGGTTTTAGGTCGTGGTTCTTCGATGTTAGGACTGGGTTAGATTGCTTAGGATGGGACGAAGCTCCTGGGATTGGTTTGGACTGAAACGGTGTAGGAACGGAGGAGAGCCGGTCACGCCGGTTCAACTGTACTGAATCGGGTGACTCGAGGAAGGAGAAGCACTGTAGCAGGCGCGTGAGGCCCACGCACAACCACTTTGGGCGGCGCGTGGAGGCGCGTGGGGAGGATTCCGGCCAAGCTTCCAACATGGTTTTGGTTCTAAATGTCCTAAGGAATTCATTGGTATGGTTTTCGGGTGAATCGGACGATGTTAGGAGGTTGTTCGGGAATCCGGACGGTTTAGGGTCTAGGATTAAAATATTAATAAATTCCCGAAAAATTGGGGAAATTAGGGTTAGTATCCTTAATGTGTTTGTGACCCTATTTGGTGCATATTGACAGGACGGGAGGCACCCGAGATGGTCGAGGAGCGCACGGAGCGCGATTGACTCGTCCTGATTTATGAGTGGACTCTTTCTTTTCTTTCGAGCATGCCTAACTGTTTTTATTGATGTTTTATGATATTAAATTCGTTTTATGCTTCTTAATGATGATTATATGTGGTTGATATGTTTGCACGTTTTCGAGACATTTCCGAGATTTTACACGTTTTTCGAGAAAAGCTGGTTTTCGGACTTTGATGCCATATTTGAGGATTTCAATCTATAAATGTTTTCTGATGATGATAAATGGATTAGGAAATATGATTTGTGATTATATGTGGTTTTTGGTATAAAAATGGATTTCCGGATTTGGGTTCGAAATGTTGGTTCTGAACGCCGGAAGGGCTTCGAACCGGGGATTTCGAATTCGAGTTTGGCGATGGATTTCGAACTGGTTTTCCACTGGATTTGGATTGGATTTGCTGGATCTGGATAGGGGTTTAAAGACCCGGACATTGCTTGACGGGGGACGGGCCCGGATTGAGTTTAAAGACTCGGAATATATTTGAGGCCTGATTGAGTTTAAAGACTCGGATAGGTCCAGCAGGTTTGATCGGAAAATGATGATTTGACGTTCATAGTTATGATATGGTTTTGTGATGCACATACTATGATTTCTATATTCGTTTTATAGTGTTTCTGTTTCTTATGATGTTTCATGTTATGATTTTCTAATACTTAGTCGGGCATGCATGTTTTTCAAACGGAGGGAACAAATATTATTGTTTTTCTTATCTTTGATTTGATGATAAACTGATTTTAAAACTTTTAGTTATTCTAGTCCACTCACACTTTTGGTTTAAATTTTCCCTCCAGGTCGTGGTGATAGCGCTGGGGTGAACGTTGAGGCAGATATCGAGGCATAGAGCTTTTGACGTTCTTCCGTTGCGAGACTAGCATTGTAGGATTTTTGTGCCCATTTTGTAGAACTATGCTCTGACTTACAGTTGTATATATTTACTCCTTCGTCTGACAGTTATGCTTATTGTAGTATTGAGGTTATTTTGGTACTTCAGGTGTGATTGTCAGATGGGAGCAGGGTTCGTCCCGGGTATCGTGGCGATATTTGGGACGGGTCCTGACATTTCAAGTTGAAGATTCAGATCTCCATTACGAAAGGTTATTGAAAGAAACTCAGCGCGAATTATACCCTGATTGTAAATCCTTTTTAGTTCTAAGGGCAGTTGTGGAATTGATGCACATGAAAGTTGAGTATAATCAAACGAACAAGAATTTTGATCACATGATGGACATCATCACCCGAATGTTCCCTGAAGATAACAATCTCCCTAAAGATCATTATTACTCGAATAAGTTTTGAAGGATCTTGGTTTAGGGTATGTGAAGATTCACGCATGTATGAACAACTGTGCATTGTTTTACGGTGAATTAGAGCATCTCGACAAATGTCTCGTGTTCAATGAGCCTAGGTTTCAAAAGAATAATATTCCGAATAAGATGTTGCGCTATTTTCCACTGAAACCAAGATAACAAAGATTATTCATGTCTTCTTACACATCTCGTGATATGAGGTGGCACAAAGATGAATGCACTGATGACGATTCACTAAGGCATCCGGCCGATGAAGATGCTTGGAAGGAATTTGATAAGATGTATCCTAATTTTGCCTCGGAGCCAAGAAATCTCAGATTAGGACTTACTACTAATGGTTTTAATCCCTTTGAAAGTTTTGTAAGACCCTATAGCACTTGGCCGGTAGTTTTAGTTCCGTATAACTTGCCACCTTGGAGATGCATGAAAAAAGAATTCACAATTCTTATTACTTTAATATCGGGGCCCAAATCGCCTAGTTTTAGTTCCATATATGTAATGTATATACATTATATTAAAAGATATGTTAATACTATAATTATTAAAATCAAGTATAATTATATATATGTCATATTTTAATTTTATATATAAAGGGTTTGCACGACGAACATCTGTTGTGCTAGGTGCATGTTGCCCGACGCATCAGTTGGATTCGACGTGCAAGCTCCCTTGTATAATGTATTTTTCTTTGTTTTTTTTTTGAAATATTGCTTATTGATTAGATGTATAGGATCATATTTAGGCTAGTATATCTTCATATGTAATATATGTTAATACTCATTCACATATATGTAATGTATATACCTTATATTACCAGATATGTTATATACTATAATTATTAAAATCAAGTATAATTATATATATGAAAAATTTTAATTTTATATATAAAGGGTTTGCCCGGCGCACATCCGTCGTGCTAGGGGCATGTTACCCGGCGCATCAGTGAGATGCGCTGAGTAAGGGTAAATATAAAAGACTCATTAATCACGTCTAGTTTTAGTATTTTCTCTATTTGTTCTTCATGTTTTGAGTAATCCAACCATCCACATTAATGATAACACACTCATAGATCATGTCCGTAAAATTTCACGGAATTTCGACACCTCAAGAATAGGTTACAGTACGAAACAAATCGACTGTAACAAATCGTCGTTTATTGATCCAAGGCCTTTAAGCCCTCCAAACGTCGTCATTTTTGACATGCGAGGTCAAAACACACCATATCACCAACTGAACTGTTGGATTTCTCAAATTCACTCGTTACCATTTTGATCGAACAAAAAAATGAAGATTAGGGGTGAGAATTCCTTCAAACGTTTTAAGTGTTAATGAATTGGATAGTTTTAGTAGTTTCTCCCTTTTTTCTTCATGGTTTGAGTGATCCAACCGTCCACATTAAGGATAAACTCTCATAGATCATGTTCGTAAAATTTCACGGAATTTCGAAGTCCTGAGAATAGGTTACAGTGCAAAACGAATCAACGGTAAAAAATCGTCGTTTGTTGATCCAAGGCCATTAAGCCCTCCAAACGTCGCCATTTTCGACAGGTGAGGTCAAAACACACCATATCACAAACTAAAAGGTTGGATTTCTCAAATTCACTCGTTACCATTTCGATCGAACAAAAAAACGAAGATTAGGGGTGAAGATTCCTTCAAAAGTTCTAAGAGTTAATGAATTGGATAGTTTTAGTATTTTCTCTATTTTTTCTTCATGGTTGTAGTGATCCAACCGTCCACATTAATTAGAATGACTTATAGATCATGTTCGTAAAATTTCATGGAATATCAATGTCCCAAGAATAGGTTACGGTGCGAAACGAATCGACGGTAAAAAATCGTCGTTCGTTGATCCAAAGCCTTTAAGCCCTCCAAATGTAGACATTTTTGACAGGCGAGGTCTAGGCACACCCTATCATACACTGAACGGTTGGATTTCTCAAATTCACTCATTACCATTTCGATCGAACCCAAAAATGTCAGATTTATTAAACATTTGGCCCGATGGATGGTGTATATACGACGAGCAAGGTGAATTTTCGGGAAAATTCAAATATTCCGCCAAAAATTTCGCTAAAAACTGAAACGGGCCTGGCGAAGGTGTACGTCGAGCAAAGGCCCCTATTCACTTAGAACAGACGCGACCCTTCCTTTCGTCTTCCTCTTCATTTTCCAAACATGCACATCACCGCCTCCCCTGAGACCACTACAACTCCTCACCCCCATCTCTCACTCCGTCACTCAACTCTCTCTCTCTCTCTCTCTCTCTCTCTCTCTCTCTCTCTCTCTCTCTCTCACTCAAGCTCACCTCTTCACTCTACTTCTTCCCTCACTTACCCCTAAACCCTAAACCAAATCCCCCTAAACATTGAACCCAAAGATCCACAACCCAAACCCACGACCCACGACTCCAAACCTTAAAATCGGACCACCCACCTCGGTCTCCTCACTCTCTCTCTTTCTCTTTTTTTCTCTCTCGAGCTCATCTCTCTCGTTTCCTCAATGTAAGCCCTCAATCTCATTTTTTTAATTTTTATCTTTATTGTTATTTTTTATTGAATGTTATATTGGATTTGATTGATTTTTGGATAAATTCATATTATTTGATTAGTTTTGGGATTGGTTATTGGATTGGTTTTTGGATTAATTATTAGATAGAATTATTGAATTGTTGAATTTGGATGAAAATATTGGAAATTATTGAATTATTGGATTGTTGGAAAATATTGGGAATTATTGAATTAGTAGATTGTTGGAAAATATTGGAAATTATTGAATTACTCGGTTGTTGGAAAAAATTGGAAATTATTGAATTTTTGGATATGTTTGGAAATTCTTGAATTTTGATACTTTTTGAAAATATTGCATTAATGATATTTTTTGAAATGTTTGGAAATTATTAGAAATTTTTTGAAATTATCGATTTTTTGAAATTTTTGGAAATTTTTGAAAATTATTTAATTAGTTAATTATTGGAATATATTTGAAATTATTATATATTTTTGGAAATTATCGATTTTTTTGAAATTTTCAGACAATATTGAAAATTAGTACATTTGATAATTATTTGAAATAATTATATATTATTGGAAATTCTCGAATTTTTTGGTATTATTGAATTGTATTTAATTATTGCATTATTGGAAAATTTTGGAAATTATTAGAAATTGTAAGAAATTATTTGATTAGTTGGTTATAATTATTAATTGCTTTTATATTTGCAGACGTCTTTATGTAAATTTATCACTTCGCGATGTCGTCGTAATGCGCTTGCAGAGCAGCCATCTCCAAGACCAGTACCTTCCCCGACGGAGAAGCCATTTTTCGGACCAGTTCTCCCTCCGACAGAGCAGTCATCACCTTCTACTGGGCCATCATCCATAGATCAGCCAGGACCTTCCTCAACACACCCGAGAGTCATTCCTGACGATCAGGTGATACCAGAGCCCCGATCAGCGAGACGTCACACCAGCTCGAAACGAGGGCAACCTCGTACTGCCCTTGAGGCCATTGGAGTTGACGTTGCAAAGGGAGGCGATACACATATCCCATCGGGTAAGTTTAATATCTTATTGAATTTAAAACTTGTATATATTTTTCATACCGTTATCCATTAATGTTAATCGAATTTGTAGGGAGTACCATCAAAGTGCGGGGCATTAGCTAGAGGTTAAATTCCTAGCAGATCTAGAGGTCGACAGGAGCGAATATCCAGGTGGAGTGGGTTTAAACGACTTTGTGCACCGTACCCCAACGTGCATACTTTGCTGGTGCGGAAAATAGGGACGATTATTCATAGCAAATCGAAGATGATGGCTGACACCTTCAGAGAACAAGACCCCGCGAAGCTCGTCATTGGTTGGTCTGGTTTACGGGTATGCAAATTTTTATTATTTTTTATTATTTTTTTAATTTTTTATAGTTTAACATACTTTAATATTGGATTGCAGATTAATTTTGAATGGGATGAGACCAACGTCGCTCTAATGGAATATATCAACTTCCATTGGCAGAAGTGGTATTCTAACTGGAAGTTCGAGCTCCAAGCCTACTACGAGCTTTGGAGCTCGCATGCTCTGGCCCTAGCAAATCGTCCTGAGGAGATGCTTGGGGACAAGATAGCGGGGTGATAGTGGTTATGCACGCATTGGATAAGCAAACAATTTAAAGTAAGTTCATTTTTTCTATATTTATTTAATTGAGAATATTAATTTATGTACTTCCGAATTAGTAATATTTGTTTTACTAATGCGACACGACCCATCCCAATCCCCCCGGGATTATCGCGGGATGTGCCATGCTCCCGTCTGACACGAAGTGTCAGACAAGGGATAACCAAAAGTCACCGCCCAAACGGGGCTTCCAGAGTGTGCAAGGATTGATGGAGGAGGCGTGCGATATCCCAGTCTCTGCTGCAGTCGCATCCGTGATCAACCTGAAGGGCATTAAAAGCAATAAAATATGTGAGTGGACGAAAATGAACAAGTTCATAAACATATTCATAAAGACATTTATGCCCTTCATTAAAACGTGTACATGCATCGAAAACCAGTAACTAAAATATTTTTTCAACCAAGCCATTAGGGTCTGAGCCCAAAAACTGTAACTCAAAACCAAGTGTGGAAACTCAGCCCAAAACTGTGGAATACCACATCCGTAATTACAAAACCATGTGGGCCACCGCCCAAATCCATAAACATAAATTCAACCGAAAAACCATTTCATATATTCAATAGTCCATATTTACCACATTACCATCTCTGGCATCCCAGATGCCTAGCGTCCCAGACGCTTAACGACCCAGACGTCATATCTCACGGTATAATAAGCAACGCGTGCTGCCCGAGGTCTCTCCGGGTCCATATCTCTGACATCCCAGATGTTTTACGTCCCAGACGTCTAATCATAGCAATCCTGCTCCTCAGTCACTATGCGGTCTGGTAGCTCGGTATAATGACCCCTCGCAGGCAATGCACCATGACTTCCCCAGTGTCCCAGAAACCTGGAGGAGACCATCACATATCCTCATATCAAGATGGTATATGGAAAACAGTTTTATCAAATCATTTCATAACATTCAATGGGCCCTGCCCGAAATCTCCATAAAACATCACAATTCCATTTAGGGTCCCCGACCCGAAATCACGTTTATGAAACATAGGGTCCCAGACCCGAAATCACATTTATAAAACATAGGGTACCAGACCCGAAATCACATTTATAACCCAACTAGGCCTCATGCCCAATTCTGTAAACCATTGGGCCCACGACCCAAATTCATAAATCAACTGGGCCCCTGGCCTGATTTCGTAACTCAACTGGGCCCCTGGCCTAATAATATAACTCAAATGGGTCTCAACCCGATTTTCGTAAACAACTGGGCCCCTGGCCCGATTTCATAAAGCAACTGGGCCCCCGGCCCGATTACGTAACTCAAATGGACTCCAAGTCCGAGGTTTCCAAAATAATTGGGCCTCAAGCCCGAGTTCATCTTTCTAATTTCAAAAGCATTTCATCACATTATTCATGAAACCACAAGCACGTAAAATCATAATAATATCGCCAGCCTCGATATACGTGTAATACGGAAAACATCTCGAAATACGTGCAACATACTTGAAATTAATAATCACAATCATCATTATGGAAATCACGTATATGAAACATATAACACATTTAGGAATGCATAGTATTTATAAAACCAAAGTCCACTCGTAGACCGTTCGAACGTTGCGCCTCGACATGCGTGCCATATGCCTTCCCGGGCCTTGCCACTATCATCGGGACTTCCAAACATGTCCAAATCACATTAGAGGGTCACTAACATCTTTATTAACCTCATATCAAAGTCTCGTAATTTTTCCAAATTTTTAACTATTTTTAAACTCGATTCAAAATCTTTAGACATCCCGAACAATATCGAAACGGTGTCCAATCGACACGACACAAATCCCAAAGTGTTCGTTACTTCGAATAGATTAAAAGTCATGTTGGAAGTTTCCCCAAAATACCCTTCACGCGCGTTTGAACCCCCTTCGCGTGAAACCCACGTGTCGGGTACTTTTCATTGTCTTCCTCAGAACAACCCTGTCTGAACCGGTTCTGCAAATCCGGTCCAGCCCTGAACCGGCATTCATGGTTTCTGTCCAATCCGACCAGTTTTCGATCCCATTTAATCCCATTAAGTTTGTCCCTTCATTTCTAATTGATTCCAACAATCAAAACTTGAAATTAAAAGCTTAACCGTACCTCCCATTTCGAAGAACTGGACCCTGTTTTTCCCTCTCGGTTTTCCTGTGTCTCAGGCCGCCGCTGGCCATGGTTTTCGGCCCATTCGATCCCTGGAAACTCAAGGAGCAAAGTTCAATCATCAATGATGATCAACACTCCCTAAAACCAAACATACCATTTTTGAATTGAAATGGACATTTCCCGACATTTACCCCTCTGTCCTCGTCGTGTGTCACCGTGGCCCTTACTGGTCTTCCCTAACCTCCCTGGTCAGCTTCGATGAACACTGATCACCAAGGAATCATGACAGGACCCATCCCAATCCCCCCGGGATTAGTGCGGGATGACCCTGCTCCCGTCTGACACGAAGTGTCAGACAAGGGATATTTCCGACCTTTGCCCTCCCGGGCTTTCAGAGTACGCCAGGATCCGGAGGAGGCATGTGATATCTCGATCTCTGCTACAGTCCACATCCGCTGTCAACCTGAAGGGTATTAAAAACAGAAAGACTGTGAGTGGACAAAAATAAAGATTTATAAAAACATTTCCATAAGAAGACCTTTATACCCTCCACTAAAAAGCATGCATGCATAGTAAAACCATTTATCCAATTATATATGTTAAAACATCCATAAATAGGGTCTCAGCCCAAATCCATTTATCATCATAAAACACAGTTTTCCCAAACCAATTGAAACCATGTTTATCCAATATATTCATATCCAGAACCTGTCACGGTAAAATAAAGCTACACGTGTGCTAACCGGGGTCTCAAACCCAAGTCTCTCCAGGGTCCACCCAGGTCAATGTCCGTAGATCAATGACCCTCCCTGGAGGTAACGAACCATGCCCATCCTGAGAGTAAGGAACCCAACTGGGGGGCGACTCCACTCAGTCAGTGCTCCGTGACTACTCCGGGGTCCACCCAGGCCAACGACCCTCCCCGGAGGAGACAATCATATATATAGGATGGAATATGAAAAACCTTTTGAAACCATTCTTGAAACCTTTCAAGGATTCATGCCCGGCCCCCATAAGCCGTCATGAACCATAAAATCCTTTCATGGGTTCATGCCGGTTCCCATAAACCGTCATGACCCGTAAAAACCATTTGTAACACATAGCTGGGCACTAGGCCCGAATTCACATAGAAACTGGACCCCCGGTCCGAATCGTAAACCAATTGGGCCTCCGGCCCGATTCCGTAAATCAAATGGACTTCAAGTCCGAGAATTACCTTTTCAAATCCAAAATTATTTCATTAAATTATTTCCAAGACCATAAGAATGGAAAATCGGAGTAAAACCGAAAACCCTCGATTTACGTGCAAGCACGTAAATCGCCTCGAAATACGTGAAACCATATAATTCACAACTATCCAAATCAACATTATCAAATCAAATTCATTATCCTTTTGGAAATCCAAAACCATTTCATTTAGACCAATAAAGACCTACAGCCCCGTATAGGCACCGTATAGGGCCGAAACCTCGAAATACGTGCCTATACGTAACCACACATCCAAATGCATTCATGGCAACACAAACAAGTATTTAAAACATATAATAAACATTTATGCATGCACCAATTTAGAAAACAAGGTCCACTCACAGACCGTCCGAAGCCGCGTCTCGATACGCGTGCCATACGGCTCCCCGAGCCGATCACTGTCACCGGAACTTCCAAACCTGTCCAAATTAATTTAGAGGGTTACTAACTACTTATATAACCCCTCACTAAAGCCCCGTAATTTTCCCGTATTTTTAACTATTTTTAAACCTACCCTAAACCTTCCGACACCCCGAAAACTATCGAAACGATGTCCGATTGACACGAAACCAGTCCCAAAATCTTCGTTACATCGAATAGAAGATTTCCCGTGTTGAACACTTTCCCAAATTATGGACCACGCGTCCTCACGAGCCCCTAGAAGGTCGAAAATACTGTTCATCATCACCTAAACCCTGAAAACCGGTTTTTTTCTGGTTTTGGACCGGTTACTGTAGCAATCACTGTTCCGAACCGGCGAGAATTTTTCAGAGCTTTTCCCCCCCTATTTTGGTCCGATTTCAACCCTAATTAATCCTATAATTCATATCTCTTCATTCCCTATCATTTTTACTAATCAAAACAACCTAAAACTACACAAAACTCATGGTTCCATTCTTGAACCATACGGTTCAAGCTTCCAAAACTGTACCATGGCTATACAGCCACCCAAAGCTAATCAAAACCTTCCTAACACAATCCTAATAACTCATTTAATTCATTGGAAGCAACTAAAATGACCCATAATATATATATAAAATTTAAATGGAGTTTGGAGCCGTACCGAGAACCCTCTCGGGTTCCTCCTCCTCTCGCCGCCGTGGGCGGCGGTTTAGGCCTCCAGGCCGGCCACCTCAGCTCCCCCAGTCTCCCTGGTCCTCATGGCTGGTCATGGGTTAAGGTGGGATGGGTTTTGGGTGAGAAATGGGATCGGTTTGGTTGGAGGAAAAAAAATGGAAAATGGATGCACGGGTGAATGGTTTGGTGCATGAATGAAATATGGTGTCCATTGGATGGGTGACACTTGTCACTCATCCATTGGGCCTCCATTAAATATCTGGGCCCACTAGAGACAAACTGCACTTTTTGTCTCGTAAAACGTGTCGTCGTGAATAGTAACCTAGAACTTCCGTGAACCGTAACTTCGCCGTCGAACGTCCGAATTCGACGTGCCGCCTGTCTACGGATTCGTATCGTCCTTATCTACGTAATAGTCCTCGGACCTCGGCCATCGGACCTCTCGGTCAAAAAGTCAACTATTTGGCCATTTTAACCAAAATTACCAAACTGCCCCTAAACTTCCGCATGTCATAACTTCCTCCTCGAACGTCGGAATTGAACGTGCCACCTGTCTATGAACTCGTGACGTCACGAACTACGTCACGGTCATCGGTCAAAGTCCATTTGACCGCCCGATTGAAAAGTCAACGTTTTGCCACCACCAGGGGCAAAACGGTCATTTCGCATCGTTCGTCCGATTTCGCTCTACTAATCACGGATTAGCCTCCCTAATCGTGATTAGTCACTAATCTAATCATGAAATTCGGGACGGGTCGTTACAACCTTCCCTCCTTAATTAATTTCGTCCTCGAAATTCCAACCGACCTAAATCCAATCGTTCTTCCCTCCTTAATTTGTTTCATTCTCGAAACTCCAACTATCCTGATTCCACATCCATCTCGTGGAAAGTAGAATCAACCTCAAAATACATGTACACTCGTATACCAACTAACCAGAGTAATACGTACTCGTCCGCACCCAGGCGTACCCCTAACACTCACGTCGTATCGACTACACTCGACCACTTCGAATGACAGTAGCCATATGCTCCGAATCGACACCACTTGTCAACTCGATGATTTCCTTCTCGAACGCTAATCTATCCTAGCGTCTGCTCCCACCGGGAGTCACTAGACCTCACTGATCGATCCACGCTGACACCTTCGACAAACTGTCACCACTTGACAGTCGTCAATCGCAAACTGATATGACACACACTCGTGGTTACACTAACCACCAACTTACTCAACCATGAGTATACACCACCAAACAATTCACTCGACCTGTGTGTAACTACCCATCAGAAGTACTATGACCCAATGCACAGTATCCAATGTCTAGTTCACGACCTCGACTAATCCAGTGGTATCTGAACCAAGCCGACTACCAACACGCTCTCCAACGTACCACCGGTATCACCTATATACCGTCACCAGGCACGACAAGTACACCCAGTATCGTACCTTGAACAACGTACAAAGTACGTACATCTACCCATCAATTATGGAGTCCATCTGTCCGATCTAGACAAATCGAAACTCCAACCCATTATCTATTCCCCAAATCCGAATCCGAAATTTCGTGAGAAATCCCGAATCCAAACCCAGAAATCATATCCATAAACATGTTCAAATTCGAATCCGAAATCATCATTCCGTAAACCGGCATTTGGAATAACCATTTCGAACCCAAATCCATAAAAAGAAAATCCACAGTCAGGCTCTAGAATCAAATCCTGAATCGTCACCCAGAATCCGATTCCAAAACCCAAATACAGAAATCCTCTTTCAAGTTCCAAAATCAAATCCTGAATCGTCATCCAGAAATCTGATTCCAAAACCTGAAATCTCGTTCTCGTCTACCGAGATGCACCATATCCGAACCTATCGGATACCTGCTCCATCGATTACCACAATACCATCGATTGACTTCATAGGGAAGCCAATCCCAACATCATCACAACACTAGGTCTGACAATATCCGACCACGTCGGAAAACTACTCATCAGACAACTACTCAGATGAGTAATAAGTCATATGGGATTTACCTCGAAAAGAAGTTCAGTCCCATCATGCTCCACTCAACATCCAAGTAAGAGTGATAAACTCTCCATCTATCTGGATCATCCAAATCACGATCCAGATCCATAACGATACCCAAAGTCCTAAACCAATTCCCACATCTGAACAGATTAGTCAACGACGAGACACGCCGAGACTGTGGGTTCTCACTGAGTACCTCGTATCGATCCTTGGCATTCCACCGTGGAAAACCAAGAATGATCGAATAAGCCATCCTACGTGAATGCAAACAACACTCGCTGCACTCACCACGTCCTGTAACCTAACATCGTCTGCCACCAAGTAGAAAATGAGAAATCTCAGTCACCTAACTTGATATACTCATCTCCTCCTGATGGTCTAGAACAAATCCCGGGTCCACCAACCAATACACAATCAGTGTACTAGAGGCAACCAACAACATCTATATCATCAACGTCATCTACCATCATCAATCATGGTAGAATCCGAGAAGTCACCCAAACGACTTCGACATACCCAATACCAATGCGGAAAACCCGCATTCCTCTCGTCACCTCAATCGCAACCTCTCGCGATTTCGAAGTTCCAACAAAATTGGAAACAACATACCCGGACATCAATCACGTGTCCCCGTTAGACTGGTTATGGACACATGCCCATTTACGACCGTATATGTACATCCAAAAGGATGTCAATTCATCCTAATCTGATGTACCACTCTACTGAAAAGTCACAACAGACCCCTGCTGTGATCTGCAGCCAAATCTCTGCATACCGCCGTATCTGACCAATCCTGACCAATTCTGACCAACTGGTCGCTAAACCCCGCGACAGAACGAGTCTGACCAACCGGTCACTAATCCGTCAGGATATTACTCGATCCTCACTCCTCAACTACCGCTGGATCCTCTCCAGTCCGTCACTATCCGTGATTCACTCCCGAACCACAGATACCAATCATAAGCCCATCACGTCGGAGTCACATCCCGACTCGTAACTCACCGTCATCACAATCACCGGCACCAGCACCAGCACTAGTACCAGTACACCACCTGTCAGCATCAGCACAAAGTGTGCCAATCAGACAACTCTGGATCTCCGCTCATACCGAACGATGATCCCGTACCTTTGCTCAAATAGGAGAAATTCTGCCTCCTTCGTACCCAACACCTCTGGGTATAGTTACCCTGACAACTCATACGAGAAGAGGAAACGTCCCCCGTACGTCCCCGTCTCATTCTGCGATCGCACTCAACCGTAACCAAGTCGAATCCAGAATCACTACCCACACATATGCGTTATTCACGCACCTCGTACCATCGTCACGACTGACAATCCCATCGTCACAATCGTCACGACAACCTGAGTCTACTCAACCAGATAAAATTCGACTACGTCTATCGATAGTAGCGTCTGCCACAACCTCGTGCAGACCTAACGACTAGACATCCAGACTCCGCATCCAACGGAATCAACTGCCTGTACCAACTACTCTGTATCCCACTCAGGGATTCCATCGACAAGTACCAACCCTGGTAACTTGTCCAAACCATCTCTAACTAGTCGTAATTTGACTAAACCAATGTCGTCTACCAGGTCACCCACGACCTTAGTTGCACCAACCCACAACTGAAGTAGCACGACAACCAACTCGGTCTAACCGATACGTACAACCCTGACTGCGAAGTGCAGTCCCAATACAAGCTAACATGACTAGACCGACTAACGAATCCAAATCCGGATAGTCATCCAAGTCAAACCACTCGTCAACTCCCGTTTCCGAGCCATACACATACGGTAGGGTTCCACGATCACACCTAGAGTTCCTCTGAACCCACCTGCGAAAAGCAGTAAAATCCATGATCTGACCGACCCCGCGGTCTGGACATCATAAAGACGTCAATCCAATCCTACCGTAAGTCCAATCAGGATCCTCGAATCCGGTTGCTAACTGCCGACTGCAGTAAATCCATTTAACTCAACATAATCCGACCATTTAATGGTCACAACATCGAATCAGTCGTCGGAACCGATCCTACGACATCGTGAAGACGATCCCAACTAACCGTCTCACGATCACACTCCAGAATACGAACACGTTAATCCCTCCGTAGGGTCCCACACGGTCAACCTTGACAGAACTATGGCAACCCCGGCATCGAGTGCCGAACCAAGGCTTGCCAATCCTACTAACTATCGTACCGGCACCCCAACAATCAGGTTGACCACGAACTGCAGCTCCTTGAGATATCACATCCTCGACCAGCATACATACTCCAAGAGCTCCGCGGTTGCTCGAATAGAGACAACCCCGCTCTGATACCACGTTGACAGGACCCATCCCAATCCCCCCGGGATTAGTGCGGGATGACCCTGCTCCCGTCTGACACGAAGTGTCAGACAAGGGATATTTCCGACCTTTGCCCTCCCGGGCTTTCAGAGTACGCCAGGATCCGGAGGAGGCATGTGATATCTCGATCTCTGCTACAGTCCACATCCGCTGTCAACCTGAAGGGTATTAAAAACAGAAAGACTGTGAGTGGACAAAAATAAAGATTTATAAAAACATTTCCATAAGAAGACCTTTATACCCTCCACTAAAAAGCATGCATGCATAGTAAAACCATTTATCCAATTATATATGTTAAAACATCCATAAATAGGGTCTCAGCCCAAATCCATTTATCATCATAAAACACAGTTTTCCCAAACCAATTGAAACCATGTTTATCCAATATATTCATATCCAGAACCTGTCACGGTAAAATAAAGCTACACGTGTGCTAACCGGGGTCTCAAACCCAAGTCTCTCCAGGGTCCACCCAGGTCAATGTCCGTAGATCAATGACCCTCCCTGGAGGTAACGAACCATGCCCATCCTGAGAGTAAGGAACCCAACTGGGGGGCGACTCCACTCAGTCAGTGCTCCGTGACTACTCCGGGGTCCACCCAGGCCAACGACCCTCCCCGGAGGAGACAATCATATATATAGGATGGAATATGAAAAACCTTTTGAAACCATTCTTGAAACCTTTCAAGGATTCATGCCCGGCCCCCATAAGCCGTCATGAACCATAAAATCCTTTCATGGGTTCATGCCGGTTCCCATAAACCGTCATGACCCGTAAAAACCATTTGTAACACATAGCTGGGCACTAGGCCCGAATTCACATAGAAACTGGACCCCCGGTCCGAATCGTAAACCAATTGGGCCTCCGGCCCGATTCCGTAAATCAAATGGACTTCAAGTCCGAGAATTACCTTTTCAAATCCAAAATTATTTCATTAAATTATTTCCAAGACCATAAGAATGGAAAATCGGAGTAAAACCGAAAACCCTCGATTTACGTGCAAGCACGTAAATCGCCTCGAAATACGTGAAACCATATAATTCACAACTATCCAAATCAACATTATCAAATCAAATTCATTATCCTTTTGGAAATCCAAAACCATTTCATTTAGACCAATAAAGACCTACAGCCCCGTATAGGCACCGTATAGGGCCGAAACCTCGAAATACGTGCCTATACGTAACCACACATCCAAATGCATTCATGGCAACACAAACAAGTATTTAAAACATATAATAAACATTTATGCATGCACCAATTTAGAAAACAAGGTCCACTCACAGACCGTCCGAAGCCGCGTCTCGATACGCGTGCCATACGGCTCCCCGAGCCGATCACTGTCACCGGAACTTCCAAACCTGTCCAAATTAATTTAGAGGGTTACTAACTACTTATATAACCCCTCACTAAAGCCCCGTAATTTTCCCGTATTTTTAACTATTTTTAAACCTACCCTAAACCTTCCGACACCCCGAAAACTATCGAAACGATGTCCGATTGACACGAAACCAGTCCCAAAATCTTCGTTACATCGAATAGAAGATTTCCCGTGTTGAACACTTTCCCAAATTATGGACCACGCGTCCTCACGAGCCCCTAGAAGGTCGAAAATACTGTTCATCATCACCTAAACCCTGAAAACCGGTTTTTTTCTGGTTTTGGACCGGTTACTGTAGCAATCACTGTTCCGAACCGGCGAGAATTTTTCAGAGCTTTTCCCCCCCTATTTTGGTCCGATTTCAACCCTAATTAATCCTATAATTCATATCTCTTCATTCCCTATCATTTTTACTAATCAAAACAACCTAAAACTACACAAAACTCATGGTTCCATTCTTGAACCATACGGTTCAAGCTTCCAAAACTGTACCATGGCTATACAGCCACCCAAAGCTAATCAAAACCTTCCTAACACAATCCTAATAACTCATTTAATTCATTGGAAGCAACTAAAATGACCCATAATATATATATAAAATTTAAATGGAGTTTGGAGCCGTACCGAGAACCCTCTCGGGTTCCTCCTCCTCTCGCCGCCGTGGGCGGCGGTTTAGGCCTCCAGGCCGGCCACCTCAGCTCCCCCAGTCTCCCTGGTCCTCATGGCTGGTCATGGGTTAAGGTGGGATGGGTTTTGGGTGAGAAATGGGATCGGTTTGGTTGGAGGAAAAAAAATGGAAAATGGATGCACGGGTGAATGGTTTGGTGCATGAATGAAATATGGTGTCCATTGGATGGGTGACACTTGTCACTCATCCATTGGGCCTCCATTAAATATCTGGGCCCACTAGAGACAAACTGCACTTTTTGTCTCGTAAAACGTGTCGTCGTGAATAGTAACCTAGAACTTCCGTGAACCGTAACTTCGCCGTCGAACGTCCGAATTCGACGTGCCGCCTGTCTACGGATTCGTATCGTCCTTATCTACGTAATAGTCCTCGGACCTCGGCCATCGGACCTCTCGGTCAAAAAGTCAACTATTTGGCCATTTTAACCAAAATTACCAAACTGCCCCTAAACTTCCGCATGTCATAACTTCCTCCTCGAACGTCGGAATTGAACGTGCCACCTGTCTATGAACTCGTGACGTCACGAACTACGTCACGGTCATCGGTCAAAGTCCATTTGACCGCCCGATTGAAAAGTCAACGTTTTGCCACCACCAGGGGCAAAACGGTCATTTCGCATCGTTCGTCCGATTTCGCTCTACTAATCACGGATTAGCCTCCCTAATCGTGATTAGTCACTAATCTAATCATGAAATTCGGGACGGGTCGTTACAAATCAGGTTTAAAGGGGCTGGTTTCTCACTCGCCTTCCTCCCGTCCTCTGTTTTTCACAAATGCCTCACAGTTTCAGTCACCGTCAGCCACCGTCCACGGTGGTCACACCACCACACTCAACTCAAACTCTCCTCAGCTTTGTTTTGTGTTTGTTCACGGTTCAAAGAGCAGAGAAGAAGAAGAATGTTTGATCGATGATGAATGAGAATGATGAGGAAATGAATAAAAACGGGTGAAGGGAAACATATTCCACAAATTAGGGCCTCAATCAAGGGATGAGTGACACTTGTCTCTCATCCAAGTGTCCACCAACTCTGATCACTATTCCATTTTTTAAATAATATTTTAATCGAAACTTCGGTTCGTTCGGTGCATCGATTTCGCTCTCGTGACCACAACTTCGTCGTCGAACCTCCGATTTCGGTGTGCCGCCTGTTTTTGAATTCTTATCGACTCGCTCTACGTAACTGTCCTTATCCCTCGTCCATTGGACCTCCCGGGTCAATCGTCAACATTTTGCCCATTCTAGGGGCAAAACGGTCATTTTACATATTTCGTCCGATTTCACTCAACTTATCCTAAATTAGTCATTCTAAGACATAATTAATATTTAATCCCGATACTCAGGACGGGTCGTTACAATCTTCCCCCCTTAAATAATTTCGTCCTCGAAATTCCAACTATAGCGATTCCACATCCACCTCGTGGAAAATAATTCGATCTCATACCATGTGTACACTTGTACACCCACTAACTAACGCAAAACTGGTCTGCACTCAGACGTCCCATCACAGACTCGCGTCGTACCGACTACACTCTACCACTTCGAGTGAAATTAATCACCGGATCCGTGTTAAATCGCTTGACAATTTCACCATTAAGCTGTCTCCTTCAGCTTGACAGTTCCTTTCAATTGCTAATACATCCTGACATCTGCTCTCATAGGGAGTCACGAAATCTCACTTGTCAGTCCATGCTGACACTGTCAGCCAAACTCTCACCACTAAGCTTTACCACCCTAGTAAAGCTCCAATCATCATCCAATCAGTAACATCGCTTCGTACTACAACTCCCTTAATGTAGCATAAGATCAACAACATGATCTCACCTCGCAGGGTAAGCTCAATCCTGCGACAAATATCGATCTCAGTGTCCAAAACTGTCAACTCCCTCAGCAAAAGGAACTTATGGTTACACTAACCACCAACTCCCTTATCCTGAGTATACGTATACCAACATCTCACTCAATCAGGTGGTGTAACTGAAACACATTGAACACCAACCCAACAGTGATCACATATCTCAACACTAGAGTTTCAGTTTCACTAGCCATCCATGATGGCTAAGAGCACCTGCTCAAACCATCGTTGAACCTAACAAGATCACTCTAGCCTAATGCGCAGTATCCAATGTCCAGTCCACGATCACAATCAATCCAATGGTATCAGAACTAAGCCGATTACCAACACATTCATCCACATACTCCTGGTACATCCCATGTACCGTCACTAGGCACCACTCAGCTTATCTAGTATCAATCCTTGTACAACGTACAAAGTACGTACATCCATCTTCCAACCAGTCCACTATATGGTTCACAGTCAATCACAATTTGATACTGGGGTTTCTCTGTCCAATCCCGTACTAGACAAATTGATCATTCCAACTCATCATCCATTCTGAGTCCCATGGTCACCCGACCAACAATCCAACATCTACTTCCAAATACGTCATCCAAAATGTGCCGATCTAAGCATGCTCACCAAGGCGTATCCAATCATGCCAAATGAGCATCTAATCTCCCTTACGTCTACCGAGATGCACCAACTCCAAACCTATCAGATACTCCCGTACCACATTCGATGGACTTCAAAAAGAAGCCAATCCCATCATTCGTATATCCAAGACCAACCAATTCGACCCTGTTGGATATCCACACATTCACAAGTCAAATCCTCGAGTCAATTCATAAACATTCCAACTCGCTCGAGTACCGTCTCATACCGGATTAACTTCGAAAAGAAGTTCAATCCAACCATTCCCATATCCAAATATTTAAGACAGCGCAATAAGCTTTTCACTTAACCTGATCAACAAGATCACAGTTCAAATCCATCTCCAAGTCACCCGACCGGTAACATCACGATCCTAGATCGTCACTATGCCCAATGTCCACAACATCACAATTCAGATCCACCTAGGATCCACACATGTTCACATAGCTAGCAATCCACCTGGAATCTGATAGGAGGGTCTTACACCCTCTTGAATCCTTCGTCAAATTTCCTAGGTGGAATGATGACCTCAATTTTCACCACGCAAATCCAGAATTAACACAACTCCTTGTGTCTAGTGACCCAAAGCCCATCGTGGGTCCACCAACCAATACACACTCAACGTACCGGTAACCACAAACAATGTCTTCTACGGATAGGAATTAAGAAGTCACCCCCAATGACTTCAGAATACCAATCACCGATGCGGAAATGAGCACTCCTCTCGTCTCCTCAATCACAACTCTCCTCGAATATGAAGTTCCAACCACGTTGGAAACAGACATGCTCCCAATGAGATGTCAAGTCCAACCACTGGACTTCCCACATTCTCAACTCACTTGGACAACCACGTGTCCGTAATCAATCCATTACTCAGACCTCAAGTCCATTCATAACCGTTGACGTACATCCGGAAGGATGTCATTCGTGACTATCTCGTTCTCATACCTCAACCTTTACAGGTTCAACACTCGGTTTTCCAAGTTGTTCAAAATTACAAATCCCCACATCTACACCACCAATGACTTTCCTCGTTTTCCAATTTCAGTAATTTCCTTGTACTTTCTATGGATATTAGAAACATACAATCACCCAATCTCGGAGTTGACAACAACTCCCCAAATCCACTAATTCTTATGATGTAGGGGATGTCATCCCAAGATTCCTCATGTCTCAATCATACATTTTTATCCACTCATCACTCGTCATCTCATCACTGTTGGGACTGATCCCAACACATCACAATGTCCGCTGGATCCCGTCCAGTTAATCACTCAACCACTACTGAATCTCAAATACCGAACATATGTCCATCATGACGGAGTCACATCCCAACTCGTTGCTCATCGTCATCACAATCACCGACACCAGCCCCTGCTCTAGTACCAGCACTAACGCGTTATCATCATCACTAGTATCAGCACACATGCATCCATACTAGCACATAGTGTGTAAATCTGACAACCCTGGATCTCCGCTCTTACCGAGCGACGATCCCATACCTCTACTCGTACCCCACAACTATGGGTATCACCATTCTGACACTCCACATCAAGATAATGAACGTTCCCTGAACGTCGCCTGATTCTCAATTTCTACAACCACACCAAATACCCTCGATAGCCAGTCATCTCCGTACGACTGTCGACCAACAGTCATCGCTGTCGAGATCTGTCTCCACACAGCACACTATTACCCGGTCTAACTAGGGATTCCATATTTTATCTCATAACCGTACTCATGGATCGAATCCCATAGTTCTGACTAGACTCACTAGAGTCCTCTACATGGTCATCCATGACCTCAGTCGCTCTTCGGAGCACACGTTCTCATCCACTAATCACAACTAAGGTTCATCTTTTCAATCCATCATTTACTAGGGTTCCACAAGCACACCCTGCGGTTCAGAGGAACCCAAATGCTCTCTACAATATAATCCACAACCTGACCGACCCCGCGGTCTAGACATCGTATAGACGTCAAATCCAATCCTACCATCAACTCAACGTGGGTTCCACCACTAAGGTCATCGGCTAACTCCGATGTACCAACATCCCTCACACTAGCAATCACCACTAGGGTTCTCATTCTCAAACCATTGGTCAACTAAGGTTCACATTTCCAAATTACTATTCAAATGGGGTTCCTCGAACCCAGCTGCGCCCAGCAACACAACAATCTAACATCACATGACCGAACCGACGGTCCCACAATACCAGTTCATCACAAACAACCCCACTTGGGTCAAATCACATTAACGCATGGCGTATCGGGCCAATCATACTCTATCCACTATTCAAACCCAAAACCTGCAGTCCAACGATACATCACACCCTCGACCTGTGCGCACAAAAAGATCAAACCTGGCTCTGATACCAACTTGACACGACCCATCCCAATCCCCCTGGGATTACCGTGGGATATGCCATGCTCCTATCTAACACTAAGTGTCAGACAAGGGATAACCAAAAGTCACCGCCCAAACGGGGCTTCCAGAGTGCGCAAGGATCAATGGAGGAGGCGTGCGATGTCCCAGTCTCTGCTGCAGTTGCATCCGTGATCAACATGAAGGGCATTAAAACCAATAAAAGCTGTGAGTGGACGAAAATGAACAAGTTCATAAACATATTCATAAAGACAATTATGCCCTTCATTAAAACGTATGAAAGCATCGAAAACCAGTAACCAAAACATTTGTTCAACCAAGCCATTAGGGTCTTAGTCCAAAAACAGTAACTCAAAACCAAGTGTGGGAACTCAGCCCAAAACTGTGGAATACCACATCCGTAATTACAAAACCAAGTGGGCCACCACCCAAATCCATAAACATAAATTCAATCAAAAAACCATTTCATAGATTCAATAGACCATATTTACCACATTACCATCTCTGGCATCCCAAACGCTTGACGTCCTAGACGTCATATCTCACGGTATAATAAGCAACGCGTGCTGTCTGGTGTCTCTCCGGGTCCATATCTCTGGCATCCCAGATGTCTGACGTCCCAGACGTCTAATAATAGCAATCCTGCTCCTGAGTCACTATACGGTCTGGTAGATCCGTACAATGACCTCTAGCAGGCAATGCACCGTGACTTCCCCAGTGTCCCAGACACCTAGAGGAGACCATCACATATCCTCGTATCAAGATGGTCTATGGAAAACAGTTTTATCAAATCATTTCACAACATTCAATGGGCCCTGCCCGAAATCTCCATAAAACATCACAATTCCATTTAGGGTCCCCGACCCGAAATCACGTTTATGAAACATAGGGTCCCAGACCCGAAATCACATTTATAAAACATAGGGTCCCAGACCCGAAATCACATTTATAACCCAGCTGGGCCTCATGCCCGATTCTGTAAACCACTGGGCCCACGACCCAAATTCATAAATCAATTGGGCCCCTGGCTTGATTTTGTAACTCAACTGGGCCCTTGGCCTGATTTCGTAACTCAACTGGGCCCCTGGCCTGATCATACAACTCAAATGGGTCTCAGCCCGATTTTCGTAAACAACTGGGCCCCTGGCCCGATTTCATAAAGCAACTGGGCCCCCGGCCCAATTACGTAACTCAAATGGACTCCAAGTCCGAGGTTTCAAAAATAATTGGGCCTCAAGCCCGAGTTCATCTTTCCAATTTCAAAATAATTTCATCACATTATTCATGAAACCACAAGCACGAAAAATCATAATAAAATCGCCAGCGTCGATATACGTGCAATACGGAAAACATCTCGAAATATGTGCCACATACCCGAAATCAATAATCACAATCATCATTATGGAAATCACGTATATGAAACATATAACACATTTAGGAATGCATAGTATTTATAAAACCAAAGTCCACTCACAGACCGTCCGAATGTTGCGCCTCGACACGCGTGCCATGGGCCTTCCTGTCCAAATCACATTAGAGGGTCACTAACCTCTTTATTAACCTCCTATCAAAGTCTCGTAATTTTTCCAAATTTTTAACTATTTTTAAACTCGATTCAAAACCTTCAGACGGCCTAAACAATATCGAAACGGTGTCCGAACGACACAAAATCAATCCCAAAGTGTTCGTTACATCGAATAGATTAAAAGTCATGTTGGAAGTTTCCCCAAAATACCCTTAACGCGCCTCCACGTGCCGTTTGAACCCCCTTCGTGTGAAACCCACGCGTCGAGTACTATTCATCGTTTTCCTCGGAACAACCCGGTTTGAACCGATTTTGCAAATCCGATCCAGCCCTGAATCGGCATTCATGGTTTCTGTCCACTCCGACCGGTTTTCGATCCCATTTAATCCCATTAAGTTTGTCCCTTCATTTCTAATTGATTCCAACAATCAAAGCTTGAAATTAAAAGCTTAACCTTACCTCCCATTACGAAGAACTGAACCCTGTTTTTCCCTCACGGTTTTCCTGTGTCTCAGGCCACCGCTGGCCATGGTTTTCGGCCCATTCGATCCCTGGAAACTCAAGGAGCAAAGTTTAATCATCAAAGAAGATCAATACTCCCTAAAACCAAACATACCATTTTTGAATTGAAATGGACATTTCACGACACTTACCCCTCTGTCTTCGTCGTGTGTCACCGTGGCCCTTAATGGTCTTCCCTAACCTCCCTGGTCAGCTTCGATGAACACTGATCACCAAGGAATCACGTTTAAAGGTGCTGGTTTCTCACTCGTCTTCCTCCCGTCCTCTGTTTTTCACAAATGCCTCACGGTTTAAGTCACTGTCAGCCACCGTCCACGGTGGTCACACCACCACACTCAACTCAAACTCTCCTCAGCTCTGTTTTGTGTTTGTTCACGGTTCAAAGAACAGAGAAGAAGAAGAATGTTTGATCGATGATGAATGAGAATGATGAGGAAATGAATAAAACGGGTGAAGGGAAACATATTCCACAAATTAGGGCCTCAATCAAGGGATGAGTGACACTTGTCACTCATCCAAGTGTCCACCAACACTGATCACTATTCCATTTTTTTAATAATATTTTAATCGAAACTTAGGTTCGTTCGGTGCATCGATTTCGCTCCCGTGACCACAACTTTGTCGTCGAACCTCCTATTTCGGCGTGCCGCCTGTCTATGAATTCCTATCGACTCGCTCTACGTAACGGTCCTTAACCCTCGTCCAATGGACCTCCCGGGTCAAAAGTCAACATTTTGTCCATTCCAAGGGCAAAACGGTCATTTTGCACATTTCGTCCGTTTTCACGCAACTAATCCCAGATTAGTCATTCTAAGCCATACTTACTTAATATTTAATCCCGATACTCGGGACGGGTCGTTACAAATGAGTAGGTAAAATCAAAGGAAAACAAGCTGAATTAGGTAGAGAAGAAATTTGAGCACGACGGGGGATGGCGCCCCTTGTTGGCTCGACATGAGGCACGGCGTGCGGCTGGGTCCCTGTTCCCGGAGGTTGAAGCCTGGGGGGAGGTTTATACTGTGCGAGACAATGAGGCAGCTGACGTTATTCACGTAATTTCAATATTTGCAGTTATTAAATATTTTATTATCTTTAATTACATAATTTTGTAATTATTTCTTTATTCAGCTTTGTAGGCCGTTATGGCAGACTCAGGAATAGTTGACCCAGTAACAACATGAGATCCCGGTGCACGACCAACTACCAGATCCCGGGACGTCGATTGGCATCCTGGAGCGCCATCTTGGTCGACGACCCGAGAAAGTTGTTCGGGGCGTGGGAGCAGGGCTCTTTCGGGATGTCTCGAGTCGATCCTCAAGTTCGTCTTGGAGAGTCAATCTCGAGGAGGTCACTCAGCTGCGGGGTAACTTGGAGGCCCTTTAGGATGAAAATACGGAGCTTAAGGTTGGGCATGTGGGCCTCGAGGCCCAACAGGCAGTTATGCAGGCACAGCTTGCAATGTTATTCACCCAAATGGGTTAGCGTATGCCTGATGTCAATGACACACCCTCCCAGTTGGATCCTAGTCAGCAGCTTGTCCAGGATTATGCTCACCCACCACCGAACAATTAGAACTTTATTAGTTTTTTTTATTATGTAAAATTATTACATTTATTATATATATATATTAGATTTAATTTTCTTTTAATTATATTTTTTCTTATTTTAATATTATTTCCATGTATTTATATATAATATTAAATAAATATTATTATTCAAATACTAAAATAATTAATAAAAAAATATTTAAACGGTAACTCGGCGGATACGTTTGTTGGTAAAAGACAGCGTAATAAAGCTTTCCCGGTGCACCTCCGCCTAGCCAACCTTGTGTGCCTGCTCGCAATCGTATTTTCCGACTACGTTGCTCGGCGAACACTGTGCGGGGCAAAAAAAGTTGACTGGCGTTTAGCTTGGCAGATCATCGTCATCCACCGAGCTACACCTTTTCCCAAAAAGGCCTACTCGATACAGTTGGCGCGGCGGAGCCGCCCTGGGCAATCATTAACCCGGCGCATGGTGAGGTTTGCTCGGCGGAGCCCCTCTACCAGGAAAACATTATTTTTTTGTAGTGTTCACCACCTGTTATTTCCCTTTTCCCTTCATTTGTCATGGCCTTGACTTGTTGCTCTACCCTTCGTGGCTCTTATCTCAGTTCCTCCTCTATAAAGGTATTTTCTTCACCACTGTTGGTGAATCTTGATTTTTTTTTCTTCAGATCCGTGCTCCTAACCTCATCTCAATTTCATCGAAAAAACTTCAAGCCTCTCCTCCTTCCTCACTAGAAGCCTCCTTCCATGACCCGCTTTGGATTCTCCGCCATCGGTTTCCGCCTTTTGACCTATCAGCTAACTCCACCTTTGATATTTTTCAGTAAGCTGTGGTTTTGTGTCACTTTTAAAGCGCATGATGTAACTTTTGAATGGATTATGGGAGCACTATAAGAGTATGTGGCTTGCTCACCCTCATTTTCCGAATGTTTATTCGGGTTTCATCTTCATTAGTATCGGTAGTGGTGGGTTTGCAGTGTTGTGGTGAGTGTGGCGGCTTAGTGGGCGGATGTTGGAGATATAGAGGTTCTCTAATTTTCAGATCGATGGTTTTCATTACTTTTTTTAATGCTTTTCATTTTGGGCTTATATATTGTATGATTAATTATGGGCCTTGTTTCGTTTTACCATTTGCGTTTGATTTATCTCTTTATGCTATTTATGTTGTTGGACATTTAATACTATTTTTTTTTGTCCAATCTAATAAATATGCTTAATTGTCTGATATAAAAATACACTAAATTTTTTTCGAAACTAACAATTAAAAACTAAGAAAGAGTTAAGCACTAAAAAATCACTACAAGAAAATTGGCCATTAGACACAGGTCTTTTCCTCACAAAATTTTTTTTTTGTGTCCTTTAATAATTAATAAACACAAATATTTCATATTTGTTTCCACTTTCAATAGGACACATTCTTTTGTGTTCAATACTTTTATTAATGCACACCAACATGCTACTAGACACGGAGCCCATGTACAATACACAGATAAGTCATGTTAGCTATAAAGGTGTCAGACCTTTTTCTTTTTTGGACACAATTAATTGTGTCTATTACTAATTATATATAATTTTCTATTCGGCCATGCAAAGCATTGCTAATTACTTTCTTTATTTTTACTTTTTACTTCTTACAATAAATGGTAGCGATCTTACAAATGTCAAATGAGAAATAATTATGAATAAACCAATATATGCAAAGGATAAAAGATTAGTGTATGATGCATGTGTAGTTCAACATTTCCTTATATTATAATTTTTTTAAATCAATAGGATGAATTTTAAATTAATGGAAATCTCAAATCTCCCAATGCTTGTAGGTAATGTTCTCAATAAATAATTAAAATTCATTATCAAAAGACACAAAAATCTATCGTGTCTACGGATCTTAATATATAAGACACTATTTTTTGTGTACATTGTAAAATCATCTATTTGAATTGAATCTCTATAAACACGTGTTCTCAACAAATATATTTAAGCGGGAAAAATAAGGGGGGGGGGGGGGGGGGGGTCCAAATTATCTTCAGACACAAATAAGCGTTTCAATTATAAATTGTGAATCTTCACCCTTTGATTGAGATGAAATCTGAGCCATTAGATGCCTTAAGTATATTACGATAAAGAAAAAAAAATCTAGCATCCTAAACAAACCTAAAAATCGAGTGAGTGAAAAGGAGAAGGCCGCTGGGAGTGAGAGTGAATAGCCAGACCATTGCAACAGTTAGCAACCACAGTAGCCAGCATAGACACCGATCGGACATGCAATTGCAAGTTAATGACTATTGGAACTGGGAAGACGATATTGGAAGCGGTAAATTCATTTGATTTCAACTAATTAAGATATTGATTCTTGGATGCTTGGATTTTTCCGTATGAAATTTTTCGAAGTGAGGTGTTATAGTCGTTCCAACTCCCTTGCTAGAAATGCTCAAATTGCCACTCAACCCGGTACCAATATTGCCATTGACCGCTCTGGCATTTGCAACCCGCCTGCTAACTACCACTTCCTCTTTTCATTTCCTAGTCCGTCCAATATTGAGTTTTTCTATTTGATTCTGAATTTTGAATGTTTATTTCAATGCAGAGCATTCCTATTAACCTTCTACGGACTCGGAGCTCGTCAAGCACCTCAAAGGCATCATCAACGTTCATCTTATCCCTTCTCATTTTGGTAACAGTAAATTGTTAGGTATTCTAGCTTACATCACACATGTAAGAAGAAAAATTACTTATAGAAATTTTTGTTGTCTTATGTTTTTTTTCATACATGCGCTTTATTATGGTATCATATGATTGTTGAATTTACCAAGTGGGGTTTTCAAGGGGGAAAAATACTTATTGGCTTTGGGTGTGATTTCCGCCAAAGCGACAGGAACCTGTTTACTTTTGCTTGATTTGAATGCTACAGAAAAGTCCAAAAGAATGACTCCTCCTCCTCCTCCTATTCAACAAAGAGTAATGAAAGATATGTTTTAATTACTTCACTGTGGTTGAGATTGTTAATTTTAGTATGCTTTGTTTTCATTTAGGTTATAGGAGACATCAGATTGCTTGGCGGAAAAAGTAGAGGCAGTGTACATTGATGCTTCACGGAAAAAGATAAAACATCATAACTCATTCAATGGGGGGCCTTCTTATGAAATGTTTCATGTCCTTGCGTAGTGATGAAAGACATCTACTCTGCCTTTTGACTAAATAAAATATTTGCATCTACCCTTCGGTGGATGCAAGTATTGGTCCTTCAATAATTATTTTTCTTTCATTTTTGCTTTGTTCACCCTCTTTCTGAGTTATTGCATCAAATATATACAGCTTCCTAATATCCAATCTTTTATGTGCTCATCTATTTCACAGGTTTTTGAGAAATATGTGAAGAATTGGATAGCAATTGTTGCACCATTCCAGGGTAGGTGATCATATACAATTCAGGTTTGCAAGATTATCTTTCCAAAATAGTTACACATTGAGGATTGCAAGATTATCTTTCTAAAATAAGAATGTGGGAGCATTTTGGTACATAAGTTCCATTTTGTATTGATTGTGTGTTTTTTATCAGTTTCATGGTGGCCCAATCTCAGTTGTTGAGTATATGGAGGAAGTTAACCCAAAAGTTGGGTCTACGTGAATCGAGATGTGTTTGGAGCAGGTGGTGATTTTATACCCTCTCATAAAGTGAGCCAGATGTTTGGCGAGGTGGATTTCTTGTTCTTTACTTCTCAATTTGATATTAATTTATTGAATTCAATTTTATTTTTCTTGAGGAATTTGATTCTTGAAGAGAAAATGATTTTCAATTCTCTTTGCTTATTTGAATATGCAATGTCTTTATGGGAGCAAATGGGACAACCTGCAAGACTGAAACTTGTTGAGCTCGGTCTAGGAAGAGGAACTCTCATGGCCGACCTTCTTAGCGTATGAACTTTCCTGATTGATTTGAAATTTTATGTTTAATGATACAAATGAAAAATATGAATTAGAGGTAATTTCATTGTTATGTAGTGGGTATCAAAATTTATGAACTTCACCGAATTGTTGCAAGTACACATGGTAGAGTGGAGTCCTGCATTGCAGAAACTTCAGCACAAGAAATTGAAATGTGTAGATGAAGAGGTTATAGTTGAGACAAGGAGTAGGTGATATGAATTAGTGAACATCCTTGTGGTTTTTGTGAACAATATGTTGTATTATTTATAGATATTAAAGGTATAGTATAAGTTATATGTTATGACTTTTTGTAATCATTTCATTTATGTACTTTGAATTTCAAGCATTGTGCCTACCGTATTCCTCTTGCTCCAGCAAAAACTCTAGCAAGTGTTCTTGCTTGTTTATTGCGTGGGTTCTTGCCATTTTCTAATCAATTTTATTTACCCAAAAGTATTTGGGCAGGGTGAATATGTAAATAGAAAATATATTGTTTAGTTGAGGTAGCAAATAAACATTCAAGGGTTAATTATAAACATTTAACATATCAATTAAAAGAATTCAATATATTAATTAAAAACATTCAATATTTATTCAATGTTTATTTTCTATAGGTAATATTTGTTTATTTATTTGATATTAATAAAAAATTAGAATAGAGGACACAATAATATATTGTGTCCATGACTATACAAAATCTATGGGCCCACTATTAGATAAAAGACATTGAACATTAGCGTCTTTTGATTTTTGATAATTGGCCACAAAGTAAGTTATTTGTGTCTTTTGATCAAAAGACACATCCACATTGGACATGGACAAATAATAGGAGCTGCAACGTGTACATTGTTATAGGACACAAATATTTGTGTCTATAGTGTCAAAAGACACATAATTATTAGTGTATTAAACCTGTTTTTCTTGTAGTGAATCAACGGTAGAGATTCCTAAACCAAAAAAAAAAGTGATTAGAAAAAGTCCAGGAGGATAACCGATGCCATTTGTGTGTGAACAGAAAAAAAAAAAATGAAGCAACTGAAAATTACAATCAGACCATGAAAATCTGGAAGGTAACTCCATTCACTTCTGTACCCAAAGAACCAAAGCCTCGGAACAAATGAGCAATGGGCAGTGAAAGAAAAAACGTAAAAACAAAAGACAAAAAAAAGAGAAGTGGTTAATACTTTCAATCGCAAATTGACACGTTAAAAAAAAATTAATTCGATACTGTACATGATAATAAGATATTTTGAAAATCAAAATTGAAATCGTTTTTTGCTCTATTATAATTAAAAACGTGTTGTGAAGAATTTAGGAGGGAGAGATTTTAGAGAGAATATGCAGAGGCAGAGAGAAGAAATAATACGTCTGATTTCTTATGAGATTATTAGGGTTTTCAAAGATAATTATCTCTTATATAGGGAGGGATAATTAATGAATACAAAAGGACAAAACTACCCCTAGTACCTATTACGTAAATAGACATAACCATTTAACAATTTACAACACTCCCCCTTGGATATTTCATGTAATGGTATTGCTTGGCTACGCACATATATGATGCCTCGTTAAAACCTTGCCAAGTAACAAAAGCCCTATGGGACAAAAATAACCCTGGTCGAAGGAAAAAAAGTGTAATGTGCGTATAGGTGATCACATCGGAATCTTCTGAAGTAGTTGATGTCGTCTTTTCGGGAATAAGAGTAGATAATCCGCCTTTAAGATAAAATGCATTAGTGTTGCTCCACCAAAACCTTATCCGGTAAACCCAGTGGGAAAAACCCGTGGTTGAAGGGAAAAGATGTGCAAATGCATATGAGTCAAATCATAGCATCTTCAGGATGCATTGTTAGAAGGGTGATTATACCAAAATGTGCCTCATTAAAACCTAGCCAGGTAACAAAACCCGATGGGACAAAATAACCCTGTTCGTAGGACAAAAGAGTACACGATGATCATGTGAATATGCTTCGGGATACTCAGTATACTTCTGGATACTTGGTGTACTTCAGGATACTCCCCCTGCTATTGACTCCCCCTGAAAACTACAGATTAGGTAGATCAGTCAGTCTACATAAACCAATACCTCACACATGCTGCTGGAATGTGGCCTTTGGTAATGACTTGGTGCACAAGTCTGCATGATTATCTTGAGATCGTATTGGCTTGATCTCAATCTTCCGATGTTCTTGCTGTTGTTGGTTAAAGAAGAACTTCGGTGCAATATGCTTGGTGTTGTCTCCCTTAATGAAACCGGTCTTCATCTGCTCTATGCAGTCAGCATTATCTTCGTAGATAACTGTCGGTTCATTATGGGTGGAATTCAGTCCACATGTACTTCGAATATGCCCAGTAATAGCTCTTAGCCATATGCATTCACGAACTGCTTCGTGTAGGGCTAAAATCTCTGCATGATTCGAAGACGTAGAAACAAAGGTCTGTTTCGTAGACCTCCAAGATATTACTGTGTTCCCAATGGTAAAGACATAACCAGATTGGGAACTTACCTTGTGTGGGTTTGATAGGTAACTTGCATCAGCATACCAAATGAGGCGTGCATCATTTTGAGGAACAAGAGGGTTTGATTCATTCCTTGATGCATAGGGATAGAATAAGCCCATATCCGTTGTACCTCTAAGGTATCGGAAGATGTCTTTTATGCCATTCCAGTGGCGGCGTGTTGGCAAAGAGCTAAATCTAGCTAGCAAGTTCACAACGAATGAAATGTCTGGTCTAGTGCATTGAGCTAAGTACAACAGTGCGCCTATTGCACTTAGATATGGCACTTATGGTGTCAATATCTCTTCGTTGTCATCTGCTGGACGAAACGGGTCCTTTTTAGGATCTAGACTTCGGACGATCATGGGCGTGCTTGAAGGTTTTGCTTTATCCTCACTAAAGCGTCTCAACATCTTCTGAATGTAATTTGATTGATGGACCAAAATTCCATCTGCACGGTGCTCGAGCTCCAGGCCGAGACAGAAGTGTGTTCTCCCAAGATCCTTCATTTCAAATTCAAACTTTAGGTTCTTAGCGGTTTCTTGGATCTCTTCAGGAGTACCAATCAGATTCATATCATCGACATAAACTGCCACTATAGCGAACCCGGAACTTATTTTCTTAATAAACACGCATGCGCATAATTCATTATTCACATATCCCAATCTGATCAAATATTCACTTAGACGGTTATACCACATCCGTCCGGATTGTATCAATCCGTAAAGTGAACATCTCAAACGAATGGAGAGCGTGTTCCATGGTCTGGAACTATTTGAATAAGATAGCCTAAGTCCTTCAGGAACTTTCATATATATATATATATATATATATATATATATATATATATATATATATATCTCTGTATCTAGATCCCCATAGAGATAAGCTATGACCACATCCAAAAGCTGCATACTCAGTTTTTCGGAAACTACCAAACTGATAAGGTAGCGGAACGTTATAATGTCCATTACGGGAGAGTACATCTCCTCGTAATCAATCACAAGGCATTGAGAAAATCCTTGCACCACTAAACGAGCTTTGTATCTCACAATATCGTTTTCTCATCACGCTTCCTTACAAATACCCATTTAAAGCCTACAGGTTTAACATGGGGAGGTGTGGGAGCTACAGGTCCAAACACCTTTCTTTTTTTCAAGGAACCAAGTTCGGCCTGTATTGTTTCTTTCCATTTTGGCCAATCTTCTCTACGTTGGCATTCATGAACGGAGCAAGGTTCGATATCATCACTAGTTATTATTTCAGTAGCTACCACGAATACAAATATATCATCGATGATAATATCATTCCAATTCCATATCTCATTTAAGCATGCATAGTTTACCAAGATCTCTCTATTCTCGGGAATGGGTTCAGACGTTGAGGCGTCCTCCAACGTCGTCTCTTCTAAGATAGACCCATAATCCGGAATTATCTCATGAGATGGATCAGATGATATAGTGATATCCAAGGGATTCAATTGTGCCAAATTTGTCCTCTTCCGGGGATGGGAATCCTTCGAACATATTGGTCTACCTCGCTTCTGGTCAGGGACATATGACTGGTTAGCCATTATGGCCGTACATTATCCATCTGGGATGACTCGTCCAGCTGGGATGACGCGTCCTACGGGGACGTCTGTCCTTGCAGGCCCGTTTGCAGCAAGTATATGTGATCTCGTCACTTTAGCTAGATCAGAGAAAACATCTGGCATATTATTAGCTACACTCTGTAGATCTAGAATTCTCCGCACTTCATTCTCACTTTGTGCGGTTCGGGGATCAAAATGAGACATAGTGGAGATATTCCAAGTCAATTCACGTTGTTCTTCAGGAACGTTGTCGTTCTTATCTCCCCCTAACGGCGGGAATACTGTCTCATCGAAGTGACAATCCGTAAAATGAGCGGTAAAGAGATCGCCTGTCAAGGACTCTAAATAATGTATAATGGAGGGGGATTCATAGCCGACATAGATGCCCCTCTAGCGTTGAGGTCCCATTTTTGTACGTTGTGGCGGCGCAATTGGCACGTAGACTGCACACCCAAACACGCGTAAGTGCGAAACATCAGGTTCGTACCCAGTTACCAGCTGCAATGCGGAATAGGGTTGAGTGGCAGTGGGCCTCAACCGGACCAACATAGCTGCATGCAAAATTGGATAGCCCCACGCAGAAATTGGGAGCTTGGTGCGCATAACCAAAGTTCGTGCAATCATTTGTAATCGTTTAATGAATGCTTCTGCGAGACCATTCTGGGTGTGAACATGTGGAACTGGATGTTCAATATCAATCCCAAGGGACATGCAATAATCAGCGAAAGATTTCGATGTAAACTCACTGGCATTATCAAGTCGGATGGACTTTATGGGATAATCCGAATGGTGGGCCCTTAATTTAATGATTTGGGCAAGGAGTTTAGCAAACGCATCATTGCGTGTGGACAATAGGGTCACATATGACCATCTCGTCGATGCATCAACCAAAACCATGAAATATTTAAATGGTCCATATGGTGGTTGGATGGGTCCACAAATATCCCCTTGTATTCTGTACAAGAAAGGGACAGAGTTTTTATCGATCTTTGCATATGATGGTCTAGTGTTCAATTTTCCCATTGAGCAAGCTTGGCATAGTGTGTCACTAAACACAAGGTCCTTATTTTTAAGGGGATGCCCGTGTGATGTATTGAGGATACATTGCATCATACCTTGACCAGGGTGTCCCAATCAGTAATGCCATAATAAGTAGTTGTTAGGGTTAGGTAGCTTCTGGCTAGCTATGTGATTTGCCTCAATGGTTCTAATAGTGGCCATGTAGAGTCCACTCCTGAGGCATTTCAATTTCTCCAATGTACGCTTCCGGCCATACAAGTTGGAAGTTATGCAAAGATATTCCACATTCTTTTCTTTTGTGGTTTCAACATGATAATCATTAGCTCGAATATCCTTAAAACTCAATAACGTTCTGCTGGAACGTGGGGAGTATAAGGCTTCAACAATGGTAAATACGGTACCATTGGACAACATAAATTGGGTTCTTTCGGAGCCTTCAATCAAATTTGATTTGCCAGAAATAGTTATCACAGGGGTGTGGTTAGGTATTAAGTTTGTGAAAAATACCCTATCACGGAGGATAGTGTGCGTAGTAGCATTGTCGGCTAGACAAAAAACTTCACCATTTGACATGCCTAACTATCAATATAACTAAAGTAATCAACAATCACATTTTAAAAAATGAATAAATAGATTGAATAATATTCGAGCAAATAACAAAATAAGTCCAAAATAGATATGAATCACCAAACAATATCCATAAATAGTAATGAAAGAAAAAAAATAGTATGCATAAAAAACGGCACAAACGCCGATCATATCTATGTTTATGTAAATAACTCAATCCTCATCATGTCCAGCTGCAGTATGAAAATCAGCAATGGCAAGGGTGGTATCAGCGGGGACTGGTCCTGCAGTAAAATTAGCCTCTCGAGTACCACGTCTAGCATGGTACTGGGCAATAACTTGGGCTGATGCACGACAGGTGCGGGACCAGTGATCACGACCTCCATATTTATAGCATATGTCAGGTAGGTTTTGATTCTGGTGGCGACGGGCCAGATCAGGGTTTCTCTCGTTTTGAGCATGCGAACCAGGAGAAGCGTGATATCCACCATGTGGACCTAGACCACGATTACCACGGCCACGTGGGGTATGGTAATCTTGGGCTCGGTCATAGGGGTGTCCACCACGTGGGCCTAGACCTCGATTACCACGACCACGTGCGGCATGATAACCATGAACCCGGTCATATGGGTGTGCACCATGTGTTGGACGGTTACGTCCTCCACCTCTACCACGACCCCTGTTTCTCCACTCACAGTTGGCATCGCGAGGTGCAACATCGTTTGCTTCAGGCAAAGGTGCTGCACTAGTACCCACAGGTCGGGATTGATCATTCTTCATTAATAAAATGTTGTTCTTTTCAGCGAGCAACAAAGTAGTGATCAACTCCGCGAACCTGGTAAACTTCCGCTCTCTGTCTTGTTGCTGCAGGATAATACATGAGGCTGGAAATATGGAGAAAGTCTTCTCAAGTAGGTCGGTTTCAGTGAGCTCCTCCCCACAATACTTGAGAAGAGACTAGATACGGCATATTTCAGAATTATATTCGTTTACAGATTTAAAATCCTGAAAATAAATGTTATACCAGTCATGTCTTGCTTCAGGCAAGAATATGTCCTTCTGGTGATCGAAACAATCAGCGAGTGAAACCCATAAAGCTCTCGGGTCCTCTTGACCCAGGTATTCACGCTGCAGTGTGCGATCCATATGCCTCCGAATGAAGATCATAGCATCCGCCTTCTGATGCTTAGAAGCCACATTGTCTTCTTGGATGGTTGATCGGATTCTCTTGGCAGTGAGATGAAGCTTCACATCTTCAGTCCACTGGTAGTAGTTTCTTCCGGAAACTTCTAGTGCGTCAAAATCCAGTTTGTTGAGATGTGCCATGCTCTACAAAGATTAATGAATAGGATTAGTGCTTTGGGAAAAAATGCATCCATAAGCAACTAATGAGAACTTCAGGTTCTATAACATGGTATGATAATTCAGGATATCAATGAAGAAAACTTCAGGTTCCTTTTATTTACAAGTAGTCTATGACATTGGTAAATAACATGTAAATAATGAAATAAACAAAAAACATACAAGTAAACAAGATACAATATACATAGATAGTATAAAATAAATGTTATTGTGGTCCTTGATTTAGGGGTATTGCAATGCTTTAGGCATGCATGAGTGTATGTTTTAGGCTCGAGGAGTGCAAAGGAAGATTCTATTTTTTTTTTGGTCGGAGCCGAGCCAGCTAGTCGCTGGAGCCGAGCTGGTCGCAGAAGCCGAGCCGCTTGGGTCAAGCCGAGCTACTTCTGGGCGGGCCAAGCCGAGCCACCTGTTGGCTCTGGGCCTGCACTGAGGCCTTCTGGGCTGGTCCTAGGGCCTGCTGTGCCTAGGGTGTTTTTTTTTTCGAGCTATAACCTTCTGGGCTTTCCCTTTTTTGTTCGGGCCTGCTGGGATTGGCCTGCTGGGCCAGGCGGAAAAACCTTCAGGCAGTTTTGTTTTTCGCGGGCCTTCTGGGCCGTTTGTCCTTGGCCTTCAGGGCCTTTGGTCTGGTAGGTTTGTTTTGTTTTCTTATACAGGCTTTTTTTGTTGGTGATTCAATCTGCAAAGGTTGTTGCCACCAATTGTGGCGATAGTTTAGGCCATGTTTACTGCTGAACCCACTCCAATTTCAACTTCTCAGGCAAATTCAATACGATATTGAGATACAGTTCCATCACACTCATATTTGATAAGGGTTGTTGTCACCGTCCTGTGTCCCAGCCGATAAAATATGGAAGCAGTATATATAATATCAAATATTAAGTTATCAATAATTATCAATCTTCAATTAATTATTATGCATCTTCTGGATGGTTTTTTTCTTCTTCAAGGTGCTTTGTGGGGAGGCAAACCCATTGATTGAATTTGATTGTTTGATGATACGAAAACATCAATTACACATAATCATAACCAAAACATATATATATATATATTAATAATTATCATGCTTCAATTAATTATCAAACATCATGTAACCATCATTAATTATCAAATAATTATGAAACAACAACCATATGCGATTATCAAGCAAACATCAATTATAATATCTCCAATATCAAATATTAAATAATCCAAACAGTGTTAATTCATTAATTCAAGTTTTTCATGCATCAATTTAAGCATAGTATATGCAATTCAATATTAAATTATAATTTCAATAATTATCAAATAATTTTTAATTTAATAATCCTAGAATTCATGCTTTCTAGGGTTTTGATTTAATAAAATAAAAATTGAATTTTGAAGAGACGAAAAACCTACTTGATTGAATTTATCCTTCACTTGAGCAATCCCCGTTTCAGAGTCGATCGTGCTGATAACGCGTTGTGAAGAATTTAGGAGGGAGAGATTTTAGAGAGAATATGTAGAGGCAGAGAGAATAAATAATACATACGTCTGATTTCTTATGAGATTATTAGGGTTTACAAAGATAATTATCCCTTATATAGGGAGAGATAATTAATGAATACAAAAGGACAAAACTACCCCTAATACCTATTACATAAATAGACATAACCATTTAACTATTTACAACAAAACGGTATAATTTTGATAATTTGGTTACCCATGCTAGGGCTACGACGGTTATTAGTTGGGCAAGCAAATGAGCAGAAATGAACATGGAAGGATGTGAGTCAGATCCCATGGCACTACTATCGATCAAGTACTCCACCAATTTCACACACAAGTCTCATACATCCCCCCGGCCACGTCAAAAACCCAACTCCTTTGGCATCATATAATAGTGAGGAAAAGTTGTAACATTGCCATTACTTTTTTATGTCCTAAAAAAAATTAAACCTAAAGCCCAAAAACACAACTTAAAAAATAAAAATGTGATAACACCTTACATTATGGTGCAAGCACTGGTGTTATCGTCGCTGAAGTAATGCATGATAGAGTTGCCAACTGGCCGTTCCTTTGCTCGCAGCTGATAATAAGGATACATATGTGATGGTGGCAGTGGCGGCGGTTGTGATGGTGGCATCATACTCGACTGGTGATGACCATAGCCATAAGTAGGTGGCATTGGCGGTGGCATCGGTGGTAATGCTGGCAATGGACCTGGCGGTGGCCTGCCGTACATCCCTGGGGCCCAATGGTTTTGCAGACCAGAAAGTCCTGGAAGAAATTCTGGTCTTGACTTGGGATAATAGCCCTTGCCATGGGGCGCAACAAATGAACCATTCATATTTGGCTTCCCAATCTTTGGTTCCCTTTGATCAGGAAAATCATCAGAATCCGAATCTGAATTGAAATCCAATTTCGACTTCGAATGATTATAATAATCATGACCATTATCATGATGAGAAGAATTTTTCGCATCCTTGGCGCTGTGATGATTATTTTGATCAGCCTTCTTCTTCGATCGCTGAACTTGTTTTTTCTCTTGTTTCTTCTTTAGAACACCACGAGGGTCCTTCTTATATGACACAATCTCTGTCATTATCTTAAGCTTCGAAATTGTAATTAGGATTGTGGTCGGATCTATATCGCCAGAAACTGCTACCATCCCTTTCTCATAATCTATGGTGATGGCTGTCACTCCTACACGTATGACACACACTATAAATTGAATTGGAAATTGAAAAAATAATAATAATGCATACTTGGACTGCAAGAAACAATTGAAACCGAGTTGATTCGAACCATTAATTTTCTGCAATTTTTTCTTTATTTTGGCAGCACATCCCTTGCAACATGAAATTGCCCTCTTTTTGTTGGTGAACTTGGGAGGCCAAAGCTTGGTGAAATGGGGGAGCCATTGCCAACCCAAACGACATGTACTCACCTTCAAAATGCAAGTCTGCAACAACGAATTTATGCGCAATGTCACAGGGTCGAATTAATTTAACACAAGAGTTTGATCAATACTACGAATATACTGAAAGAATTTATTCGTATGCTAATTAAGATATAATCTTGTATGTCGAAAAAGGATCGAAGGATGAGGGGGAAGATAGATACATACAGGACCATCAGCAGGGTGAGTCTCCATTGCTAGATCACCGCATTTCTTTGATGGATCAAGAGTTTGAGACACGTAACCGCAGCTAGCTAACCTCTGAAGAACATTGGCTGATTAGACGGCAAAAGTGTGATATCAATTTATAGATATTGCTAATTGATTGTAAAGCACGTTAAGCATTGATTATGGTCCGATCCATTTCTGGTACTTTTCATTCCAAAAATATTATATTTTCCTATATGTACTGAATGTTACCTCTTTTACAATATCAATTACATTAATGCAATATCAATTATAAAGAGTAAATATCACAGCACGCCTAAACTTCCAAAACCTAAACAGCATGCATGTGTCACTTGAAATTATTGCTAAAGCAGAAGTAACGCACGTAGTAAAACTGCCAAAGCACACCGGCCACACAGTTGAAACGTCGGAAAACACATAATCATGATTGCCCATCATCCCATCTACTCGTATATTCCCATATTCTTTCTCCACTGTAGGACGAATTCGTAGACGGTTTTCTGGTCAGGAAGAGATTTAGACACACTCTCCTTCTCCATGCACCTCTTAGACTGTGCAAAAAGCTTCGGTTCTCTGCCTCGATAGTCAATACTAATGTAGTTTCCAAGTTTCTCGTACACATGAAACCAGCTATATATGGTAAGGAATAAGCGCAACGTCCACGAATCCGAAGTCACCGCCAAAGTAAAGCTTGTCTCCAAGCTCTCCTTCTATCACCCTAAGGCACTCAATGAATTCCTTCTTTGCTGCATCTTGCTCTTCGCCTTTGGTTGTCAATATCCTCTTCCCATTCCCATATATCTGCATTTCACACCCACCAGGAGTTGTAGAAAATAACATGGTCGTTTGGCGGGTTAATGTATTGGAATATATTGTATTACTCTTGAAATATTCAAGGTATTTTATGTTAGGACGTTGTGGTACGCAGCCAAAATTACAACTGAACTAGAAATGAGAAAAAGAAAAAGAAAAAATAATGAACACCAAGATTTTACGTAGAAAAATCCCAAACAAATTAAGAGAAAAACCACGGGCAAATTGTAGAAGGATTTTACTATTGCAAAAGAATGACAACAGTTTCTCTCTAAAATAAGGAGAGCACAATTGACAATACCCTCTCTTATTATAATAGGAGAAAATACACTCTCTCTAATAAAAGGAAAGACAATATTTAGGAGAAATGTCACTTTTTTCTCTCCAAAAATTCTCTTTTTTTCACCCAAAATAGGATCTTTTCCTACTTGAATTTGGGATTGATTTGATGAAGCCAAAGCCATGTGTATATAGAGAAGACAAGGAGGTAGAGTGTACGAATTCAAGTTGTTCAAGGCAGTGGAGTGTACGAATTCAAGTTGTACAAGGCGGTGGAGTGTACAAATTTAAGTTGTACAAGGAAGTGGCGTGTATGAATTCAAGTTGTACACTTCTTGATATGCTTGCTTTTCAAACAAGAATTCTCCACCATCTTAAAGACTTAATAATGAAGCAAGATTGCTTCTTATCCTTTTGCTCCACAAAAGTGGCTTTACCACTACATATCTCCCACTTAATGTCACTGTTGTAATCCTTTTATCCTTTCTACTCTTGCCATCTTCATGCTGCTTACATTTCTAATAGGCCAATACAGGATCGACACCAAATAAATTTGTCAGGCTTTGTTAACATATCAGCTAGGTTGTCTTTAGTATGGATTTTATGTATATCCACACTTCCCTCTTCCACCTTCTCACGAACAAAGTGATATTGAACTCGTATGTGTTTTGTCTTCGAATGAAATGTTGGATATTTTACCAGATGCAAAGCGCTCTGACTAACACATAATAGAGTAATCTTCTCTTGTTTGTGTTTGAGCTCCTCCAGTAGCATTTGCAACCATATTGCCTCTTTGCTAGCTTGTGTAGCTGCGACATATTATGCCTCCGTCGTAGAAGTAGCCACGATAGACTGCAATTTTGAAACCCAGCTTATAGCTCCTCTAGCAAGAGTATACACATAACCTGAGGTGGACTTGCTCTTATCAAGATCACATGCATAATCTGAATCAACATAGCCTCTGACAATAAAGTTTGATTCTTCATAACATAATACAAATTTGAGGTACACTTGAGATCTCTTAGGATCCTCTTCACAGTACTCTAATGCTCTTTACAAGGATTCGCCATGTATCAACTAACCACTCTCACTTCTTGTGCAATGTATGGTCTTGTGCAAACGATAGCGAACATTAAGCTACCCACTGCTGATGCATACAGTACTCATGACATTTCCATCCTCTCTGCTTCGTTGTTAGGACTCATACTTGAGGATAACTTGAAATTAATAGGAAGATGGGTAGGAATGGATTTACAATCTTGCATGTTGAAGCGCCGCAAGAGTTTCTTCAAATAATTTTTCTGCAAAAGTTATCTCTTCCTATTATCTTTGTCTCGGTATATTTGCATCCGTAGAATCTTGTTTGCTGGTCCCAAGTCCTTCATTTCAAACTCCCTAGAAAATTGTGCCTTTAAGTTTGTAATACGACCTTTGTTGGGCTCTACTACCAACATGTCGTCACACATACAACAACAAAAAAATAAAATTACCAGGACCAAATCTCTTGTAGTAAACACAGAGATCTAAACTATGTATGTTGTATCCAAGACTTATGTCGAAGGAATCAAATCTCTTATACCAGCATCTCGGCGCCTGTTTGAGACTGTATCGGGATTTGTTCAACTTGCAAACCAAGTTCTATTTTCCTTTTTCTTCAAAACCTTCTAGTTAGAACATGTAAATCTATTCTTCAAGTTCTCCAGGAAGAAATGCAGTTTTCACGTCTAACTACTCTAAGTAAAAGGCAAAAGTAGCACACATCGGCAAGACTACTTGAACTATTGTGAGTCGAACAAAATGAGAGAATATTTAATTAATGTTTATGCCTTATTTCTGAGCGAATCCTTTCACTACCAATCTAGCACGATACCGCTCCACTTTGCCATTGCCATCTCGTTTGATCTTGTAAACACATATGTTCCCAATGGTCTTCCTTCCTTGTGGTAGTGGAACAAGATTCTTGTCTTGTTTTGACAGGACCCACCCTGATTATCGCCTCAATAATCGGGAAGCATCCTGCTCCCGTCTGACAATCGAATCCAAAAGACCGGAAAACCAGAATAATATTACAACACACCCATTATCTGACCAGGGAGATTAAACAAATACAACCGACTGGACCTCAAGTCCTTAGTTTCATAGAGCATAATATTACAAAACAAGTTAAAGAACAAATCCTACTCTGTGAACTAACTACTCCGCAACGGAAAACTTTATGCCTCTGCCTCTGCCTCGGCACTAGCCCCCGAACTTGTACCATGACCTTGAGGGTAGTTAAAACAACAAAATGTGAGTGGACCGAAACAAAGGTTTGCATGAAACAGTTTAAGGAATCCGGGGTTCGCCCTCCAGTTTTACAACCCGCATGCATAACCAGTTATATATAAAAAGAAAAAACGTATTAAACATTCGAAATCCCTTTTTCCGAACACATGGAAAACATTGTAGAAAACCACCATAACTCGTGTAAAATAATATAATATTATCAAAATCCAGAAACCGTCATTTTGAAACATTAATTACGCTAATCAAGTAAAAAGCGAATTAATAATCACAATCAAACCGTTGGATCCATCCGAGTCTTTAAACTCCATATCAGGCCTTCCCAGGATATCAATGAGTCTTTAAACTCAAAACATAATCAATAGGCCTCGGGGGTATCACAATAACCGAGTCTTTAAACTCACGAGTCTTTAAACACAATTTACCGGGCCCGCCCCCGTCATCAATCAACCGGGTCTTTAAACCCAAAATCAGATCCAACAATCAACCGGGCCTTTAAACCCAAAACCATTTATAAACACAATAAGCCAGGATTCAACACGATCCATTTTCCAAAAATCCTTTCGAAATCATATCTTCTCATAATAGGACTTATGTCCGAATTCACATGCAAATTCCATAACATGCAATTCCCGAAAGTCACTTCACAATTATAATCAAAACATCATAAATACGTAACATGCATAATCATATCCAAGTACTTCATCAAAACATCATTCATGCATAGGCGAAAACCGTAACCTCGCAATGCATGAAATACGATATTTATCTCGAAAAACGTGAAACCATGTAAAACCGAAATAGCATATTTATCATCATATAATCATAAGTGAAAACACAAGATAATTAAGTAAAATAGTCATGCATGCACAATTTGGAAATCAAAAGTCCACTCACTGTTTTAGGACGCGTCAATCGCGCCCCGTGCGCTCCTCCGTAGCTTCGGAAATGTCCGAGCCTGTAAAAACGTACAAGGAGGGTTACAATCATCCTCAAATAACTCGTAAGATTTTCCCTAATTTTTCCGGAATTTTCCTCGTAGTTAAACTTAAAGGACCTAAACTTCCGAACCCTCGAACTTATCCCGTACGACTCCCGATCAACTCGAACCCTAAAGATAAAATGTTAGAAACATTAAAAGGAAGAAAACCTTAGTTTACCGTGATCGGAAAGGACCTCACACGCGCCGTCACGCGCCGCCCAAAGTGGCTGCGCGTGAAGGCCACGCGCCTGCTACAGTGTCTTCTCCCTCACCCGAATAGCCTGTTAAACGGGTCTATTACCTGCGACTCAACCCGATCAGTTAACCTTCAATTCTCAATCAATTCCTCCCGTTTTCAATCCTATCATCTTCTCTAATCCATTAATTTTAGTTCTGTATGATCGATTAACCTCGACTGTCCCTAAATCGACCAACCCAAGCTTGAACAGTCGAACGGGTCTTCATCTAGAACTCACCCAAAACAGTTCCATTAATCAATTTACTTCACCAGTAGCTTAAGGGGACCTAGACGAACCATAACATCCAACCAATTGACCCAATACTAACCTGGAAGTAGCCGTCCTCAAGCTGGAAAATTCTCAGAACCAGGGGCCTCAGTTCTTGGCCAATTCGTGAGTGATGTCCTTCGAAATCGATGTGGTCGATTTCCTTTTGCTCCCAGAAGACTAATACGGCCCTTGGTTTCGCTCAAATGGCCTCGCAATTTGATCTTCGATTTTCCCTCCAACTGGTTTTTCTCTGAACTTGGACTTGAGTTCCTGAGCAATCCTTGATCAAACCTCCTCAATTCTTGCACAGGGATGTTTGTAATGGTCTCAGAATGCTAATCCAACTCACGGTTTGGCTCGACTCACCTCAAAACTCGACCTTTGATTTTTTCCCCCCAAAAACCCGAAATAGTTCTTCACGGTTTCTCTCAATCTCTTTCAGTTTCTCAACGGCGGAATGATGCAAATGAGTCCTCACAACCCAATAGAATTCAGATAATTGATTCAAACGGCCAGCAACTCGTGGGAGACCAACTGAGGTCTCTAAAAATGGTTTCCCGCAAACACAGAAACCATGGCCAATTTTTAATCCCAGCCGTGCTCTGTGTGGTTTCAGTCCACCAGCTTTGTTTCCCACTGCCTCAAATGGCTTAAACAATTCATCTGTTCGATCCACTAAGGCCATAAACAATTGGCACGCACAAAACACCACGGCATGGGCGTGCACTCTGTTTTTCACGGTGGTGCTACAGTAACCGCCGTGCAATTGACCAAAATACCCCTCAGTGCAATAATTACCAAAATGCCCTCCAACTTCCGTGACCCGTAACTCGGTCATCCGATGTCCGTTTCAAGCGTGCCGCCTGTCGTTGTACTCGGGGCTTCGAGATGAACCTAACGGTCTTCGAGTCAAGTGAAATCCAATTGTATTCCAACCAGTCAACTTTTTTTCCCTTATAACGCCCAAATTACGATAATGCCCCTGAACTTCCGAACGTCATAACTTTCACCACAAACGTCGGAATTGGACGTGCCACTTGTCTATGAACTCGTGACGTCCCGAACTACGTCACGGTCATCGATCAACGTCCGTTCCCCCCCCCCCAATCAAAAAGTCAACAGTTTGACCACACCAAACACAGGGGTAAAAACGTCATTTTATTCAATATTTTACAATATTACATTTTCCGAATTTCCGGGGCGTTACATGTTTTTTATGGAGAGCTTCAATTTCTTCTTGCATTACTGCCATCCACAGAGAAGCTTCTTGGCTTTTTGTTGCTTCATGAAACGTTGACGGCTCTCCATCCTCTATTAGTAAACAGTACGCAACATTTCCCTCCATAATTTACCCTGAGTGCCAAGCTGGTTCTTTTCTCTCCCGAGTTGATTATCGAACTTGTGGAGTTACAAACTCAGGTTGCTTTTGTTCTTCGTGCTCTGCTGTTTTAGAAGAATCTGGAACTTCTTGTTCTTGTCTTTCTTCAACTTGAATTGTAATAGTCTTTGGTTTATCTTTTGAAGTGTTATCATTTTCTTTCCCTTGTATTTTTTTTTTTTAATGAAGTAATTAAAAATCATTTTTAAAGCAAAAATTTTCTTTTTGAACATGATTTTTTAAATTATTTGAAAACAATTTTTTAGCACGATTTTGAAAACAATTTTTGAATTTTTTTTAAAACAATTTGAAAACAACTTGGAAAATGATTTTGAAAATGAAATGGTTTTATGAAAACTATTTTGAAAACAAGTTTTAAAACAATTTTAAGAAAACAATTTTTAGAACGATTGTTTTTCTAAAACAAATGATTTTGTTAAAGCAAATGATTTTTTTAAGACAAACGATTTTTAATTGAAAGTGAACGATTTTTTTGAAATTTTTTTTTCGACAAAAATAAAATTGCAAACCCTTTCCCTCACACATACTCTACATTGTTCTCAATGTACTCAAGTATACAGTAAATGAACATAGAATTCAAGTAAATAAGATGATTTTATGAAAATAAATGAAAACATTAGGTAAAAAAAATGAAAGAGAGTGAAGGGTATGGGAAAGCAGATCTGCGTTGATGACTCCTTTACAACTCGGGAACACATTGAGTTGCATCCCAACAAGCACTTTAAGCTCAATGTATATTCAGCCTAGACTAAGTGCTTCAATTAATTCATACGATGCGCGACCAATGCACCTTTTTGGACTCCACATCGTGCTCTCCAATTGTCTTGAGGTAAAGCTTCAATCGGTGGCCATTTCTCTTGAACTCCTTAACAAGGGCTTCCCCAAGTCGACTCAGTTCTACTCCATCGTGGATTAAGTGAGTATTCAAATTTGCAAGTTAATTTTGTCAAAGATATATATAGACCACATGTATTCAGAGTTTAAAGTGGGACTTTGATAGACTTATTGCCCAAGTAAATGTCTTAGACTCGAATCGTTATTCATCTCTTTGGGAAAGTTCAAGAGTGACCAAGAAAGAATAAAACGTGAGAGGTATGATTAGAACCCATCACGAGTATCATCTATTGTCTTGGGCATCACACTCAAAAAATTTCTTACTTGGGATAAACAGCTTTCCATGTACTAGAGCCAAATCATCATTCATCTCTCTAGACAAGTCTAAGAGTGACCAGGTTAGAAAGAATAAACGCGAAAGACATTATTGATTTTGGAACTCCTCGAGGTTCATTTCTCAAATCCAAATCCCGCCACGAGTATCGTCTCATATTCTAGACATCAATTTCAAAAATTTCTTACTGAAGATGAATAATTTTCGTTCCAAAGACAACTCAAGTGTTAACAAACACTGCCCTCAACCTCATGACCTCAAATTCACTTAGTTCAAGGTCCACATAAGGTTTAGGTGATAAGTTAACAAAAGAGACTGCATCTATTACATTAACATCAAACTTAAAAACCGAATAATAAGTGATCAACATATAACTAAGACTACATTTTCAAAATTTACATGAACATATGAAAAATCAAAAATTATGAAACAAATATACACAATTTATAAGCAAGTATGATATGCTCTTTTTTTTACATATATATATATACACACTAACACATTAAAAATGATTTTCAATTCCGCGGTAACGACGTCAAAAATTGATTCGCTTAAACTAGGCATTTAATTAAACACTTAATTTATGAAATCTCAATGTAAAACCATTTTTTGTAGTTCTTAGTATGCAATAAGTAGGGATCATTCTGGACCTTAGAATTGAGGGACATCTAAAACGATTAGTAAAAAGAATAGAAATTGGGGGGGGGGGGGGGGGGGGGCTGGGGTTTTAAAGTGTTTTAGTAGAAACTATGTATCTCATGCTAACTAGGAGTTACAAACCATAGATTAGTTTCATAGACAAAACTGACATTTTATGTAAGCAAATCCGAAATAACAATCACATTATTTAATCTACTCCTAACTACCATATGTGCAAGAGACACCATCATCCACTTACCATGTGCACGCTCCAATACTTGGAAACATTAAACCAATCACAAAATCTTACCTTCATCGTCGTAATTACTTTCATAAATTTTTTGTGATATAAATGATCAGAATAACAGACAATACATCCGTACTATGATTCACCTTAAATTATTGGCTGAATGCTCTAAACAGCAAACAATACATTCAATCTTTTCAATCCTATCCTAAATGCTTTGAACTTCAGACAATACACTTAGTATCGAATTGAAGTTTGAGCACTAAAACATAAGAAGTAATAAAAATTCAGAAAGTAAAACACATGAAGATTGAATTGAACGTTGCAAATATTAGAAGAATTAAACCATCAAATATATTGAACTATAAACACAACCAAGATTTAATTCGAGGGCTAATGTGAAAAGGAAATAGTTATACTTTTTAGAATCCAAGAACAGCTTTCTATGCCAAAAGTGGATGGAAGATGGATTGTTATTCACAGGGTTCTCTGAACAGCAGCAGGAACCTTACAAAGATGGACAAACGGAAGGAATTTGGCTTTAAACTTTTTTTTATTAAATCTATGGAAGGTGGCTAGGTTTAAATCTTAGAAAAACAATAGTTTATGAAATGATGAGTCCCCCATACATTTGGCCTAAGCCTCCCTTTTTATAGGAGAAAATTAATCCTCAAATAAATAGGAGTTCACAATTTAAATCCTAAAAGGAAAATATTGTAAATTAAGTAAAATGAAGTCCTAATGTAATAAGGTTTCCGTGAGGAAAAGGAAAAGCAAAATCAATCCTCATTTGGACAAGTTTCCACATAGAAGAAGGAAATAAGCTGCTAGAATAGTACAGGAGCAGATTCTGTCGTCAACGGCCAAAATGGATGAAGAAATTTGGTAGTCAACATAAGTCAACGCATAAGGAACGTCTCTTGAAAGAATTCGGTAAACACGCGCCGATAAGGACTCACTGGTTCCTGAGGTGCACGCCAAAATAAAAAAAAAAAGACTGGTGGGTAGGTGTTTGCCGAATCAGAGTTTGGGCTGATATAATGGATTCGGTAGTCTCCTACAAAATTCTCTTGCACTTTTTGGTAGCCTCATTTGATACAACCCGTACCAAGAATTGAGACCCTAAATAATTAAATTACCAATTTAGCCACACGATTTGTCATTGGGCCTCAATTTCATTACTTCTGGGCCATTTGTGTGTGCTTGTGTGTGGGGGGAGTTGGGATGTGTGTCTTGCTAGCTCAATTTGAAATTTAAACATTGTAATCCTTAATAGGCCCTTATTGTAGCCCAGTCCTTGATCTTACCTCATTTGTGTGATGCTCAATTGGAATTGACAACCACCTGTGTCTATTTTTTCCCTTACTAACCATCTTTAAACGACGAACACGATCTCGACTGAGGGAGCACCCAAAAACATAGCTGAGGTATCTGCTTTTCCACGATTGTCCAGCTAACCTAGAACCTCAAACCACCAATCTCGACTGCACCTGGAGTTTTCGAATCTAGCTGGCCGAATCCACACAAATCATGGAAGATGGAACCATGGTGGACCATAGTCTCAATCGAGACCCACCAATAAGCATACAAACTGCCCAGCCGCCCTAGACCTCGATAGTTTTCAAAACCATCACCGTTGTGCTCGCAGCATGCTTGCTAGTACCGTAGTCTAATCCACGAAACTCGACGATCATGGGAATGAGACAGGGGAATCCATTGACGACGTACACTCGAGGATTGCAGTCGAAATCTAGGGTCGCCCAAGTAACTTTGAACCCTTTGGTTGCTACCATTAGTTTTCTCATACTGAGGGCTATCTAATTGGCTTAGTACATGTTTTTTTTCGGTTGAGGGTGCGGCGAGGACCACGACTGAAATTCAAGAACGTCAACCGTACCATCTCAATTAAGTTCATTTGAGATCTGTTCAAATAATTTCCTAGAGAACTAATTGTGAGTCGAGTCGACCTCTCATGGCTCCACCTGCCCATGAACCAAACTCGGACCCGATAACCCCTTGAGCCATTTCAAACTCAGTCGAGGTAAGATTGAATCTCTTGACTTCCACCATTAGTATCTTCACATTCTAAGCTTTTTACTTTTCCTGGACATCCGTTGTTTGGTACAATCATCAGTGATGGAGAGTGTCACCGGAGTTCCAGAGTGCTGCCCTTTCTAGCGTTGTACCATCGTTAGCATGTTGAATCTAGGCCTAAAAGTCTGTTTTTCGTATTCCTGGTGAAGAGTAGAGTAGATTTGATATATTGCATGTGGAATTTGGATTCAATTTGAGAGAGTTATGCTTCGACAGAAAATTGGATTTTTCAAGCGAGTTTTTTAGTGTCTGGCCTCCGTGGATAGCGATGCTGGCAATGGTCTGGCCACCGTCTCTAGCGAGGCTCCGGCGGCGACCAGTCAATGGTCAATGCCACAAATCAAAGTTAGTAAACGGTTAATTCTAACAGTCAACTAACGGAATATTCCAAGGTAATATTCTAATGGAATATTCCAGGGGAATATTATGAGTGATATTTCACTAGAATATTCTAGAGAATATTCTATCGGGAATATTATAGGGAATATTCTGCGAGGAATATTACAGGGAATATTCTGCAGGGAATATTCCAGGAAATATTCCAAAATGCGCGCACGCGGATTTTGGGACGTTTTTGAGCCCTATAAGCACGTTCTAAGTCTGTTTTGAGCGGTTTTGGACTTACGTGGTTTGATACATCGGGTGATTTTGACTACCCGACAAGTGTGTGAGTGAACCCCTTTCTCTAAAGTTTTCACGTTGATTAAGATGAACGGTTCACGATGCTCACTTGGATATTCTGGTATGCTATGATACAATGTTTATGCATAGTGGTACATTATCGAGTCACATGTTGCATTGCATATTAGTCCCTGGGGCATTGATGAGATAGAGAGCTAGAACCCACTTAGGAGTCACTGGTGTCTAGCACCCATCTGTTGGCCGCAAACCAATCCTCCACGCGATCTTTCATCCGCACTGCTCGCTATACTAGTTAAAAAGCGCCAGTCATGTTCCCGAGCTCTAGGGGATTCGAGGTGATGGTGTGATAGGTCATATTTTAAGCATGTTTTATCCATGATTTAATACCTTTTTACTTATGTTTTGTTAATATTTTGTTCTATACAATTGGAGAAAATAATATATTTTGTGAGAAATGTAGAGATCAAATAGATATTGGAATTACGAGAATTTGGGCGAAAGAATCACCTAAATCAGAGTTGAAACGAAGAAGTTATGAAGGAAATAAAAGGGCACAGGAATTCGGTGGCCATCCACCGAATTCAGCATTAGAGACTTCACGCGTGTCACTGTAAGCACCTATCGATTCGGTGTGTGCCTACCAAAGTACCTAAATCCTCTTCAATGCACGCGCGTCCTGAAGCTAGCATGTCCGATTCGGTTGACTGCCACCGAACGCCTGAACAGCTCCTTGGCGCCTTTGACCTGCGACCATGCCTTTCACTTCTCCGATTTCGGTGGTTGACCACCGAAATGGGTCCCTGAAGCTTTAATTCCATGTTTGGGCTATTTTTAGGTTAATTTCAAGTTCCTTCCACATTTATTCTCCATATTGTATAGGGATTTTAGGATTCTTCTCAAGGTTGGGCCTACGAGCCCTATGCAAACGTTCCTTCCATTCCAAGTCATCAAGGGGGATGGGCATACCCCCAAGATTACATGTACATGCCTGAGCCTTACAATCAGCCCTATATGGAGCCATACCACCACGGATGGAGTGAACCAGCACCATACACTTGGACCTCTCCTCATCTAAATCTTAGGCCTGCCCAACCTCAAAAAACACTCTGGGCTGCACTAACCGAGGCTCGATCTCAAAGAACACTACGAGAAGCCCTCTTAGAGGACAAGGAACTATAGCACCTTTGACTTAAACCTCTTTGGGAACCCGATTGGGATGATGAGGATAATGATGTGTATGTCCCTTTACCACCCACGGATAGCACCAATGAATGCATCTCGGGTCATGCTCTTGATGTTCATGAAATAGAACCAAACTTGTAGGCATTGCACCAAGTTTTGGCCGAGGTCCCAGAAATTCTAGCACCTATCCTCGAGCTCCCTGAAATTCCAGCACCTATCCACGAGCTCCCTGAAATTCCAGCACCTATCTTGTTGCCTCAACTCCTCAAGCACCTCTTATTCTTACCTTTCCAGGGCCTTCCTTATCCTTATCTTCACCATTTAAGTTCCTTACTCAACTTAGGTGTTTTGGTGAGAAATTTGATGTTGTGTCTAATGGTTTGTGCAGGTTTAATGATACTTGTAGAAGGCAAGATGAAGGAAGTATCAAGATGGTGGTACGCACCTTTCAGAAATTCAGCTCCACCCAAGGCTCAAGGCCACGGCCCAAGCAACCCAAGGACCCTTTATGGCCCCCACACTTCAATCATTATGCTTACTTGTCTATTGGGATCAAACAGTTTTTACTTACATTCAAATCTTTATTGTACTTGTTCCTTGAAATGTTAACGTCTAGGAAGTGGATTTCCACTTGTAGAACTAAACAATTCATTTATGTTGCAGGCAAGAAACCACTAAAGGAGGGCCAGGTTTGGAGCCCCTTAAGTGCCTCTTCGACAGCAAGCATCCTAGGTGCTCAACCTTGCCCTAGTTTGTTCCCTCCTTCATATGGACGTTTTTTTTACCTTCTAACTCATGATTTTGTCTTCCTTTTATGCTCAAAACATTGAGGACAATGTTTCATTTAGGTTTGGGGGTATTGGACTTAAGTTTAGGGGTACACAACTCAGTTTTTGTTTTGAAATGCTTGCTGTTTTTATTTTTTCAGTTTCTGTGCTTATTAGCTTGCTGTTTTTTATTTTTTGTTCTGTTTTCTTTGCTGTTTTTTATTTTGTGATGCTAGTTTTTATGCCTAAACAAGTTAAAATGAATGTATAGAACATGATAATTGCTTGTACTTACTAAGAATCATTGTCATTGCCCTTGAATTCACACTTGCACTTCACAATACCATAATCAAGTGATTAAGCAACCAAAACAATTGAATTTGAGCATACTTAGAAAATTAGTGGAGACTACCATTGTGAGATCTTTGAGCTAGATTTCCTTTCTTTCTGAGTGATCTACTTATTTATACTCTTAAACATTCATCACTTTGTTTTTAATTGCATGATCTCTTTCTATTTGCATTGATGTTTAAAGAACCATATCTATTGGATGCTCTTGATTTGATGTATGATTGTTTATGAGATGTGATATAGGCTATGTGTGTTTTAGCTCCTAAAGGCCCTTCTTTTCCCCGTCCAAATTTCATGATCCTTAAGCCCCTTTGAAGCCAAATACTTAACCGTTTTGTTCTTCACCTACAATATGACCTAACCAAGTTTTGAACCGTTCATAATGGCTACACCCTATAATCTAAACTTGTGTAAAGGTTGCATCAAATGAGATTCATGGTGAGGAGGAAATATGTTGATGTTTTGTGCTATTTATACTCATGTGATTGAAGTATGCTTAAATGTAAAGGATCGTTCGTTTATTTGTGAAGTGAGGAAGTTATTGCATAATCTTGGTTTAGCTCATATAAACAAAACTGTATCAAGTTCATTAGTGAAAAGAAAAGAATTGAATGCAAAAGAAAAAAAAAAGAAAAAAATTGTGAAAAAAAGAGAAAACAAAACAAAAAGTAATGAACTTTGAGTTGAGTCAAGTGAGTCAAGTACCTCAATTAGAGTATTTTTGTGATCTTAAGCACGGTTTCATCTAGACTCAAGGTCCGAGTCATGACTTCTCATGCCTTGATGCGGTTTAGGTTCTTTGAATTCCAACTTTCCTTTCAAAACCCACGAACCTAGCCCCATTGCAAACCTTGAATGAAGACCTATTGATCTTGTGAATGGTTATGTAAAGGATTAAGGTACGTATCTCTGTTCTTAAACTTCAATTCCTTCGTGAGATCATATTTTCAGATAAAGTGTTGTTCTTCATTGAAATTCATATGTGATTGACTTGATTGTCTTTACATAAACTCATCACATATGCTTGTTGAGTGAATGCCTTAGGATTCTTGAGTGTAATGAGTGATGCCTAGTGAGGATTAGAGTCAAGGTGAAATCTTTCTAGGGTGTTTAGATGACGTTGTTTTCTAGTTTGATCATTTGGGATATTGGTATAAACAATCGACACCTTGAGTTCGCGGTTTTGACATTTTCCTTGGTTTGTATGAGTTTGTTTTCTATTCTTGATACTTATTAAATTTTTATTACATGATTTTTAGCATCCTTTGTGTTAAATAAAACGTTTGTGGATATCGAGCTGCTATAACCCTCAGGAGACAAAACTCCTCCTACTAGGTGAACCTAGAGGTTTAAATGCTTATCTTAACTAGATCAAGTCTTGTGTTTTGTGTTTTGCTCGAGGACTAGAAAAATATAGGTTTGGGGGTATTTGATAGGTCATATTTTAAGCATGTTTTATCCATGATTTAATACCCTTTTACTTATGTTTTATTAATATTTTGTTCTATACAATTGGAGAAACTAATATATTTTGCGAGAAATGTGTAGATCAAATAGATATTGGAATTACGATAATTTGGGTGAAAGAATCAGCTAAATCGAAGTTGAAATGAAGAAGTTATGAAGGAAATAAAATGGCATAGGAATTCGGTGGCCATCCACCGAATTCAACATCAGAGACTTCACGCGTGTCACTATAGCGCACCTATCGATTCTGTGCGCGCCTACCGAAGTACCTAAATCCTCTTCAGTACACGCGTCCTGAAGCTTGCATGTTCGCTTCGGTTGACTTCCACCGAACGCCTGAACAGCTCCTTGGCGCCTTTGACTTGCGTTGACCACGCCTTTCACAGCTCCGATTTCGGTGGTTGACCACTGAAATGGGTCCCTGAACCTTTAATTCCGAGTTTGGTCTATTTTTAGGTTAATTTCAAGTTCCTTCCACATTTATTCTCCATATTGTATAGGGATTTTAGTCCTATTTCTTTTTGTATTCTTATTTTTAAATCCTTTACTTGTAGGAAAGGTTTTAATTAGATTTCTTAATTTTTTAGGAAGCCTTTTCCTTATAGAATTTAATTAAAAACTCCTATTTTTAAGAGGATTACTTATTCTCTTATAAATATGGGCATTAGGGTTTATTATATGGGGGACGAATTTACCTCTTGAGGGTCCCCAAAACTCTATCAAAATTTATACTTAATTTATATATATAGTCTAGCCGTATTTTATTATTTTTATGCTTTTGGATTCAAGGTTGTGCTAAGAAGGACGTAAGGTTTGGGAGAACAAGAGTGTTTGAGCCCCTTTTCCTACTCCTTTATGTTCTTTAGTATTTGTGTTTATTTATTCTTTTATCATTTTATGTTTCTTATGCATTTAATTATGTTATTCGTTTATTCAATAATGTTTGAGTAGTGTAATTAGGGTTAGAGTTACTTGAAGCCCTAGCCATGTTAGTTCGTGTTTGATTTCTGACTCTTGATTATGATTGTTATGTATGTCTGGATTATTTGGATTACTGCGCTTCATGAACTCAATTTATGCGTGTAAGCTTAGCTACCTTATTTGTGAATGATTGTCGATGTAATTGCTTGACGGATCACCTCGATGTTTGTGTTCACCCTGCAATTTATGGCATCACATTTAAGAGGGGGAGTCTTATTCATAATATAAACTCATGACTTCCTAGGTCTGCACATCACTTTTCTAGGTATAGTGTAGTGTCATTAAATCTTCTTTATGTTTCATGCATTATCTGACAGGACCCGTCCCCGAAGGACATAGATAACCGTGCTCGGTCCTGCTCCCGTCTGACAAGTCAACTGAAAATCCGAAACTACCCTTCAGTACCTGCCAGACAAGGGATATTTGCGCCTATGCCCACTTATACCTCCACCTCTCGAATAGCCTCGATCATCGCGCCACGATCTGAAGGGTCAATAAAACAGAAAAGGTGTCAGTGGACAAAATAAACTTTTCAAAATATATTTACCGAAACACATTCTTACCCTCCTGTTTTCACAAACGTGCATGCATATCATAAAACATGAGTAATAGTATGAAATCATTCAAGTATGAATAGAGGACCGATAAAATCAAAACATATTTTCCCAAGGTCCGTAAAACTCACGTTCACCAAATTAGTTCATGTTATAAAACATCAAATCCCGGCTCTCAGGCCAAAACATGTGAACACCATCACCTGGCCACAAGGACCAAAAACCCGTACTCACAACTGGTACGTAATCACAAATAACATGTTTCTAAATACCATGTCCAGATTTTCCTTGAAACTCATTTTCCATAAAACCACGGGACTTATTTCCATATCCTGTTGCTTAGAGTCACGTTTATCCCTGCAACGCGTGCAAATCAATAGGCTCAAGGACCGCTCAAAATCCGAGCATCCGCCGCTGTGAACACATCACCAGCCGGCAATCCGGATCTCGTGAACACATCACTTACTGATCCATATATATATCCAGCACATCTGATCTAAGTCGAGCCTCCCCTGGGCTGCACGACAAAGATCGTGCTACGTGACCTCTTCGTGGTAAACACTTCCATCCCGAAGGCGAGCGTTATCTCCAAGGTGCACTCCGGGGAAAAACATATTTCCACCCGAAAGCCCTAATTATCCGCAACATATCATCATCAAAAAAAAACCAGTGAAAACAGTTGCGCTTGAAATCAAAATCATTTAACAACACAGGGTCTCAGCCCCAAGTCCCGATTTACTTTATAAATCCGGAAATCATCAATATCATCATGTAATCACATGGAAATACAAATCCAATCAGAAACACAATTCCATTGGGTCTCAAGCCCAAAATATCATTTGCACGCAAATCCGTGCAACCGTAAACCCGAGTTGCCACGATCACGTAAATCCATAAAATCAACCACTGACTCATAATCCGAGTCCAAATATCATTTTCAATTTCCTGACTCATAACCAGAGTCAAAACATCATTTTCAATCCCGGACCTAGCCCAAAAACATCAATTTCATCATTTCTTGAAAATCGTGCCAAAATATAATATAATAATCATAAAACCGAGAAATCACCGGATTGAAACATAAATCATGCCAAAGCATACAAAATCATATAATAAAGCATTTAAATCATATATGCATGCATCACAGTTAGAAAACCAAAAGTCCACTCACACACACCGTCCAAAACGGTCCGTTTCCGAGCTGCACGTTTTTCCGTAAATTTTGAAAATCACAACTCCTGTCCAAAATCATTGTAGAGGGTTACTAATACTTCATATAATTTTTCCCAATTTTTCCGGAATTCAAATACGTATTTTAAACGTAAAACAAAACTTTGGATACGTGGAACATCAACGAGACGATACCCGATTTCCTCGAAACCAGTGTCAAAATGTTCGTTACACTAAATGGAACAAAAGTCATGTTGAACTCACCTCGGGATTCTCAACCACGTGCCCCCACGCACCGCCACAAGCGGCTGCGCGTGAAAGCCACGCACGTAGTACAGTAACGCTACAGTGCTCCTTCTTCACCTGTATGTCTGATAAACGGGTTGAAAAACCCGCGATAGAACCCGGTTCAAACTCACCCAATTCGACCTCAAATAAATCCATTCTTTCAACTTATCCCTTATACTCCAACTTAATTCCAGTTCTGTAAATTGAATTACTCAAATTAGGGTCTAAATCTTCACGACTCACGATCGAACCTCGACGGGTTTTCAATTCGGGTTCACTGATTCTGTCCCTGATTTTCAAATTAATTCATAGAGTAAGCATCGTGATAGTGTAAGGAACATTTCTACAAGATCAATTTCATACAATCTTACCTCTAACTAGTTGAGCTCAAGCTCGAATTTAAGCTGCCATGGAAGCTTCTGTTCTTCCTCAATTCGACACCATTTCTCGTCGTTTTCGTTGCAGAGATGTTCGTTTTGATCCCAGAAGTCGAATTAAATCCTCAATTGTGATCCTCACCGCTCATATTTTCGAATTTTCATTTCCCCCAATTTTCACGATCTTTCGATTCTCAGTTGTCCCAGATACTCAGTCCCTCAAGTTCCTCTCTCTCAATTCGGCTCTCCTAATCGTTCAATTACACAATTGCAGCAGAGACAGTGGTTATTACTTGTTAATTGGCAATGATGAGGATAATCCCTAATTTAGGGGTTAATGTCCAAAGTCCTATGATTGTGTTTCCCCCTAATACCCGATTCCATGTTATCTGGGGCAAGAAAGATGACAAACTGACAGATGTCACTGTCTGGCAGCAAGATTCAATGGTAAAAGACCATTTTGCCCTTCGTTCGAAAAATTACCATTTTACCCCTAGACTTCCTTGACCCGTAACTTGGTCACCCGAACTCCGTTTTCGACGGGCCGCCTGTCGTTGGATTCGTATCGACTAGACCTACGTAACGGTCCTTGGCCCTCGTCCATCGGACCTCCCGGTGAAAAAGTCAACATTTGGCCCCTAATATGCCAAATTACCAAAATACCCCTCAACTTCCGAACGTCATAACTTTTTCCTCGAAGGTCGGAATCGAACGTGCCACCTGTCTATGAACTCGTGACGTCCCGAACTATGTCACAGTCATCGGTCAAAGTTTGTTTGACCTCCCGAACTAAAAGTCAACATTTTGCCCACGCCTAGGGGCAAAACGGTCATTTTGCACGTTTCGTCCGATTTCACTCCACTAATCCCAGATTAGTCATTCTATACTATAATTAATCAATATTTAATCCCGACACTCGGGACGGGTCATTACATTATCACGCACCATCGATAATAGCTGTTTAAGGGTGGGCACATCACGCTTAAACATGCAATCTAAGAGAAGATAATATGTGTGGGGTGAACCTTAACCGGACCCCTGCACGGGCACTTAATTCAGATACATGCATAGTAATCTAATAAAGGAAATCTAACAGAACTATAATTGGTAAAGGTGGATAGAAACCCTAGCTCGACTAAGTTAGTTAATCTGGTTTAATTTACTTACATTCATTCAACGTGACAACCCCCCATGTTTGCATTTTAATTACTCCACTTAAGTCAATTGAGTTAAATGGAATTGGATATCATTGAGCAAGTCTTCGTGGGATCGACCTTTGCTTGCATCTATACTATCTACACATCTTGTGCGCTTGCAAAGTTTATTACATGTAGAACTTTTGCCTAGTACATCTTTTGTGCTTGGCAAAATCTCTATCATGGTGCATTGCACCCAATCCTTCACGTGGTCAATGTACGCGAGTAAAACACCCAGTTATGATTTGCGACTCAAGAGAAAATGTTTAGTGAGTTGATATGGTGAATAATTCATGATTTGGCATGACTTATTGAGTATTATGAGTTTAGATTATTTTATTATTATTTCTCATGAAACGTGTAAGTCTGAGTTACTATTTATTAATAAATTTCTATTATCACCTCTCGTATTACATTCAAATTTTATTATGACTGATTTTGGCATTTTGAATAAAATTAGGGGTAATGGTTATTTAGTAAGAAATGGTTTTACACTGAAATAACTACTAGGTCCACTCACCCTTGGTTTTTGAACCCCTCAGGTACCACTGGTATGCAGGCACTTAGAGGAGGCTTATTAACTGTTTTGAAATCCAGTCTCGAGTCTTAGAGTGATGTGGAAATGATCGGGTATTTCAGTTAGTAAGGTAACGATGTGATCATCAAACTTGTGTCTCCGCTCTAACCTTCTATTTTGGGTGAATTGTAATCAGTTTTAACTGGTTATGTTTCACTCGACCTCTATAAAACACATCATTTTATTTAATTGGATTTCATCATCTGGAAGTCTCCGTCTAGAAGTCTACGTACCCTATGTGGACGTTTCAAGTCGAGGTGTGTCATCATTTGATTCAATCATAACTTCTTCAATATTACTCTGATTGAGATGATTCTTTCTCTCCAATTCTTATAATTTCAAGCTCTATCTAATTTTACACATTTACATCTATTTTCTCCTATTGATGGCACAAATTACTTTATAGGACAAGAATAAAGGGTATAAAATGATATAAAATAATGCTCAAATACTAAAATAAAGGCTTATCAAAGGTGCAAAAAATTCTAGATTTATACAGTGTAGCTAATAATATGCTAGATTCTTTCTCTGGTCTAACTAAAGTGATGAGATCACATATACTTGTTGCAAACGTGCTTGCAAGGATAAATGTCATTCTAGACGCGTCATCCCAGATGAATGAGGTATGACCATGGCGGTTAACATGTCGGATGTCCCTACCCAGAAGGGAGGTGGACCAATTGTTTCGAAGAATTCTCATTCTAGAAATGGGTAAATTTAGCACAATCGAATCCCTTAGATATCTTTATAGTAACTTATCCAGCTCATAAGATAATTTTGAATTATGGGTCTATCCTAGAAGAGATAATGTTGGGAGGTGCTCCAATGTCTGAATGTTCTCCTAAGAATAGAGATACCTTGGTAAACTATGCACTCTTAAGTGAGATATTGATTCACGTAAACTAGGCATTCAAATGAACACTTAATTCATGCAATTCTCAACTTAAACCCTTCTTTGTGAATTTTAGTATTTAATAAGTAGGGATCGTTCTGAACTGGACAATTGAGGGAAATTTAACAATGATTAGTAAAAGAATAAAAGAATGTGATGGGTGAGTTCATAAGTTTTGTAGCCGAAACTTCATATTTAAATACTACAAAATTTGAATCAAATCCTAATTAACCTTTGTATAATTAATCACTTCATTCACTTACCTTGTCTACGCACCAACACTTGGACAAATTAAACCAATCACAAAATTTTACCTTCATTATCTCGGTTACTTTCATATGTTTTTCGTATTATAAACACTCCAAAATACGGAAAATAGACTCACAATATGATTCACCTTAAATGGTTGACTAGATGCTCTGAATTGCAGAAAAAACACTACGTCTCTTCAACCTATTTCAAAATGCTCCAAATCGCGTACAATACGTTTAGCTTTAAATTGAAGTATAAAGCACTAAAACATATGAAGTAACTAAAATGCATAAACTAAACCACATGGAGATTAATATTAATATACACATGCTTTGGAAGAAGAAAACCACACTTGTCTATTTAATTATTTTATTGTGTTCATACAAAAAACAATCAAATGGAAATTGCATTATAAACATAACCAAGAAAAAATACAAGAGTTTAGTTAGATGATAAAACATAGTCACAAACTTTTGGAATCCAAGAATCTCTTGAGACCAAAGGTGGGTAGGATAAATGGATCGTTATTCACTAGGTTATCTGAATCTCTGAAGGAACCTAATGAAGATGGAAGAATTAAAAGGGAATTCGGACTAAACTCTTTTCTATGAACTTTGGAAATTACGGCTAGGTTTTCTACTAAGGTAGTACTTAGTTCGTGAAGAATGTGACAACCCTAACGTACAAGGGTGCCTTATTTATTTAGTAATCAAGTCCAAGAAACCCTTGCCGCCAAACATGCTAAAACCCTATGAGTCCTTACTAAAATTAGCTCATACAACTCCTCATTGCTTGCAGCAAAAAACCCTAAAACAAGTAGGAATGCAATCTAAGGACGCCTGGAACTTATCTGAGTCGTGGGAGCTTGCCTTAGGGCTTTAGAAGTTACTAATAGGCCCATTTAATACCCGAATTGGGCCCTGATTTGGGCCAAAATTGAAAATATTTAGAATTGGCCCCTGATTGCATGGTTAGAAAGAGGATTCAAAATAGAGTATTTTTTATGAAAATTGCACCCAGAGCTTACCTTTAGCCATTGGAACATAAAAGGCCAGAAACTGAGGAAACATTGGGCTTGGGCATGGCCAGGCTTAGTAATTAGGTACACGGGCCAGCCAGTGACATCCCAACGAGATGCTAGTGACATGGTAGAGGCGCACACAAGTTGGCACTAGAGCTAGCATATGAATTACCACACGGGCCAGTGACATGGCAGTGACATGGTACAGGCACACAGTTAGGTCCAATGACGAGGCTAATGACACGGTGAAGGTACACGGTCCAGTGAAATGGTTTGTGACATCGGTTGGGACCAAATCTCCATTTTGGGGTCATTTGTTGTTCCATGTCTGATTTGAGTCATTCCTTTTGCAATATGATTTATTTTGACTCCTTTTTCTAATTATGCACAAGCATCACAAGAACATTATTTTCTCCTATTGACGACACAAATTTTCTTAAAAGATAGGCATACAAGTTACAAATGATATTAAAAACATGCACAATTATAGGCCTATCAGATTCCCCCCACACTTAGACTTTTCTAGGCCCTAGCAAGCACTAACACAGACTAGGACTCCACAAAAACATCAAACAACTAAACCCTTTAACCATTTTGTCTCAAAATTTCATCATTATGATCATGACATAAAAGATTTAGACTTAGAAAGCATTTTAATACATGGAATTCAAAAGCTAATTGAATCTTCCAAGCACAACTAGTAAGACAATGAGTAAACAATGGTGTGTGTCGATCTCATCATGTTTAAAACATGTATGAATCAACTCACAAGGATATTCACTCATCATTGTTTCACTCAATATATAGTTGGTTGTGTTGGCACTCAAAGTATATGTGGGATTTAAAGTAGTAAGGCAATCAAATAGCTCACATATTTTAGACATAAAGCACTTCGTGAAATCACAACACAAAACCTGAAGAAAGAGTAAAACATACTTGTACAATTGAACCAACACCATAAGATTACTTGAGTGATTAACTTTACCATTTGAAAGTTACTCATCTTAAGGATCATAAGGTCTTTATGATGGTTGTAATGAGGATAAGTGTAGAGGCATGGAATATATAGAATAAGTGGTGTTCAAATTAATTCCAAGACTTAAACAAAGGCGCTCGAATGTAGCATAGCTTCATCATCTTTCAGTGCATCGATGTTACAAGCTCATCCCCTTGAACGAAGGCCAAGTATTATCAAGTTAGGCCTCGATTCCACTCTAAACATCCTTGAGCTTTGAAAATAGGGCATAGGCCGAAATCTTCAATGTTAGGCCTTCAATTCTTCTCTATCTCTGAGTTCAAAAGTTTAAGGGTCTTAACTCAAACTTTTACATAATCAAACCTTATTACCTTTTGAGAGATTAAAAAAAAATTTCTTTGATCTTTTTTTTTCTTCAAACTATTTTCTCTCATTATTTTTTCCTTTGTTTTTCTCATTTTTTTTTTTTCATTTTGTTTTCTTTTGTCAAAGTAATTCTCTGTATTACAATGTAGTTTGAGAAAATCTATCCTGATACATTCGTACAAGTCTTGAAACATCATCATCAACTATATTTTCACGCCATGTTCATGTCTTCCACCGAATCTTTGGAGCAAGGGCAAAGGAAGTCAATACTAGGCTCAAGTGTTTAGTTGTTCACGGTGATGAAGGAAAGCTTCATGTAGGCTCAAAAGGGTTAAAACTTGAGGGGTTGCAACTCGTGCGCACAAATGGGGACTCGTGGATGTTTGGATATGAGGTGCTAACCCTAATGCCTTAGTCATGTCCAAAATTAGAGTGTTCATTGAATATAAAGCTTTGAAAATCACATAGAAGTATGTTCTAGCAACGTGAGTTCATTAAAACCTATTGCAAGTAGTAATGAGGTATACGTATATTAATTCAAACAAAGAACTTATGAATTGCTCATCAAATATATATATGGCTCTAAAGCTCACATAGGGTTCATATGATTCAAACTTATCTTAGCATGCTCATTTTTGTACGAGTTTATCAAGCACCTTCTACTACAAGTCATAAACACTCAAACACACCTCATTAGCAATTGAATTCAGATTGTAGTGATCATTTTTTAGCTATGTCTTATCCGTTTTTCCTCCATCATTGAGAGGTTTAAGGGCATTGTAAGACTTCGTAACATACTAAGTTATAAACAAAAGACTCAAAAAAATTTTAAACGAGCAAAACTAAGCATTACATGTTTCTTATGGGATGCAACTATGGCCAGTTGAGAGACTTTGCTGTGAGAGGTAGGATTGATTTTGGAACTCCCCGAGGTTCACTTTTCAAATCTAAAGCCTATCACCTTAATATCTTTTTTTTCTAGAGGCCATATCCATACTGCATTCTTGTTTGTTCGTGTAATCCCTAGCTTCAGTGACACAATTTTTTATTTCAAAATGATTTTATGACACAAATAAAATTGTAAACCCTTCCTCCACACTTACTCTACATTGTCCTCAATGTATTCAAGCATAGAGAAAATGAACATAGAACTTATGCAAGTAAGAATGTGTTACAAAAACAACTCAAATAAAACATTAATGAGACAAAATGAAAGAGAGTAAAGGGTTGGAGAAAGTATAACTGCGTTTGATGACTCCTTCACCACCCAGGAACACATTGGGTTGTCTCCTAAGGCAAAGTGCTTCAATCATCTCATACAATGTGAGGTCGTAGCACTCTTTCTGATTCCACATCGTGCTCCCCAAATGCCTCAATGTAAGACTTAAATCTGTGCCCATTGACCTTGAACTCGTTTCTAGTGTCCATGTTTTTTATATGTAGAGCACCATGGGCGTAACAACAAAAAGACCTACCCATTTAGAACGTAACTTACCAGGAAAGAGTTTAAATCAAGAATTCAATAACAAAACATTCTAGCCAATGTCAAATGTTTGCTCTTGATCTGTTAGTGATGAAATGTCTTAGTCTTTTCCTTATAGATCAGAGCGCTCTCAAATGCATCGTTCTGGATTTCCTCAAGCTCACTCAGCTAGAGCTTTCAATGCAACTCGGCCTCATCTAGTGCTATAGTGAACCTCTTTACGACCCACCAAGCTTAGTGTTCAAATTCCCGCGGAAGGTGGCATGCCATGCTGTAGACCAATCTATAGGGTGACATCCCTAGTGGCGTCTTGTAAGTCGTCCTATATGCCCAAATTGCATCATCTAGTCATGAACTCCAATCCTTACGATTTGGAGCCACCATCCTCCCCAAAATTTTCTTAACTTCCCTATTACTTACCTCGCCTATGCCACTCATTTGAGGATAATATAGCATGGACACCCTATGAGTGATGCCATACCTTTTGAGTAGTGCTTCCATGGTCCTGTTACAAAAGTGACTTCCCTCATCATTAATCAAAACATGCAGTATTCCAAACCTAGAAAAGATGTTAGTCTTGAGGGAAAGATCTGGGTGGCCTTAGCCTTCACCCTGTGAGTGACACCATACCTTTGCAACAGCTTTAGAATCATTATCTGGGTGGCCTTAGTCTTCACCCACTTTGACACATAATCCATAGAAAGTAAGATATAGAGATAGCCATTAATAGAAGGGAGAGATCCCCTAAAATATATGCCCTAAACATCAAACAATTCAATGGTTAGAACATAATGTTGTGGTATTTCATCTCTAAGTCCTATGTTTCCAGATCTTTGACATTTATCACATGCTAAATAGCTTGAGTGCATATTTAAAGAGATTAGGCTAATATAATCCAGCGTCTAACAAATTTAAGGGCTGTTTTCCTAGAACCAAAGTGCCCTTCACATGCATGACTATGACAAAATTCTAGAACAGATTCATGCTCAATAATAGGGACACATCTTCTAATTAACAAGTCGGCACAATGTTTCCATAAGGTTCATCCCAAATATAGTGCCTAATATGCTTCCTAAGTTTATCCCTTTGTGCATGCGGTAAAGTGGTAGGTAATGTCCTAGTGACTAAGTAATTCACAATATCAGTATACCATGGAGTACTTACCTCAATTATAAAGAGTTGTTCATCCAGAAGCATCTCTTGAATCTCCACACAAGCTCTCTCATGCATAATTCCACTCAAATGGCCAGCTACCACATTTTTCACACCTTTCTTCTCCTTAATCTCGATGTCAAACTCTTGAAGAAGAAGAATCCATCGGATGAGTCTTGATTTTGCTTCCTTCTTGGCCAACAAGTACTTCAAAGTTGCATGATTGGTGTAAACAACAACTTTAGTTTGAAGTAAGTAAGAACGGAATTTATCTAAAGAAAAAACCATGACTAACAACTTTTTTTCAGTAGTGGTGTAGTTCATTTGAGCTTCGCTGAGGGTTTGGGAGGCATAGTAGATTGCACACGGCTTCTTGTCCTTCTTTTGCTCTAACATGGCTCCAATTTCAAAATCCGATGCATCACACATCAATTCAAAAGGCAAGGACCAATCAAGGGCACATAGGATAGGTGTCATGGTCAATAGTTCCTTAAGCTTCTCAAATGCTTGTTTGCAATCCTCTTTAAAGACAAAGGGTGTCTCCTTCTGAAGCAAATGGCATAAGGGCCATGCTACGTGGGAAAAGTCCTTGATAAATCTTTTGTAAAAACTTGCATTGCCAAGGAATGAAAAAATATTTCTCACAGAAGTGGGAGAGGGTAAGTACTTCACAAGATCAACTTCAGCTTTATCAACATCTATTCCTTTTTCAGAGATAATATGCCCTAAGACTATCCCTTGTCTAACCATCTCGCATGTTCCCCAGTTTAGTAATAAGTTAGTTCTAACACATTTTTGCAAAATTAACTCTAGGTTTTCTAAGCATGCATCAAAACTATCACCAAAGACGCTGAAATCATCCATAAACACTTCAATTACCTTTTCACATATTTAGAGAAAATGAAAAGCATACATCTTTGGAATGTACCTGGGCATGAACAGAAAATAGAATAACTAGAAAAGTCTCCTTCAAGATATGCATACATTCCAAAGAAGGAGACTTTAGGTCCTGTACCTGACTCAACGTAGAAGATAGAATAACTAGAAAAGTCTCCTTCTCTCCAAGATATGCATACTTCAGATGCCCAGGTAGGACCTAAAGCTCAAGAACTAGGGCATGAACATCTGAAGGTGGTGTTTTACTAGTAATCACTGGAAGGGACAAAGGTTCATGGGGACTTACATGCATTTGTGCCTCATTCAAGGCTTTCACCACTTCTAGAACCTGAGGGTCTCGTTCATCCTCCAACCCATTGACAAGGGTATCCCTAAGTGGAGTCAGTCATGTTCCTTCTTGAAATGCCAAGTCTAGTGTATCCCCTTGTATAGAATCTAAGTGGCCCAGTGCAAAAGAATCACAGATGTCAATAGAAAAAGTAGTATGAGTAGTGGAACTAGGATACCTCATTGCATCAAACATGTTGAATCCTATCTCCTCCCCATCGACTTCGATGGTTGGAGTGCCATTGAACACATGAATCTTGGTTCTTACGGTCCTCATGAAATGTCTTCCCAAAAACATAAGTGGATCTTGGTTCGTAGGGGAATCCTCCATATCAAGGACATAGAAATCTACAAGAAAGATTAGTTGATTGATCTGCACAAGAAAATCTTCAATGTAACCCCATAGGATACACGTTAAAATGATGCTAATCGTATAATAACATCATTTTTTTCTAAGCTTTCATATACTTAGGGAAACATAGAGTAAATGTGGCATTACGTTAATGGATGCTCCCGAGTCTAACATAACTTTATGAAAAGCTGTGTTGCCAATCACACAGGGAACATAAAAACTTCCTAGGCCATTCAATGTTGGGGGTAGCCTACATTGAATGACAGATGAGACTGTCTAACTCACTTTCACAATCTCCTTCTCAAAAATGATTTGCCGCCATGGAGTGCATAACTCTTTTGAAAACTTAGCATACTTCAGCAATTGCTAGATGCACTCGATCAAGGGCACATTGATTTGCACCTTCTTCAAAATCTCCAAGATCTCTTCACCAGATTATTCCTTCTTGGATTTTACAAACCTACATGGAAATAGTGCTTGCACAAATGAATAATTAGTAATAACCACACTTGAAGGGATAGGGTTTTTTACCTTGTACTGGGGCAGATCGGTTCTTAGCCTAAGAAATGGTTCCTTGGTGGATTTTGATGCCACCTTTTACTTCTTAGCCTAAGAAAGGACTGGATCTTTCTCAGGTTCATGTAGCACCTTACCACTTCAAGTGGTAATGACATTAGCCTCGTATCTTGGATTAGGGTTTAGGGTTAGTTCGGGTGGAAGCACCCCACTGGCACGAATTTGGCGCATGAAATAATGACCTTACCCATTTAGTCCTTGAGATTTGAAATGTCCTTCTGCTGATTCTGTTGACCTATGACAAGAGCTTCAGTAGAAGCCATTAGAGTTTGATGCCCTTGTGAAGGAGCATCGAGCATTTTATCAAAATTAGGATTAGAACATGAAGAGGCATTGTTAGGTGCATGGTTAGGAGAAAAGTTTGAATATTGAACTGGGGGCCTTGGTTGCCAAGGTTAATGTTAGAATTGGTTTTGCCCCGGATTCTGGCCCGTGCTCATATGCTGACGGTTCAACACGTTGTTTGGATCTCTCCAACTATAGCCTTAGTTTCGTTGTCCCCCCTGGAAACTACCAATGGTATGGGCCATTTTTGTTCCACCATTCTCCTCTCTAACTATGGGGCATTGTTCATCAAAGTGGCCCTTAGAGGAAATGGAACATATGGGTTGCATCAACTTCTTTTGTTATAAAACATTCAACAACATAGTTGCAATTTTGTCAAGTTTAGCATCATTAGTAACATTTGCGCTTATCTCATGTACCTTCCTTACAGATGGCTCAGTAACCTCATATTGGGTGTCATTCAATACCTGGCCTTCCAAGAGGGCACATCCTTCAACTAAGTTTCTAGCCAAGAAAATTTTATTAGCCGCAGCATCAAGTAGACCTCGGTCCTATGCCTTAAGTCCTTCATAAAGGTACGTCAAAAGGAAGCCTTCAGTGATGCCATGAATAGGACATATGGTGCAAAGATCCTTACAACGTTTATAGTAATGGTGAGGAATTCACAAACCAACTTGTTCGATGAATCTATGTGGTTAGATAGGAACTCCAAAAGCGAAGCACGTGACCTATCTTCCAAGGACAACGGAAAAGCTTTCATCTTCGTAATGTCCAAGTCTGAATCCTTTAGACACATGCTAGTACAAATGAATGAGAACTCTTTCAGGTGCTTGTGTGGATCATCATCCGGAGACCATGGAACTTAGGAAGCTAATGAAGGACTCCACTTTTGAGCTCAATATCCTTCTTGTTGTCTTGGGGTTCTTGATGTTCAATGCCAAAATTTGCAATAACTTCAGTTTTTGTGAAAGTTTTCTCTCGAATGCTTTGATTGCATGCCATTTCCATTGGTACCTTAACGTTTTGTTCTTGTTCTGTTTCAGTAGTTTCACCTATGGACTCACAAAATCTTGGGGGTGTAAGTCCTGGTGACTCAGTTTGATTCAATGCTTCAATGAATGTAGTGTTGCCTAATGGAATGTCAAGCTGTCTCTACAACCTTGTAAGCTTAGTTTGTCGCTTTCTCACTGGTAAGAGTATTTTTGCATTCAGAAGAGTCAAGTTAGTATCTAAGTTTACAACATCTTAACAGGAATGCTCAAGCCAATTTCGTCAAAGATATATATAGATCACATGTATTCAACATCTAAATGGATACTTAGACAAAATGTGGGCCCAAGCAAATCTCTTAGACTCGAATAATGATTAATCTCTTTGGGCAAGTGAAAGAGTAAATAGGTTAGAAAGAATAAACAGGAGAGGTAAGATTGATTTTGGAACTCCCCAAGGTTCACTTCTCAAATCCAAGCCCTGTCACGAGTATCATCTCTTATCCTAGATATCACACTCGAAAATTTCTTACCCATGATGAATAATTGTCTGTTCCAAAGACAACTCAAGTATTAACAAATGCCACTCTCAACCTCATGGCCTTAAATTCACTTAGTTCAAGCTCCACGAAGGATTTAGGTGATAAGTTAACAAACAAGACTTCACCTATTCCATCAAAAATCAAAATCTAAACTCCAAAAAAAAAGTGATCAACATATAGCCAAGATTATTATATGAAAAAACAGAAATTTATGAACAAGTATAAACTTTTTATAAACAAGTATGATATGGACAATATATATATACACTACCATATTATGAATGTTTTTCAATTCCCCGACAATGGCACCAAAAATTGATTTGCGTAAACTAGGAATTCAGATAAACACTTCATTCATGCAATGCTCAACTTCAAACCCTTATTTGTAGATTGTAATTTTTAATAAGTAGGGATTGTTCTGGACTAGGGAATTGAGGGACATTTAACAATGGTTAGTAAAAGAATGAAAGAATGTAATGGGGAAGTTTATAAGTGTTGTAGTTGAAACTACATATTTAAAAAATACAAAACTATGAATTTGAATCTACACCTAATTAACCTTTGCATAATTGATCACTTTATTCACTTACCTTGTCTACACACCAACACGTTCACAAATTAAACCAATCACGAAATGTTCCCTTCATTATCTTGGTTGCTCGCATATGTTTTTCATATTATAAACACTCAGAAATATGGATAATACAATCACAATATGATTCACCTTAAATTTTTGACTGAATGCTCTGAATTGCAGACAATACATTTAGCGTTAAATTGAAGTATGCAACACTAAAACGAATGAAGTAACTAACATTTTGAACCTAAAACAAATGGAGATTAAACTCAATATATACATGTGTTAGAAGAAGAAAACCACACTTGTTTATTTAATTCGTTTATTGTGTTCAAACGAAAATTAATCAAATAGAAATTCCATTATAAACTTAACCAAGAACACATACACGAGTTTAGATAGATGATAAAACATAGTCACACTTTTGGAATCAAATAATTTCTTGAGATGCCAAGGTGGGTGGGATAAATGGATCATTATTCACTAGGTTTTCCGAATTGCGGAAAGAATCTAATGAAGATGGAAATAGTGAATTATGTAAATAGTAAATTATGCCCATACATAAGTATTTGATCGGAGTGGGATATGTAAATAGTGAATTATTCCCATACATGTTTATTAAGAAAACAATTTTTGGGTTCGCTATAGTGGTAGTATATGTCTATGACATGAATCTGATTGGTACTCCTGAAGAGATCAAAGAAACAACTAAGCACCTAAAGTTAGAATTTGAAATGGTGGGAGAACAAATTTATGTATTGGCCTAAAGCTCGTGCACTGTGCAAATGGGATTTTAGTCAATCAATCAAATTACATCTAGAAGATGTTAAGACGTTTTAATGAGAATAAAGCGAAACCTTCAAATACGCTAATGATCATCCGTAGTCTAAATCTAAAGAAGGGATTCGTTTCTTCCCGAAGATGAAAACAAAGAGATATTGGCACTATAAGTGCCATATCTGAGTGTAATATGTGCATTATTGTACTTGGATAATGCACTAGACGAGACATTTCATTCGTTGTGAACTTGCTAGCCAAATTTAGCTCTGCGCCAACACACTGCCACTGGAATGGCATAGAAGACATCTTCTGATACCTCATAGGTACAATGGATATGAGCTTCTTCTATTCCTATGCATCGAGGAATGAATCAAACCCCTTTGGCCCTCAGAATAACGTACGCTTAGTTGGGTATGCTGATGCAGGTTACCTATTAGATCCACACAAGGCGCTTTTCCAAACAGGTTATGTCTTTACCATTGGGAACACAACAATATCTTAGATGTCTACGAAACAGACCCTTATTGCTACGTCTTTGAATCATGTAGAGATTCTAGCTATTCACGAAGCCATTCGTGAATGTATATGGTTGAGAGTCATTACGAGGCATATTCGAAGTACGCATGGACTGCATTTCACCAATAATGAACTAACAGTTATCTACAAAGATAATGTTGCCTGCATAGAGAGTATGAAGACCAGTTTCATTAAAGGAGACAACACCAAGCATATTGCACCAGAGTTTTTTTTCAGCCAATAGTAGTAAGAATATCAAAGATTGAGATCAAGTCAACTCGATCTCAAGAAAACCATGCACACCTTTTCACCTAGCCATTATGTAACGACCCGTCCCGAATATCAGGATTTAATATAAATTAATTATGGTTTAGAATGACTAATCTGGGATTAGTTGAGTGAAATCGGATGAAATGTGCAAAATGAACATTTTACCCCTAGGCGTGGGCAAAATATTGACTTTTAGTTCGGGCAATCAAAAGGACTTTGACCGATGACTGTGACGTAGTTCGGGACGTCACGAGTTCATAGACAGGTGGCACGTCCGATTCCTACATTCGAGGAAGAAGTTATGACATTCGGAAGTCGAGGGGTATTTTGGTAATTTGGTTAAAAAGGGGCGAAATGTAGACTTTTGACCAGGGAGGTCCAATGGCCGAGGGCCAAGGATCATTATGTAGATCAATTTGATACGAATCCATAGACAGGCGGCATGCCGAAATCGGACGTCGAACGGAAAAGTTGTGGTCACGGGAGCAAAATCGATTAAACGAACGAACCAGGATTTCAATTAAAACATTAATAAAATACTGAACAGTGACCGACGATTGTGGACACTTGGATGAGTGACAAGTGTCACTCATCCCTTAATTTGAGGACCCTAAATTATGGTCCATGTTTTCCTGTAATCCATCATCATCATTCTTAATCATCATTGTCTTCCTTCATTATCAAACATCTTCTCTATTCTTCTTTGAACCGTGAAGAAATAGAGGTTCAGTGTGTGAGTTTTCCTTCCATAACTAATTCCTTCCACAGCTAATCTCGAGAGGAAAATTGAGAGATTGAGGTGATTGAGTTAGAGAGAAAAACACGAGGGACAGAGAGGGAATTTGAAGCTCAAAATCGAAAAATTTGGAATTGGGGTGAGATTTCGAATTTCAAACTGTGAGCTCCGAGGATCAAAATTGAAGTTGGAGTTAGCTTCCTGAGATCATTTCGAGCTAATCCACATCAAGAACGAAGGGAATTGGTATCCATTTGACTCTGAACGGACCTAGTGACAGTGAGAAATTTCGAGGTTTGAGTTGTGTTCATGGAGGGATTAAACAATGAAATTGGACTCGAAAACAAGTTTATTACAGTCCAATGAAGCTTTTGGATGAATCAATTAAAGGAAAACTGGCGGGATTGATGAACTTCGAAGGTTGAACAGTGCCCAGGTGTTCGTCGAAAGTTCATCTTCAAATTGAAGGATTAAGGTATGAAATCATGTGATTGGGTTTACAGAACTTTAATTGGACCTAAAACGTTGCTATTGGCTTGACAAATTTTGAAAATAAACAGAGAATTGACAGGGAATGAGTCGGGTGGTCTCGCGGGTTGCAGGACCCGTTTTACTGACAGACGGGTGAAGACGATGACATTGTAACAGGCGTGTGATGGTTATGCGCAGCCACTCACGGCGGCGCATGAGGGCGCGTGAAGCCTGGTTTCAAGGTGAGGTTAACAAGATTTTTAATCTTCACAGTGTAACGAACATTTTGGCACCGATTTCGAGGAAATCGGACACCGTTTCGATACTGTTCGGGATGTCCGAAGGTTTTGAATCGAGTTTAAAAATAGGTAAAAATTCAAAAAAATTACGGGACATTGATAGGAAGTTAATCTAGAGGTTAGTGACCCTCTAGTGTGTTTTGGATAGGTTTGGAAGTCCCGGTGATAGTGGTGGGGCCCGGGAAGGCCTATGGTCCGCGTATCAAGGCGCAATGTTGGATGGTATGTGAGTGGACTTTGCTTTTATAAATACTATGTATGCCTAACTGTGTTATATGTTTTATATACGAGATTTCCATGATGGTGATTGTGATTATTGATTTTGCGTATGTTGCATGTATTTCGAGATATTTTCCGTATTGCACGTATATCGAGACTGACGGTTTTATTCTGGTTTTACGTTCTTGTGGTTTCATGAATGATGTGATGAAATGGTTTTGAAATTAGAAAGATGAACTTGGGCATGAGGCCCAATTTTTTTGGAAACCTCGGACTTGGAGTCCATTTGAGTTACGTAATCGGCCTGGGGGCCCAATTGCTTTATGAAATCAGGTCAGGGGCCCAATTGTTTACGGAATCAGGTTGAGACCCATTTGAGTTGTATTATCGGGCCAGGGGCCCAGTTGATTTACGAATTCGGGTCGTGGGCCCAGTGGTTTGCAGAATCGGGCATGAGGCCCAGTTGGGTTATAAATGTGATTTCGGGTCAGGGACCCAATGTTTTATACATGTGATTTCGGGTCTGAGGCCCTATGTTTCATAAACGTGATTTCGGGTCGGGGACACTAAATGGAATTGTGATGTTTTATAGAGATTTCGGGCAGGACCAATTGAAATGTTGTGAAATTATTTGATAAAACTGTTTTCCATATACCATCTTGATACGAGGATATGTGATGGTCTCCTCCAGGTGTGTGGGACACTGGGGAAGTCACGGTGCATTGCTTGCGAGGGGTCATTGTACGGAGCCACCGGACCGTATAATGACTCAGGAGCAAGATTGCTATGATTAGACGCTTGGGACGTCAGATATCTGAGATGTCAGAGATATGGACTCGGAGAGACCCTGGGCAGCACGCGTTGCTTATACCGTGAGATATGACGTCTGGGACGTCAAGCGTTTGGGACACTAGGCATCTGGGATATCGGTGATGATTATGTGGCAGCATCTGGGACGCTAGGCATCTGGGATACCGAAGATGGTTATGTGGTAAATATGGACTATTGGATCTATGAAATGGTTTTTCGGTTGAATTTGTGTTTATGGATTTTGGGCAGTGGCCCACTTGGTTTTGTATTGATAGATTTGGTATTCTACAGTTTTGGGCTGAGTTCCCATACTTGGTTTTGAGTTACGGTTTTTGAGCTAAGGCCCTAATGGCTTGTTTGAGTAAATGTTTTGATTACTGGTTTTCGAGGCATGCATACGTTTTAGTGAAGGGCATAAATGTCTTTATGAAATGTGTTTATAAATGTCTTTATAAATGTCTTCAAGTTGATCACGGATGCGACTGCAAGAGAGACTGGGACATCACATGCTTCCTCCATCGATCCTTGCGCACTCTAGAAGCCCCGAGTGGGCAGTGGTATTAGGTTATCCCTTGTCTGACACTTCGTGTCAGACGGGAGCATTGCACATTCTACGGTAATCACGGGGGGATTGGGATGGATCGTGTCAATTTGTATCAGAGCAGGTTTGCTCTATTTGTGAGCGCATGTCGAGGGTGTGATGTCTCTTTGGGCTGCAGTTCTTTATCACCTGATAGTTTGTGGGTATGAATTATGAATAGTGGATAGAGTATGATTGGCCCGATACGCTATGCGTTAATGTGATTCGACCCAAGTGGGGTTGTATGTGATGAACTGGTAATGTGGGACCGTCGGTTCGGTCATGTGATATTAGATTGTTGTGCTTGTGGGTACAGCTGGGTTCGTGGAACCTCATTTGAGTAGTGATTTGGAAATGCGAACCTCAGTTGAGTAATGGTCTAAAAATGTGAACCCTAGTGGTGATTGCTAGTGTGAGGGATGTTGGTACATCGGAGTTAGGAGATGACCTTAGTGGTGGAACCCACGTTGAGTTGATGGTAAGATTGGATTTGACGTCTATACGATGTTAGGACTTCAGGGTCAGTCAGGTTGTGGATTACACTGCAGAGGACAGTGGGGTTCAGAGGAACCATAGGGTGTGATTGTGGCACCCTATATTATGATGGGATTTGATCCACGAGTACGGGTTGAGATAAGATATGGAATCCCGGGTTAGACCAGGTAATAGTGTGATGTGTGGATGCAGATCTCGATAGCGATGACTGTTGGTCGACGGTCGTGTGGAGATGACTGGCTATCGAGGGTATTTGGTGTGGTTGTAGTAGTTGAGAATCAGGGGATGTTCAAGGAACGTTCATTATCTTGATGTGGATTATCAGAATGGTGGTACCCATAGTTGTGGGGTACGAGAAGGGCAGAGTTCCTTTCACTTGAGTGGAGATACGGAGTTGTTGCTCGGTATGAGTAACGACTCAGGGTTGTCTGATTCGCACGCAGTGTGCTGGTGTCGGTGAATATGATGACGATAAGCCACGAGTTGGGATGTGACTCCATCATGATGAACATATGTTCGGTATTTGAGATTCAGTAGTGGTTGAGTAATGGAATGGATGAGATCCAACGAAGATTTTGATGTGTTGGGATAAGTCCCAACAGTGATGAGATGACAAGTGATGAGTGGATAAAAAGGTATGAATGAGACATTAGGAGTCTTGGGATGACGCATGGGACGTCATGGGACGTCATGGGAATTAGTGGATTTGGGGAATTTTTGTCAACTTCGAGATTGGTGTGATTGTATGTTTCTAATATCCCCAGAAAGTACAAGGAAATTATTAAAATTGGAAAAGCCGAGGAAAACCATTGGTGGTATAGATGTGGGATTTTGTGATTGTGAATAACTTGGAGAACCGAGTGTTGAACCTGTAAAGGTTGAGATATGAGAAAGAAATAGTAATGAATTACGTCCTTTTGGATGTGCGTAAACGGTTATTAATGGACATGAGGTCTGAGTAATGGATTGATTGTGGACACGTGGTTGTCCAAGTGAGTTGAGGATGTGGGAAGTCCAGTGGTTGGACTTGACATTTCGTTGGAAGCATGTCTATTCCCAACATGGTTGGAACTTCAGATTCGAGAAGATTTGTGATTGAGGAGACGAGAGGAGTGCTCGTTTCAACATTGGTGATGAGTATTCTGAAGTCATTGGGGTGACTTCTCATTCTCTACTTGGTGGCGGACGATGCTGGGTTACTTGGTATGGTGGGTGCTGTGAGTTATGCGGGCACTCACGTAGGATGGATGTGATGTTATCATCTTGGATCATCCTTGATTGTTCCTAGGTGGAATGACAAGGATCGATATGAGGTAATTGGAGAGAACCCACAGTTTAGCTGTGTTTCATTGTTTATTGAATGATTAGATGTGAAAATAGTTGAAGAATTATGTAATGGACAAAGGATTCAAAGAGGGTGTAAGTCCCTACGATCAGATTTTAGGTGGATTGCTTCCTATGTGAGCATGTGTGGATCCTAGGTGGATCTGGATTGTGATGCTGTGGACATAGGGCATTGTGACGATCTAGGATCGTGATGTTACCAGTCGGGAGACGTGGTGATGGATTTGAATTGTGATCTTGTTGATCAGGATAGGTGAAAAGCTTATTGCCCTGTCTTAAATATTTTGGATGACGTGTTTGGGAGTAGACGTTGTGATGCTGGTCGGGTGACCATGGGACTCAGAATGGATGATGAGTTGGAGTGTTTGGTTTGTCTAGTACGAGATTGGACAGAGGAACCCCAGTACCAAATTGTGATTGACTACGAACCATGTAGTGGACCGTTGGAGGATGGATGTGCGTACCCTGTACGTTGTACGAGGATCGATACTGGATAGGTTGAGTGGTGCCTGGTGACGGTACATGGGATGTACCAGTGGTTTGTGGATGAACGTGTTGGTAATCGGCGTAGTTCTGATATCATTGGGTTGGTTGTGATCGTGGACTGGACATTGGATACTACGCATTAGGCCAGAGTGATCTTGTTGGGTTCAGTGATTGTATGAGCAGGTGCTCTTAGCCATGGATGGCTAGTGAAACCCTAGTGTTGTGATGTGTGATCACTGCTGGGCAGGTGTTCAATGTGTTCCAGTTACACCACCTGATTGAGTGAGGTGCCGGTATATGTATACTCAGGTTGAGGGAGTTGGTGATCAGTGTAACCACAAGTTGCTTTGCGTGATGTTATCACGCCGTGACTTTACCAGCATCTTTGATCACTGAGAGGGTTGACAGTTGTGAATGCTGAGATCGATATCTGTCGCAGGATTGAGCTTGCCCTATGAGGTGAGATCCTGTTGTTGATTATACGCTACATTGAGGGAGTTGTAGTACGAGGTGATGTCGCTGATTGGTTGATGATTGCATATTTACTAGGGTGGTAAAGCTTAGTGGTGACAGTTTGGCTGGTAGTGTCAGCGTGGACTGACAAGTGGGAATAGGTGACTCCCAATGGGAGCAGATGTCAGGATGTATTAGCAATTGAAAGGAACCGTCAAGCTGAAGGAGTCAACTTAATGGTGAAATTGTCAAGCGATTTTAACGCGGATCGTGTTATCAATTTCACTCGAGGTGGTCGAGTGTAGTCGATACGATGTGAATTCGTGATGGAATGTCTGGGTATAGACAAGTGTTGTTCTAGTTAGTGGGTGTACAAGTGTACACATGGTGTGAGATCGAATTGTTTTCCACGAGGTGGCCGTGGAATATGGCTAGTTGGAATTTCGAGGACGAAATTATTTAAGGGGGGAAGATTGTAACGACCCGTCCCAAATATCGGGATTTAATATAAATTAATTATGGGTTAGAATGACTAATCTGGGATTAGTTGAGTAAAATCGGACGAAATGTGAAAAATGACCGTTTGGACCCTAGGCGTGGGCAAAATATTGACTTTTAGTTCGGGCGGTCAAATGGACTTTGAACGATGACTGTGACGTAGTTCGGGACGTCACGAGTTCATAGACAGGTGGCACGTCCGATTCCTACATTCGAGGAAGAAGTTATGATGTTCGGAAGTCGAGGGGTATTTTGGTAATTTGGTTGAAAAGGGAAGAAATGTTGACTTTTGACCCGGGAGGTCCAATGGCCTAGGACCAAGCACCGTTACTTAGATCGAGTAGATACGAATCCATAGACAGGTGGCATGTCGAAATCGGACGTCGAATGAAAAAGTTGTGGTTACAGGAGCAAAATCGATTAACTAAACGAATCGGGATTTCGATTAAAATATTAATAAAATATTGAACAGTGACTGACGATTGTGGACACTTTGATGAGTGACAAGTCTCACTCATCCCCTGATTTGAGGACCCTAAATTATGGTCCATTTTTTCCGGTAATCCATCATCATCATTCTTAATCATCATTGTTTTCCTTCATTATCAAACATCTTCTCTGTTCTTCTTTGAACCGTGAAGAAACAGAGGTTCAGTGTGTGAGTTTGCCTTCCATAACTAATTCCTTCCACAACTAGTCTCGAGAGGAAAATTGAGAGATTGAGGAGACTGAGTTAGAGAGAAAAACACGAGGGACAGAGAGGGAATTTGAAGAACAAAATCGAAAAATTTGGAATTGGGGTGAGAATTCGAATTTCAAACTGTGAGCTCTGAGGGTCAAAATTGAAGCTGGAGTTAGCTTCTTGAGATCATTTCGAGCTAATCCACATCAAGAACGAAAGGAATTGGTATCCATTTGGCTCTGAACGAACCTGGTGATAGTGAGAAATTTCGAGGTTTGAGTTGTTTTCTTGGAGGGATTAAATGATGAAATTGGACTCAAAAAAAAGTTTATTATAGCCCAATGAATCTTTTGGATGAATCAATTGAAGGAAAACTGATGGGATTGATGAACTTCGAAGGTTGCATAGTGCCCAGGTGTTCTTCGAAATTTCATCTTCAAATTGAAGGATTAAGGTAAGAAATCATGTAATTGAGTTTACAGAACTTTAATTGGACCTAAAATGATGCTATTGGCTTGACCAATTTTGAAAATCAACTGAGAATTGACAGGGAATGAGTCGGGTCATCTCGCGGGTGGCAGGACCCGTTTTACACATAGACGGGTGAAGACGACGACACTGTAGCAGGCGCGTGGTGGTCACGCGCAGCCACTCACGGCGGCGCGTGAGGGCGCATGAAAGCTTGTTTCAAGGTGAGGTCAACATGACTTTGAATCTTCTCAGTGTAACGAACATTTTGGCGCCAATTTCGAGAAAATCGGACACCGTTTCGATATTATTCGGGATGCCGAAATGTTTTGAATCGAGTTTAAAAATAGTTAAAAATTCAAAAAATTTACGAGACTTTGATAGGAAGTTAATGAAGAGGTTAGTGACCCTCTAGTGTGTTTTGGACAGGTTTGGAAGTCCCGGTGATAGTGGTGGTGCCTGGGAAGGCCTATGGCACGCGTATCAAGGCTCAGTGTTGGACGGTCTGTGAGTGGACTTTGGTTTTATAAATACTATGCATGCCTAACTGTGTTATATGTTTTATATACGAGATTTCCATGATAGTGATTGTGATTATTGATTTTGCGTATGTTGCTCGTATTTCGAGATGTTTTTCGTATTACATATATATCGAGACTGACGGTTTTATTGTGGTTTTACGTGCTTGTGGTTTCATGAATGATGTGATGAAATGGTTTTGAAATTAGAAAGATGAACTTGGGCATGAGGCCCAATTGTTTTGGAAACCTCGGACTTGGAGTCCATTTGAGTTACATAATCGGGTCGAGGGCCCAATTCCCAGTTGTTTATGGAATCGGGCTGAGACCCATTTGAGTTATATTATCGGGCCATGGGCCTAGTTGATTTAAGAATTCGGGACGTGGGCCCAGTGGTTTGCAGAATCGGGCATGAGGCCCAGTTGGGTTATAAATGTGATTTCGGGTCTAGGACCCAATGTTTTATAAATGTGATTTCGGGTCTAGGACCCTATGTTTCATAAACGTGATTTCAGGTCGGGGACCTTAAATGGAATTGTGATGTTTTATGGAGATTTCGGGCAGGACCCATTGAAATGTTGTGAAATGATTTGATAAAACTGTTTTCCATATACCATCTAGATACAAGGATATGTGATGGTCTCCTCCAGGTGTTTGGGACACTGGGGAAGTCACGGTACAATGCCTGTGAGGGGTCATTGTACGGAGCGACCGGACCGTATAGTGACTCAGGAGCAGGATTACTATGATTAGATGCCTGAGACGTCAGACATCTGAGATGTCAGTGATATGGACTCGGAGAGACCCCGGACAGCACGCGTTGCTTATACCATGAGATATGATGTCTAGGACGTCAAGCGTCTGGGACGTCAAGCGTCTAGGACGCTAGGCATCTGGGATGCCGGAGATGATTATGTGGTAGCATCTGGGACGCTAGGCATCTGGGATGCCGAAGATGGTTATGTGGTAAATATGGACTATTGGATCTATGAAATGGTTTTTCGGTTGGATTTGTGTTTATGGATTTTGGGTAGTGGCCCACTTGGTTTTGTATTTACAGATTTGGTATTCTACAATTTTGGGCTGAGTTCCCACACTTGGCTTTGAGTTTCGGTTTTTGGGCTACGGCCCTAATGGTTTTTTTGAGTAAATGTTTTGATTACTGCTTTTCGAGGCATGCATACGTTTTAGTGAAAGGCATAAATGTTTTTATGAAATTTGTTTATGAACTTATTTATTTTCGTCCACTCACAACCTTTGTTGTTTTTAATGCCCTTTAGGTTGATCACGGATGCGACTGCATTAGAGACTGGGACATCGCATGCCTCCTACATCGATTCTTGCGCACTCTGTAAGCAACGAGTGGGCAGTGGCATTAAGTTATCCCTTGTCTGACACTTCGTGTCAGATGGGAGCATGGCACATTCCACGGTAATCCCGAGGGGATTGGGATCGGTCGTGTCACATTATCAAGGCTTCATTTCAGAAACATGTGAGAGGTATTGGTTTATGTAGACTGGATGATCTACCTAGTTTGTAGTTTTCAGATGGAATCGATATCAGAGGGGAGTATTCTAAAGCATATTGAGTATCCCGAAGCATGCTAAATATTTTGAAGTGTACCGAGTGTCCCGAAGCATACTCACATGACCATCGTGTTCCCCAAGCATACTAACATGACCATCATGTACTCTTTTATCCTACGACCAGAATTATTTTGTCCCACTGGGTTTTGTTGAGCAGGTTTTATTGAGGCACACTTTTGGTATGGCCACTCCATTAATAATGCATCATAAAGATGCTATAATTCGACTCATATTCATTTGTTCATCTTTTCCCTTCGACCACAGACGACTTGAATTACCTCTGAAGATTCCGATGTGACAACTATCCATGAGCATTGTACTTTTTTTTCCTTTGACTAGGATTGCTTTTTGTCCCACATGGCTTTTTTCACCTGGCAAGATTTTAACGACGCAACACATAGGCGTCGAGCCCTGCAGCGCTATTCCCTGAAATATCGAAGGGGAAGTATTGTAAATAAGTGTACTTTATAGTGGCTATTACATGTAAATAGTAGAAGAGTATTTTGGTCTTTGTGCATTACTTTATTCCCATAATATTTTTAATGGATGTATAATTTTATTCTTTGAATATTCATTATAGAGACATTGTTTAGTATTTTCTCTGTCTTCCAAAAACTCTTCTTCAAAAAAACGTACGTTCATCCCCAAAAACCTGCACAACATTTACACTTATTTTTAACATTTATTGACAGGACCGCCCCCGAAGGGACATTGATAACCGTGTCCGGTCCTGCTCCCGTCTAGAAAGTCGACTGAAGTTCCCAAATTACCCTCAGTACTTGCCAAACAAGGGATAGGCACACACGTACTCACTCATACCTCCGCCTCTCGATCAGCCTCGAGCAACGCGCCACGACCTGGAGGGTCAATAAAAACACAAAAGGTGTGAGTGGAAAAAAAACAAATTAGTTTATAAAACAGTTACAGAAAGACATTTCTACCCTCCACGTAAAACCAATGCATGCGTTCGAAAATCATTTCACAATCCGTTACATTTTCAACATAAGAAAACCGTGTACAAAAATCAAATCGTTTTCCTTTTCTTAACCTTCGGGTCTTAGCCCGCAATCATACACACAGGGCCTCAGCCCAAAATCAAGAATCAAATCCAAGTACACAATATAATCCAAAATCCATCAAACCATAAAAACTGGGCCACTGCCCAACACATCCAAAAACATCAAGATAAACAACAAATCACAAGTCAATCAGTTTTACTGGATATCAATTACCGAGTCTTTAAACTCACATATATCAGGCCTTCTCGAGATATCAATGAGTTTTTAAACTCATAATCAATAGGCCTCAGGGGGGTATCACAATAACCGAGTCTTTAATCTTTGAGTCTTTAAACTCAATTCGGGTCTTTAAACTCAATCCAGGCCTGCCCCCCCGTCATATCTCATCCAAGTCTTTAAACCCAAAACATCATCCAGCAATAATACATGGTCTTTAAACTCAAAACCATTTATAAATCACAACAAATCTAGAATCCATCGTAAACCAATTTCCCATGTCAAATCCGAGATCACACTTAATCGAAATGGAACTCATGTCTGAATTTCACATTAAAATCCCAATCATATTTGTCATCCATTCCCGAACTTGAATTCACAATAATGATTCTGTAAGCTGGCATCCGGAATCACCATTCCGAACCCAATCCAGAAATCCACTTCCACGTTTCCAAAATCCGAATCTCGTTCATCAAAATTACATTTATGCCCTGGGCATCAAGCCCAAAATCACCCTTTCCAAAATCCGTTTTAAATATTCGAAATCAAGACACAAAACCATGATCAAAACACAATATACTCGAAATCTCGTAAAACGCGCAAATCATATGAAATCGTTCATCAAACCATCACCAAGGCATAAGAGAAACAATAGTCTCGAAATAAGTGTGATTTCATATTGCATATCAAAATACGTATAAATACGGAAATCGAAATGACCATAAGTCATAATCATAATCATAGAAATCATAGAAACATTTATGCATGCATTAAATTTTAGAAAGCAAAGTCCACTCACACACCGTCCATAACGTTCGTTTTCGCGCTGCACGCGTTTCAGTACTTTCCGACATTTTCCAAAAAACTTGAATCCTATCCGAAATCATTCCTCAGTGTCACTAAGGACTCAAATAACATCATACTAATTTCCCATAATTTTTCGGGAATTAAATATTAATTAAAAACGTAATATAAAATTTCGGACCCTCGAAACAATATCGAAACGAGATCCGGTTAACTCGAAACCAACGCTAAAATGTTCGTTACATTGTATAGGGTAAAAGTCGTGTTGAACTCACCTCGAGAATCGGGCTCACGCGCCCTAAAACGCTGCCGTGAGTGGCTGCGCGTGAAACTCACGCGCCTGCTACAGTGATGCTACAGTGTCACCTTCCTCACCCGACTCTCTGTTAAACGGGTCCCAAACCCGCGACACAACCCGGTCCAATCTCCTGCAATTACAGTTTAATTCCTTCAATTTGTCAATCGAATACCATCCATTGTAACTTAATTTATGTTCTCCATTATTAATTACACACAACAAGCTCTAAATCCAACTCTTTTCTCAAGATCAAACAGACGGGTCAAACTTTCGAACCTCGCTCAAATCAACTCAGTTTTCAAATTAACTTAAATAGAAGCTTCATAAGACCTAAACGAACACTAAACCAAAGCCAATTTCGAGAAAACTTACCCGTAGGTGATCGTCCTCAAGCTCGAAATCTTTCCAGAACTCGAACTTAGGTTCTTGACCAAACCGTGATCGATTGCCTTCCCTGATTGTCAGAATTGGACGTGCCACCTGTCTATGGACTCGTGATGTCCCGAACTACGTCACAGTCATCGGTCAAAGTCTGTTCGACCGCTCGAGCAAAAGTCAACCGTTCACCCAATTCCAAGGGCAAAATCGTCTTTTTCTTCAAATTTTCCAAATTTTCCTTTTCCGAAAGTCTGGGTCGTTACAACCTACCTCCCTTAAAGAATTTCGTCCTCGAAATTCCAATTAGTGGGAGCCATAATATTTTCCCAAGGAAACACGTCTAAGATGAACTCGAAACATAATCAACCTCAATCGGATATAAGTCATATCCCGCTTATAGAAATCATACAACCAGTCTCAACCTCTGAATAAGACCCTGCCCCATGGGCAGTCATGCCACATACAGGCTCGGAATACATAGCCTAGCTCACGTTCGAGTCCACACGATCCAGGATACACCAGAATCAGTCAGATTTTCTCGTTTACATGCCATCCACTCGTGACATGATTCAATGGCTAAATCCGCACAAATGTCATCAGGCCACCAGGCCAATACACTCATAAGGTTTGATAACTCGGGAACTCATTCACCTCACTAGGTCAATCATACCATATCCCTTTTCCCAAGGTCACTATGTATAATGGTTTTTAACCTTTTCTCCTGAGTCCTTCCTATTGCCAATAAGCACTTGGCCCAATCATTCATACTGTATCGCAAATCACACTTCTCTCTTAACCTCGACTCCACTATACACCAAGTATGGCCTTGCAGTTGGACGCCAACCGTCCAGGTTATCAGAAATCATGTACTACTCCAATCCTATGGAGTTCCATAACTAACAGGATTTCACCTATCCTTAGGTTATCAAACAAGACAATCCTCTCCCCAAGTAATACCTGATCCGACAATGTGGTCGTCATCTCAATATATCCCGACCATCGCCTTATCACACATTAAGCCTTTCTTTTTATCCCTCATGACAAATCCTAAAGGTCGATACGGTACTCATACATTCCTTCCTAAAGGTATATGACCTCTGCATACCCAACCACGTGGGTCGATCTCAACTCCTACAAGGAAGGTCAACTTCTGAGGGTTTAACTAGCATCAACACCCGACTAACCGAATCCAAAATCTCATAGTGAGTGATCGAACATAAGTCACCGTTTCTCCACTTGTAACCATTCTATCTCAGTTCTTATCTCCATTGACCAATACGTCTGTTTTTCCTAGATTCAAACCAGTCCCGACCGTTATTCGTTTGACCAGACCTAGCACTTATTTAACCAAAAATTTTTCTCTGAACACACTCATCTGCACATAGGAGGATGCCAACCAATCACCACCCAGTTCTCAATTCCAATAACTCTGATCCCTTACGGGTCAATCACCATAATTGGAAAAACATGGGAGAGAACCCCCCTTACAATCCACTGTGGTTACCAGCAAATCTCAAACCAACTCACGTTTCCCAAACCTACGCTGGTCAATCAGACCTAACACTTATTCAACTATCTTCTTCTCTGAGGGCATTCCATACATCTATTCAGTACATTACACGCCCCTCGGTACATGTAAGTACGCCAACCAATCATCAATCATGGTACCATACATCATCTAAATGTGGTCAGACTACCTGACTCCTCATTTCTCAACTATAACTAGCCCATTTGGCCATCCAAGGGTATCACCATTAGTTAACCTTAGCCATATCAAATCCGAACATTATCCTTTTCTCTCTTTTACCCTGAATCGGCAATCATCACCAAGTTGGCCTCTCTTAATAAGGTCACTAATCACAACCTTCCCACGAAACCACGAATCCTTAACTCGTGATACGAGATCCTTATCCCATGCCGTTACCTTATTAAGTTCTCCAAAATCAACATATAAGCTCAAATCATCGTAAACTCAATCTCTCATCCTGGCAACATCTCAGGAATAGGTAGAGAAATCTGGGCATCCTCAGCCCCCACTAGACGTCTCATACATTAAGCACATATACCACACATGTGACCAGTAAACTTGAATACCTCATACCCCAACCATCTATTGGTTGTGAGGATCAAAATCATCCTAGAGGGTAACACCATCGAGTCTCCCTAAAACATAACCTCTGGAATCCTAGACTCCACATGTCACTCTTTAATCAACATACTCGATAGAGGTCTCATGAGTCATCAACCATTCAATTTCGAAGATTACATCCAGTTCATCCAAATCTAAGTCAGCCACTAAGCGGATAACACCAGTCATCCTGGATAAACTGATATCGAGAGGTCTACACCCCTTATATCTCACCAATTTTTCCATAAATAATTACCAAGGTTACCACATAACTATTACAAAGTATCACATGGGTAACTCTAGTCAGGTCGACGACCTCCATACCAAAACTAAGCACCAATAACACCCTGTCCGACCAATAGCCAATCACAAGACATGGAAGAGTGGATAGCCCGGGACCTACCGAATACATACGTTCTAGTTAAACTTACATCATGACCACGAGTGATAGGTATCCAGGTTATCACTCCAGGGTTACCTAGTCTTCTTACGAAGGATATCCCCAAGCATGTGGTCCCAACTGACCACGCCCCTATGGACCATCACTGGACCCACCAACTCTCCCCAAACTTTCCATATTAACAACCAATAGAGGAGCCAATCCTCACTCTACCACACCCAATAGTGCCATCTCACTAATATCCATCGATCTACCCGGTCGCGCACGAGGCTTACATTTCTGAGGCATGATGTGGCAACAGAATCAGCAACCTAGTGCTCTAATACCAAATTGACAGGACCGCCACCGAAGGGACATTGATAACCGTTCCCGTTCCTGCTCCCGTCTGGCAAGTCGACTGAAGTTCCCAAATTACCCTCAGTACTTGCCAAACAAGGGATAGCCACACACGTACTCACTTATACCTCCGTCTCTCGATCAGCCTCGATCAAAGCGCCACGACCTGGAGGGTCAATAAAAACACAAAAGGTGTGAGTGGAAAAAAACGAATTAGTTTATAAAATAGTTCAGAAAGACATTTTTACCCTCCACGTAAAACCCATGCATGCATTCGAAAATCATTTCGCAATCTGTTACATTTTCAACATAAGAAAACCGTGTACGAAAGTCAAATCATTTTCCTTTTCATAACCTTCGGGGCTTAGCCCGCAATCATACACACAGGGCCTCAGCCCAAAATCATGAATCAAATCCAAGTACACAATATAATCCAAAATCCATCAAACCATAAAAACCGGGCCACTGCCCAACATATCCGAAAACATCAAGACCAACAACAAATCACAAGTCAATCAGTTTTGCTGGATATCAATTACCGAGTCTTTAAACTCACATATATCAGGCCTTCCCGGGATATCAACGAGTCTTTAAACTCGGAACATAACTGAGTCTTTAAACTCAATTCGGGTCTTTAAACCCAATCCGAGCCCGCCTTCCGTCATATCTCATTCAGGTCTTTAAATCCAAAACATCATCCAGCAATAGTACCGGGTCTTTAAACCCAAAACCATTTATAAATCTCAACAAATCCAGAATCCATCGTAAACCAATTTCCCAAGTCAATTCCGAGATCACACTTAATCGAAATGGAACTCATGTCCGAATTTCACATTAAAATCCCAATCGTATTCGTCATCCATTCCCGAATCCGAATTCGAAATAATCATTCCTGAAGCTGGCATCCGGAACCACCATTCCGAACACAATCCAAAAATCCACTTCCACGTTTCCGAAATCCGAATCTCGTTCATCAAAATTACATTTATGCCCTGGGCATCAAGCCCGAAATCACCCTTTTCTAAAATCCGTTTTAAATATTCAAAAATCAAATCTTATTTCAAATCCCAAAGTCCAAGCATCAAAGCCATGATCAAAACACAATATACTCGAAATATCGTAATACGCACAAATCATATAAAATCGTTCATCAAACACCAAGGCATAAGAGAAACCATAGTCTCGAAATACATGCGATTTCGTATTGCATATCAAAATACGTATAAATACGGAAATCGAAATCACCATAAATCATAATCATAATCATAGAAATCATAGAAACATTTATGCATGCATTAAATTTTAGAAAGCAAAGTCCACTCACACACCGTCCATAATGCTCGTTTTCGCGCTGCACGCGTTTCCGTACTTTCTGACATTTTCCAAGAATCTCGAATCCTGTCCGAAATCATTCCTCAGTGTCATTGAGGACTCAAATAACATCATACTAATTTCCATAATTTTCTGGGAATTAAATATTAATTAAAACCGTAATATAAACTTGCGGACCCTCAAAACAATATTGAAACGGTGTCGGTTAACTCGAAACCAATGCTAAAATGTTCGTTACATTGTATAGGGTAAAATTCGTGTTGAACTCACCTCGAGAATCAGGCCCACGCGCCCTCACGCACCGCCGTGAGTGGCTGCGCGTGAAACTGACGCGCCTGCTACAGTGATGCTACAGTGTCACCTTCCTCACACTACTTTCTACTAAACGGGTCCCAAACCCGCGACACAACCTGGTCCAATCTCCTGCAATTACAGCTTAATTCCTTCAATTTGTCCATGGAAAACCTTCCATTGTAACTTAATATATGTTCTCCATTATTAATTACACACAACAAGCTCTAAATCCAACTATTCTCTCAAGATCAAACAGACGGTGCAAACTTTCGAACCTCGCTCAAATCAACTCAGTTTTCAAATTAACTTAAACTGAAGCTTCATAAGACCTAAACGAACACTAAACCAAAGCCAAATTCGGGAAAACTTACCCGTATGTGATCGTCATCAAGCTCGAAATCTTTCCCGAACTGAAACATGCGTTCTTGGCCAAACCGTGATCGATTCCCTTTGGTTTTGGTATGGTTGAGGTCGTAATGAACCCAGAAGACTACTTCTAACCCCTGTTTTGTTCCTCTCACGTCACAAATCAAATTTCGATTTTCCCTCCAATTTTCCCAAAATTTTCCCGACTCTGTTTTCTCTCCAATTCTCAGTCTCTTCCTTTCCAAATGACCCTCTCGACTCACTCTCACTCCCTATAATCAATTCAACCTTCACGAAAACCTAAAACATCTCTCAATCTTCTGTGTAAATGGTTCCCCGCAACTGACCCGAAACCAATTTAAAATCCCTCCCGTGCTTTGTGTTCTGTTACAAACCACACCATTATGTTTCCACTACCTCAAACTGCCCAAATGCCACTAACAATTAAACAATTCCCTGGACAGACCACCCGAAGCACGATGGTTCAGTCCCTGTTTAACTGTTCCAAACAGTGCCCCTGTGAAAATTACTATTTTGCCCTTCTTCACAAAATTACCAAAATGCCCCTCTTCTTATAGAACTGTCACTCACCCGTCTGATATCCGTTTTCAGCGTGCCGCCTGTCTACGGACTCAGGGCATCGAGACCTACCCAACGGTCCTCGAATAGCGTGAAAATAGGGGTCAATCAAAAAGTCAACATTTTCCCCCTTTTGTCCTAATTACGAAAATGCCCTTGAACTTCCAAACGTCATAACTTCTTCCCTGATTGTCGGAATTGGACGTGCCACCTGTCTATGGACTCGTGACTTCCTAGGATTCACACTAGTCCCGACCATTATTCGTTCCACCAGACCTAGCACTTATTTAACCATAAATTTTGCACTTAACATACTCATCTGCACATAGGAGGATGCCAACCAATCACCACCCAGTTCTCAGTTCCAATAACTCTGACCCCTTACAGGTCAATCACCATAACTGGAAAAACATGGGAGAGAACCCCCCTTACAATCCCGTGTGGTTACCAGCAAATCTCAAACTAGCTTACGTTTCCCAAACCTACGCTAGTCTATCAAACCTAACACTTATTCAACTATCTCCTTCTCTGAGGGCATTCCATTCATCAATTTAGTACATTACACGCCCCTCGGTACATGTAAGTACGCCAACCAATCATCAATCATGGTACCATACATCATCTAACTCTGGTCAGACTACCCGACTCCTCATTTCTCAACTATAACTAGCCCAATTGGCCATCCAAGGGTATCACCATCAGTTAACCTTAGCCATATCAAATCAGAATCCGAGGATTACATCTAGTTCATCCAAATCTAAGTCAGCCACTAAGCGGATAACACCAGTCATCCTGGATAACCTGATATCGAGAGGTCTACCCCCCTTATATCTCACCAATTTTTCCATAAATAATTACCAAGGTTACCACATAACTATTACAAAGTATCACATCGGTAACTCTAGTCAGGTCGACGACCTCCATACCAAAGCCAATCACCAATAACACCCTGTCCGACCAATAGCCAATCTCAAGACATGGAAGAGTGGATAGCCCGGGACCTACCCAATACATACGTTCTGGTTAAACTTACATCATGACCACGAGTGATAGGTATCCAGGTTATCACTCCAGGGTTACCTAGTCTTCCTACGAAGGATATCCCCAAGCATGTGGTCCCAACTGACCACGCCCCTATCTACCATCACGGGCCCCGCCAACTCTCCCCACACTTACCATATCAACAACCAATAGAGGAGCCAATCCTCACTCTACCACACCCCAGTAGTGCCATCTCACTAATATCCATCGATCTACCTGGTCGCGCATGAGGCTTACATTTCGGAGGCATGATGTAGCAACAGAATCAGCAACCTAGTGCTCTCATACCAAATTGACATGACCGCCCCCGAAGGGACATTGATAACCGTTCCCGTTCCTGCTCCCGTCTGGAAGGTCGACTGAAGTTCCCAAATTACCCTCAATACTTGCCGAACAAGGGATAGCCACACACGTATTCACTCATACCTCCGCCTCTCGATCAGCCTCGATCAACGCGCCACAACCTGGAGGGTCAATAAAAACACAAAAGGTGTGAGTGGACAAAAACGAATCAGTTTATAAAACAGTTACAGAAAGGCATTTCTACCCTCAACGTAAAACCAATGCATGCATTCGAAAATCATTTCGCAATCTGTTAGATTTTCAACATAAGAAAACCGTGTACGAAAATCAAATCGTTTTCCTTTTCTTAACCTTCGGGTCTTAGCCCGCAATCATACACACAGGGCCTCAGCCCAGAATCATGAATCAAATCCAAGTACACAATATAATCCAAAATCCATCAAACCATAAAAACCGAGCCACTGCCCAACATATCCGAAAACATCAAGATCAACAACAAATCACAAGTCAATCAGTTTTTCTCGATATCAATTACCGAGTCTTTAAACTCACATATATCAGGCCTTCCCGGGGGGTATCACAACAACCAAGTCTTTAAACTCAATTCGGGTCTTTAAACCCAATCCGGGCCCGCCCCCCGTCATATCTCATCCGGGTCTTTCAACCCAAAACATCATCCAGCAATAGTACCTGGTCTTTAAACCCAAAACCATTTATAAATCGCAAAAAATCCAGAATCCATCGTAAACCAATTTCCCAAGTCAAATCCGAGATCACACTTAATTGAAATGGAACTCATGTCCGAATTTCACATTAAAATCCCAATCATATTCGTCATCCATTCCCGAATCCGAATTCGCAATAATGATTTCGTAAGACGGCATCCAGAACCACCATTCTGAACCCAATACAGAAATCCACTTCCACGTTTCCAAAATCCGAATCTCGTTCATCAAAATTACTTTTATGCCCTGGGCATCAAGCCCGAAATCACTCTTTTCCAAAATCCGTTTTAAATATTCGAAATCAAATAGTATTTCAAATCCCAAAGTCCAAGCATCAAAACCATGATCAAAACACAATATACTCAAAATCTCGTAAAACGCACAAATCATATAAAATCGTTCATCAAACCATCACCAAGGCATAAAAGAAATCATAGTCTCGAAATACGTGCGATTTCGTATTGCATATCAAAATACGTATAAATACGGAAATTGAAATCACCATAAGTCATAATCATAATCATAGAAATCATAGAAACATTTATGCATGCATTAAATTTTAGAAAGCAAAGTCCCCGCACACAGTCCATAACGCTCGTTTTCGCGCTGCACGCGTCTTCCGACTTTTTGAAATTTTCTAGGAATCTTGAATCCTGTCCGAAATCATTCGTCAGTGTCACTAAGGACTCAAATAACATCATACTAATTTCCCATAATTTTTCGGGAATTAAATATTAATTAAAACTGTAATATAAACTTTCGGACCCTCGAAACAATATCGAAACGCGCCTGCTACAGTGATGCTACAATGTCACCTTCCTCACCAGACTCTCTGCTAAACAGGTCCCAAACCCGTGACACAACCCGGACCTATCTCCTGCAATTACAGCTTAATTCCTTCAATTTGTAAATCGAAAACCTTCCATTGTAACTTAATTTATGTTCTCCATTATTAATTACACACAACAAGCTCTAAATCCAACTCTTCTCTCAAGATCAAATAGACGGGTCAAACTTTCGAACCTCGCTCAAATCAACTCAGTTTTCAAATTGACTTAAACAGAAGCTTCATAAGACCTAGAAAAACACTAAACCAAAGCCAATTTCGGGAAAACTTACCCGTAGGTGATCGTCCTCAAGCTCGAAATCTTTCCAGAACTGGAACTTCGGTTTTTGGCCAAACCGTGATCGATTCCCTTCGATTTTGGTATGGTTGAGGTCGTAATGAACCCAGAAGACTACTTCTAACCTCTGTTTTGTTCCTCTCACCTCACAAATCAAATTTTGATTTTCCCTCCACTTTTCCCAAAATTTTCCCGACTTAGTTTTCTCTCCAATTCTCAGTCTCTTCCTCTCCAAATGACCCTCTCGACTCACTCTCACTCCCTATAATCAATTCAACCTTCACAGCAACCTAAAGCGTCTCTCAGTCTTCTGTGTAAATGGTTCCCCGCAACTAACCCGAAACCAATTTAAAATCCCTCCCGTGCTCTGTGTTCTGTTACAAACCACACCATTGTGTTTCCACTACCTCAAACTACCCAAATGCCACTAAAAATTAAACAAATCCTTGGACAGACCACCCGAAGCACAGTGGTTCAGTCCCTGTTCCACTGTTTCAAACAGTGCCCCTGTGAAAATTATTATTTTTCCCTTCTTCACAAAATTACCAAAATGCCCCTCCTCTTCTAGAACCGTCACTTACCCGTTCGATGTCCGTTTTCAGCGTGCCGCCTGTCTACGGACTCAGGGCATCGAGACATACCCAGCGGTCCTCGAATTGCGGTGAAAAATTGGGGTCAATCAAAAAGTCAACATTTTCCCCCTTTTCGTCCTAATTACGAAAATGCCCTTAAACTTCCGAACGTCATAACTTCTTCCCTGAACGTCGGAATTAGACGTGCCACCTGTCTATGGACTCGTGACGTCCCGAACTAGATCACAGTCATTGGTCAAAGTCTGTTCGACCGCTCGAGCAAAAGTCAACCGTTCGCCCAATTTCAAGTGCAAAATTGTCTTTTTCTTCAAATTTTCCAAATTTTCCTTTTCCGAAAGTCCGGGTCGTTACATTTATAAATGTTTAATAATAATTTTTAATAAATTATCGTAAAATGTCTTAATTCCAATATATAAAAAAGTCACGCTCCAATAATGCCAATATTAGTATTAGCGATTTTAACAACAATTGGATGAGATGATGATATGAGACAAAAATGGGGGAATGCGGTGGACGTTATCACTGTTCTAAGTGCAAAGTGAGAGAAATCATATTCAGAAATCCAAAGTGAGGTGTCGTATCTTATTTTGAGCGCATGTCAAATAATAAGTCTAATAATATATATGCATTACAAAATTTGAGAAAAGGCCTTTAATTTATCACTTATAGGTGAGAAACAGTTAGCCGTGATCAATTTGAAGGTAATAAGTGATAGCTTCTTTATGTTTGACAAAACTTAAAGACCACTCGAAGTTGCCAACGGATGAATGTAAATGTACATAAATTCAAATTCCTTGCTAAATGACAACAATAACTTGATAATCTGGGTACATAAGCAAACAGGAAGATGAGAAACATAAGAGCAAAGGCTTAACAAAATTCCTCAGAACACAGGGTTTGATCTAGTACCCTTTTATTATAATTTTGAAGAGCCCTTAAGCAAATAAGTTGATGAAATGAGTTCGAAACATGGAATGTAATGATCATGACTTTCTCATGCCCATTCTTTCTTGTATCTACTCAATTCCCGGAATTTTCATCACATGTATAGCAAATTCGTAGACCTTTTGTTGGTCAGGAAGAAAGCTGGACTGTAACGACCCAAACATTCAAAAAAAAAAATTTTGGAAAAAAATTGAAGAAAATGACGATTTTGCCCTTAGAATTGGGCAAACGGTTAACTTTTGGTTTGAGTGGTCAAACGCACTTTGACCGGTGACTATGGCATAGTTTGGGACATCACGAGTTCATAGACAGATGGCACGTCCGATTTCAACATTCTAGGAGAAAGTTATGATGTTCGAAAGTTCAAGGGTAATTCTGTAATTTGGTTTAGAAGGGGCAATTTGTTGACTTTTCAAACGACATAGACTTTTCACGTAATTCGAAGGCCATTAGGAAGGTCTCGATGCCCTGAGTACAACGACATGCGGCACACTGAAATTGGACTTCGGACGAGTAAGTTATGAATCTAGAACGAGGAAGGGCATTTTGGTAATTATGTGAAGGAAGGGTAAAATAGTAACTTGAATGGTGAAATTTGAAATAGCCGTGGTGGATTTTTTGGCTAAATTGTTTAACTAATTAAGTGACAATTGTCACTAAGGAAGACTGGATTAGTGGCAGTGTGGGCTGAGTGGGGTTTAGGCGTGCTGTGGAAAAACAGAGCACGGGCACTTTGGTTTTTGTTTTGGGACAGTTGCAGGAAACACATACACAGAGGGACTGAGAGATTCCCGTGGATTACTGTGAAGGTTGGATTGAAAACAGAGAGGTTAGAAGTCATTGAGAAGCCATTTGGAGAGGAAAACCCGGAGAAACCAGAGAGAAAACCAAATCGGGAAAAAACTGAAAAATGGAGGGAAAAAATCGAGTTTGATTTGTGAGGGGAAAGGAGCCAAACAGAGATAAAAAAAAAACAGCTTCCTGAGCTTGTGTCGACTGCAACCACGCAAAAATCGAAAGAAATTGATCGTGTTATGACTTCGAACTAGAGTTTCAGTTTCTATAAAAATTCGAGGTGGAGTTCAGATAATTGGAGGGGTTAGACGATGCAATTGAAATCGAAGACAGGTTTCTGATGATCCTGCGAAGCTTTGGGTTTGATCATTGAAGGAAAACGTTAGGAATCAATGAACCTGGATGACTTAACGTGTTCGGCTGTTCTTCGCAAATTCAAGTTCGAATTGATGGCTGGAGGTAAGTGTTGATGTAATTAGGTTTACAGAACCTTATTTGGGTCTATAACGATACTATTCGATGATTCAATAGAAGGAATCGATGACTAGTTGACAGGATTCTAATCGGGTCATCTCACGGGAAAACTGGACCCGTTTCACAGTTAGCTGGGTGAGAACGATGAACAGTGCTTGCACTGTAGCTGACGCGTGAGTTTCATGCGCAGCCACTCACGGCGACTCGTGAGGGTGCGTGGGCCCGATTCTCGAGGTGAGTTCAACAAGACTTTTGTTCTATGCAATGTAACGAACATTTTGGAGTTGGTTTCGAGTTAATTGGACACCGTTTCGATATTGTTTCGAGGGTCCGAAGGTTTATGTTACGTTTTTATTTAATATTTACTTCCCGGAAAATTATGGGAAATTAGTATGATGTTATATGAGTCCTTAGTGACCCTGGAGAATGATTTCGGACAGGATTCGAGATTCCTGGAAAATATCGAAAATTACGGAAATGCGTGCAACTTGAAAAACGAGTGATATGGACGGTGTGTGAGTGGACTTTGTTTTCTAAACTTCAATGCATGCATAATCGTTTTCTATGCTTTATAATTATGACTCACATGCTTATACTTATGGTAATTGCGATTTCCATATTTATACGTATTTCGATATTCAATACGTAATTGCAAGTATTTCGAGACTATGGTTTCCCCTATGTTTTCATGATGGTTTAATGAATGATTTTATATGATTTGTGCGTATCATGTTTTGATGATATTTTGACTATGATGGTGAGTATGATTTACGACTTTGGCACGTATTTCGAGAGTGTTACGGATTTGAACGTTTTACGAGATTTCGAGTATGTTGTAGTTTGACCGTGGTTTTGGTGATTTGAATTTGGTATTTGAAATACGATTTGATTTCAAAGATTTAAAACGGATTTTGGAAAAAGCGATTTCGGGCTTGATGCCCAGTTCATAAAAGTGGTCTTGATGAACGAGATTTCGGGTTTCGGAAACTTGAAGGTGGATTTTCGAATTTGGGTTCAGGATGATGGTTCTGGATGCCGGCTTACGAAATCATTATTGCGAATTCGGATTCGGGAATGGATGACGGATATGATTGGGGATTTGAATGTGAAATTCGGACATGAGTTCCATTTCGATTAAGTGTGATCTCAGATTTGACTTGGGAAATTGGTTTTACGTGGAGGGTAGAATGTCTTTTCCGTAACATGTTTTAGAACGGATTTATTTTCGTCCACTCACACCTTTTGTGTTTTTATTGACCCTCCAGGTCGTGGCGCTTTGATCGAGGCTGATCGAGAGGCGGAGGCATGAGTGAGTACGTGTGTGGCTATCCCTTGTTTGGTAAGTGCTGAGGGTAATTTGGGAACCTCAGTCAACTTGTCAGATGGGAGCAGGACCGGGCACGGTTGTCAATGTCCCTTAGGGGACAGTCCTGTCATGGACACACTCTCCTTTTGTAGGCACCTCTTCGCCCATGCAATGAGCTTTGGATTCTCTGCCTCTACGCTGAAGTTGCCAAATTTTTCATACACATAAAACCAGCTATAGAATGGGATTAGGGCCACATCCACGAATCCGAGGGTTTCACCTCCAAAGTATGGTTTGTCTCCGAGCTCACCTTCTAACACCCCAATGCACTCAAAGAATTCGTTCTTTGATGCATCTCGTTCTTCTCCGTCAGTTGTCCATATCCTCCACCGAATACAATATAGCTGCATGCAGTTGCAAATATTTCATGGCAAGATATGGTGATTTTATCTATTTACACTACCTTTTATAAAATCCAAATTTTCTCTTCATATTTTAAAATTTGAACCTCCATCAACTAATAGTTCGGATTCTCTACTCATATTTTTATGACAAATTATATTTCACTACCTTGTGAGTTACACCTTGTAATAAATTCATACATAACCTTAGAAATCTTCCAATTACCCTCTTAGACTCTTCAAAATGTGACACTTTGGCCCGTCCATTTAAATTTTTCATCCCAACTTTTGTTACATATATGCTGACGTGAAGTCTATCAGTCCCATTCTTCAACTGCTATCGACCTCAACTTACCCATTTCCATTCCAAAACTAAGAAAAAGGAAGCAAAATTGAGAAAAGAAAACCCAAATTGCGCTTCAAAATTGGAAAATCTACTGAAAAATGTCCATTTAAATTGATAAAAGAAAACCATTGTAACAGATTCATGCATAACCTTTCAAATGTTGCAATTACCATCTTAGACTTTTCAAAATGTGACACTTTGGCCCGTCCATTTAAATTTTTCATCCCAACTTTTGTTAGATATATGCTAACTTGAAATCTTTCAGTCCCATTTTTCAAATAATTTCAACCTCAATTTACCCAATTTTGTTCCAAAACTAAGATAAGGGATGCAAAATCGAGAAAAGAAAACCCAAATTGAGCTTCAAAATTGGAAAATTAACTGACATATCTCCATTTAAATTGACAAAAGAAAACCCTTGTAACAGATTCATGCATAATCTTTCAAATGTTGCAATTATGCTCGTGGACGCTTCAAAATGGGACATTTTGGCCCATCCATTTAAATTTTTCATTCCAAATCTTGTTAGATATATGTTGACTTGAAGTCTGTCAGTCCCATTTTTCAATTACTATAAACCTCAATTTACCCATTTCTATTCCAAAACTAAGAGAAGGAAAGCAAAATCGAGAAATAAAACCAACATTGGCCATAAATCTTGGCAAATTCATTCTTAATCTTTCAAATATTGCAATTACCTCCTGGACGCTTCAAATGTAACACTTTGGCCCATTCTTTTAATTTTTCATCCCAACTTTTGTTAGATATATGCTGACGTGAAGTTTTTCACTCCCATTTTTCAATTACTATCAACCTCAATTTACCCATTTCTATTCCAAAACTAAGAGAAGGGAAGCAAATCGAGAAAAAAAAAACTCAAATTGGGTGTTAAGATTGGCGAATTTACAGACATATGTTCATTTAAATTGACAAAAGAAAACCTTTTTAACATATTCATGCGTAATCTTTCAAATGTTGCAATTACCCTTTAGAACGATTCAAAATGTGACACTTTATGACCCAGGATGCATTTCAATTCTTCATCCCAATTTTTGTTATATGTGCTAAGGTTAGTCTGTTAGTCCCATTTTTCAACTACTATCAACCTCAATTTACCAATTTCTATTGCAAAACTAAAAGAAATGAAGCAAAATTGAGAAAAGAAAATCCAAATTGGGTGTCAAAATTGGCAAATTTACTGGCATATGCCCTTTTTAATGAAATTGATATAAATTAGGGAATGAGATACAAAAATACCACGTTCGTATCTAACGAAAGTTGAAAAAAAAAAATTATTGGACGGGCCAAGGTGTCATGTACAGAGGGATTATTGAAACATTTGAAAAATTAGCTATTACTTTTTATAAGGTGTAACACATCGGAGTAAATTGTAATTGGCTCATTTTATATATACATTAATGACGCAATCATCTCTGTATTTTATATGGAAAATCCTAAACCGTAAGCACTGAACCCATACACATATAAATCTCAAACAACAATATTTGCCCACGCTAACAATCAAAATCCTTGAAGCGTAATATCAACCCAAAATGTAAGGAACCAATTTTCAATAATTTCAAATTAAACACATTCCAAAGAGGAGTAAAGCAATAATAAAACAGTAAAGTTACCTTCTTGTTGATGAAATCAGCCCAGAACCTGGCGTTGGCTTTGAGGTAAGGATCAGTAGGAAAGAGAGGAGCCCTATCATTCCAAACCTCATCAATGTACTCCAGCTCAATGAGGGATTCGGAGACCGCTTTCCCATTGTGAATGAGGACCGGGATCTTCTTGTGAACCGGGTTCATATGGAGCAAGAGTGGACTCTTCTTAAACAAGTCTTCCTCTTTGTACTCATACTCAATACCCTTCTCAGCTAGTGCAATTCTCACCCTCATCCCAAATTGGCTCGGCCAGCTATCCAACAAAATCACCTCGTCCGCCATTATATTATTCAACGCTGAAAAATCAAAGTAAAGTCGTTCAAGGATATATATGTCGCAAAACTTGAGCTTAGATGATATGAAGCAGATGCATATGGGTGGTGTTCTATGTATTCGAGTAACTAATGAGTATTTATGGACCAGGGCCGGCCTTATAATTTGGGGCATTGTGCTGAAAACTTTAAATGAAGCCATAAATGGAAAATACGAAGAAAAAAAATACCATATGTATCTTGAAAAATACAAATAATTAAATAAGTTCCTTATAGTTCCTCAAAAAATAAAGAAGATTCCTTACATACACTACAAACTATATATCTTTCCTCATGTTTACAAAGTAATACGAATAGGCTACTATTTGAATTTTAAAATAGGAAAAGTACTCAAAAACAAAAAAAACAAAAAAACAAAAATCATAATAATTAAAGTACTATGTTTTGAAAATTGTTCAGGTGGATTTTTTATTGAGAATGATAAATTGTTTAACAAAAAGAAGAAACAAGATCTTGAAAAATAAAAATATTTAAATAAGTTCCTTATATTTCCTCAAAAAATAAAGAAGATTCCTTACATACACTACAAACTATATATCTTTCCTCATGCTCACAAAATAATACGAACAGGGTACTATTTGAATTTTAAAATAGGAGAGCTACTCAAAAAGAAAAAAAAATCATAATAATTAAAGTACTATGTTTTGAAAATTGTTCGGTTGGATTTTTATTGAAAATCATAAATTGTTTAACAAAAAGAAGAAAATGATGGATTTTCTAGCAAAAAGAGGAAAACGATAAGATTTTGTGGTCAATAAAAAAAGGAGAAGAGAAAGTAAAATAAAATGAAAAGCAAACAAAGCAACAAAACAAACAGTATGATCCAAAAAAAAAAAACACACCGTCGAAAATGAAGGAATTTCTAGCAAAAAGTGGAAATATGGATTTTGTAGCAAACAAGGAAAAGAGAAAATACGATAAAAAGTGGGAAAAAAAGGATTTTCTTGAGAAATAAGAGGTAAATGTTGAATTTTCTAGCGAAAAAACAGGAAAAGAAAAACTTTCAAAAAAAGAACAAAAGAAAAAAAAAGGGTAAAACACTAGTTCAAGGAGGCTGAAATATATATATATATATATATATATATATGCCATTGATATTAGCCCTCATCATTTGGCCCAGAAGCCCACGAGTTTATGGGTACCTGATAGGCCCGATGACAAAAAGCCCGACCCGGCCCGATATGGGTCATGAGCCGGTCCAGCCCGCATGTTGACGAGCTGGACTTGGGCTTAGGGTATTCAAGCCCGCTAAGCCCGATAGGCCGGAGCCCGATAACGTCCGGTAAGTCCAGCCCGACCCGCTCAGGTAAACCCGACCCATAAGCCCAAAAATATAAAATAATTATAAATTAAGAATTGATACCCAGTCCAATCTTGTTACTACTATCATAGCCAAAATCCAAAATTCCAACCAAATCTCAACCTAGTGTCATTTAAAAACCCAATGCCCAAACCAAACCCTAACCCTAAATTCAAAAAAACTCACTAGGTCTCTGACTCTCTTATCGACCTCCTTATACTATCTCGGCTTTATGGTCGAAAACTTAAGTCAATTCTCCAAATCCAATAGTACCCCTCCTTAACTTATTTCAATATTCGATAATAATATTTAAGCTCAACTCACTTTTTTTTTACAATTAGGTAGGTACAAATGAGCTTAGTAGGCCCGGCCCAAGTGGGCTTAGTAGGCTCGACCCGTAAAGCCCGATAAAAGCCCGGCCCTACAAAGGGCATGGGCTTTCATATTTATGATCAAGTCAGCCCGACCCGGCCCGGTATTTTTTAAATTATGAAATCGGTCCGGCTCGACCCGGCCCAATGACGAGGCCTAATTGATATAAACCAAGTTGCCAATACCTTCATTGGTACAACACTAATAATATTCAAAATTATTTATTATTTATTATGCACCGACACTTCTCAAAAATTAGGGAAATTTTATAAATTAATTAGGAAAAAGGATGTATTTACCCTTTTTCGTATTATGGGTCCAAAAGTCAATTTTAATTTGGGAAGCCTTTCGGAAGTTTTGATTGGATCGATGCATGCGTCTCCAACTCACAAGTTCGTAGATAGGTGGCACGTGGGAAACGGAGATCGAATGAAAATGTTACGGGTCTTAATTTTTAGGGCATTTTGGTAATTTTGTGGGGCATGGACAATTTAGTAATTTTACATAGGGTTGGTTGGGTGATCTCACTAGTTGGAGAAGTGGCATACTGAAGTGGTGATAAATGTCCCAAGGAAAAGTTGATTAGTGGTTTCTTTGTTCTAAAGTAGGGAAGGGTACCGTGCAAAGGACCTCCTGACCTCTCGACAACTTCTCACAGGAGATGGTCTCTTTGGAGGAGTGGGATATCCTTCATGAGGAACGGGAAAACCTCAGGGATATTTGGGGGAGAGGGAAAAGACTAGAAAAAAAATGGGTTGTTGGAAGAAAATGGGTACAATGATGGAGCGCCAAGAAACTCGAGTTCATCTTCAACCATATTCAAGTCATTGTCGATCCAATTAGAGGATGGAAACAGAATCACCATATCCTTCTCGAGTTTTAGAGGGTTTTCGGAGGTGGGAGGATGATCGCCAATGGGAAATTGAAGGGAAGGAGGAAGCACGAATCTGTCGACGGCTCTGTTGGTTAAACCATGTTTAATCTGCCAAATTGAATGGTATCATTGAGTTTCTGGAACTTGTTAGATGATTGTTGTTGTGAATCTAAAGGAAATTGGTCGAGAAATGTTAGAATTGGACCTAGTTACAGAGAACCAAGTTCACCTAACTAGAGGTAGTAGGTGACTGTGCCTGCAACTGTGCCTACAAAAACATAGAAGCCTACTCGCAGGGAAGGATTGAAATATCGATATCGACAGATATATCGCTAGTCAAATTTACGGATATCTCGCCCAAAATATCGATATCGTTTACGGTCAACAAAAATGACGAAAAATTCGGTTTAAAAGTTGGAAATTTAGAATGAAACTTTGGGAAAAACTTAAATACCCAATGATGGTTATATAGGACTAATAAAAACTATAAAATGACTTTGATATAATAAATATATGATGAATAATATGATACAATAGAGTTCTGTCGATGACTATTAACAATGTCTCTTATCCGTTTCCATCCAGGTTTCAGAATCAAGACAAAAACAAGGAGGCATTCGAGGACGAGATCTTCATAATGCTTCAAAAGCTTCAAAACACAATTCCTTTTTCCACGATCCTTAAGCACATGCCTATCTTTGTAAAGCTCATAAAGGACTTAGTTTCTGGAAAAAGAGGGTTTGATACTTCTAATGTCGTGGAATTACCTCAAACATGCAAGGCAACCTTAGCGTTCATGCCCCCTAAAGTCAACGATCATGGGGCCCCTTCACTTCCTTGTGTCATTCAATCTAAACGTTTTGAGCATTTTTTATACGACAAGGGAGCTTCAATTAACATTATGCCTTTTCATATTTACAAGTCCTTGAACTTAGGTGAGATTAAACCTACTAATTTATGTGTTAGATTGGCTAATTCTTTGGTTTCTAACCTTGTAGGTGTGCTTGAGAATGTGGTGGATCAAATTGGAGATACTTGTATCCCCATTGAGCTTTATGTCTTGGAGATGGATAGAATTGACAAGAATGAAAAGCCCCCATTGATTTTTGGACCTCCCTTGTTGGCCATAGCTTAATACCGCATAGATGTGAGGAATGGAAAAGTATCTATTCGGGTTTTAGATGAGCTTCGTACTTTTTCTATACATGATACTATGCAATATCCAGTAGAACCTATCATTATTTTCCTTTAAACACTTTGGATATGATTCTTAATGAGAACTTAAAGCAATCATGTGTGGAAGATAACCTATAAAAAGCCCCCACTATTGTCCATAAATCCAAGACATCCTTGGACCCTAATGTTATAGTCGAGGTCCTCTATCTTAACACCACACCCTCAGTGCACTTGTATAAGGGACCCTTTGAAGCCTTGCCCCTCACCACCATAAATACCTTGCCATCTCACCTCCCCTCCTGTCATTGAGCTTAAACCACTCCCGGAACACCTCAAATATGCTTACTTAGGCACCAACAATACCTTCCCAGTCATCATTGACGCAAATTTAAGTTCATCCGAGGAAGACATGCTTGTTCAAGTCCTTATCACCGATAAAATGGCCATAGGTTAGACTATTGCTGACACTAAAGAGATTAGTCTAGAAAACTGTATGCATAGGATTCTCCTAGAAGATAATGCTAAGCTCTTCTGAGAGGCACAAAGAAGGCTGAACCTGCCTATGAAGGAAGTTGTCAAGAAACATGTCCTCAAACTTTTGGATGTGGGAATCATCTATCCGATTAGTGATTCTAAATGGGCAAGTCCAGTACAAGTTGTGCCCAAGATAAAGTGGGATTATCATGGTTCAGAATGAGAAATATGAGCTTGTACCTCAAAGGATTCAAACAGGTTGGGGAGTATGCATTGATTACCGAAGGCTCAACATTACCACCCGTACGGATCACTTTCCATTGCCTTTTATTGAGCAAATGTTGGAGCGATTGGTAGTTCATTCACATTATTGTTTCCTAGATGGGTATTTTGGGTACAATCAGATTCCAATTGCCCCGGAAGATCAAGAAAAAATGATATTTACCTGCCCTTATGGAACATTTGCTTACAGGAGGATGCCTTTTGGTCTATGCAATGCACTGGCCACTTTTTAACAATGTATGATGAGTATATTCTCATATATGGTTGAGGAAATCATTAAGGTATTCATGGATGACTTCTCTATGTTTGGGCACTCATTTGAGCTTTGGTTAATCAACCTTGCCCGGGTACTTGAACGATGCAAAGAAAGTCACCTAGTGCTGAATTGGGAGAAGTGTCACTTCATGGTTCAACAAGGTATTGTCTTGGGCCACGTGATTTCTAGCAAGAGAATTTAAGTGGAAAAAGCTAAGTTGGATGTTTTTGAAAGATTACCATACCCAACCACGATTAAGGAGGTCAGATCATTCTTGGGTCATGCTGGATTTTACTGAAGGTTCATCAAGGATTTCTCTAAGGTCTCTTGGCCTATGTTGGCTTTGCTTGCAAATGATGTTGTGTTTAATTTTGATAAGGAATGTAGAGAGGCTTTTGGCACCTTGAAGGACAAGCTCACGAGCTCCCATATCATTATGTCTCCCAAATGGGACCTCTCATTCGAACTCATGTGCGATACTTTTGATTTCATTGTTGGTGCTGTTTTGGGACAGCGACTCAACAATGTTCCTCATGTAATCTAGTATGCAAGCTGTACCATTAATGAAGCCCAATTGAATTATTCAACCATTGAAAATGAGCTTCTTATTGTTATATTTTCTCTAGAAAAGTTTCTATCTTACATGATTCAAACAAAGGTCATAATCTACATGGATCACGCAGCGTTGAAATACTTTTTGAGCAAGAAGGATGCAAAACCTAGATTGTTGCAATGAATGCTTCTCCTTCAGAAGTTTGACTTACGAAGTTTCTGACAAGAAAGGAAGTGAGAATGCAGTTGTTGATCATATGATTCTTCTCATCCATGGCTGGAATGAAGAAGTGGATTACCTCCCCTTGCAAGAAACATTCCCCCACGAGCAACTTTTCAGCATTCATGCAACCAATCCATGGTATGCTAATTTGATTAAATTTATTGTCACTAAACAATTCCTTATGTCATTGATCAGGTATCAAAAGAATAAGCTTGATAAACAAGCCAAGTATTACATTTGGAACGAGCCGTACCTATGGAAACATTGTCTGGATCAAATCATTCGTTTATGCATTCCCGATCACGAAGTACGTTCATTTCTTGAATTTTGTCACTTTTTGACATGTGGAGGTCATTTTGGGGCCAAGAAAACAGTGTTCAAAGTCCTTCAAAGTGGATTCTTTTGGCCCACACTCCGCAAGGATGTTGATGATTTCGTGCTCACTTGTGATAGCTGCCAAAGACAAGGTAACATAGGTCCTAGAAATCAAATGCCTTTAAACCCGATTTTACTGTTTGAGATCTTTGACATTTGGGGCATTGATTTCATGGGAGCTTTCCCAAACTCTTGGTAATTTTTACTTATTGCTTGCTGTGGATTATTTATCTAAATGGTTTGAGGCACTTGCTACTAAAACTAATGATGCTAGAGGTGTTGTGAATTTCCTTCAAAATCCTATTTTAGCTAGGTTTGGTGCACCACGGGTTATCATAAGTGATGGAGGCTCCCACTTTTGCAATCGTTCTTTTGAGGCCTTGATGAAGAAGTATGGTGTCAATCATCGAGTATCCACTCCCTACCACCCTCAAACATGTGGGCAAGCCGAAGTATCCAATAGAGAGATCAAAGCTACACTTGAGAAGACGGTTCACCCTAACAACAAAGATTGGTCTATGAGGTTAAACAATGCACTTTGGGCCTATAGGACGGCATACAAAACATCTCTTGGTATGTTCCCCTTTCGATAAGTCTTTGGTAAGGTGTGTCACTTGCATGTAGAACTTGACCACAATAAATTTTGGGTTGTTAAGCGCATGAACATGAACTTAGACGCTGCTAGAATTCACCGGAAGTTGCAACTAAATGAGCTTGATGAACTCCGAAATGAGGCATATGAGAGTGCTCGAATTTACAAGGAGAAGACCAAGGCTTATCACGACCAAAACATTGAAAGGAAGGTCTTTCAAGTTGAACAACAAGTCTTGCTATTCAATTCACGGCTCAAGTTTTTTTCAAGTAAGTTACATTCTCATTGGTCTGGTCCATTCATTATCACTAACGTTTTCCCTCATGGTGCCATTGAGATTCAACATCCAGTTAAGAAAGACCCATTCAAAGTGAATGGCCATAGACTCAAGCCCTTATATGGGACGTCTCCCATTCCACTTGAGGCACCCGTGGCTCACATGCAACCCCATACATAAGCCGCTGTCTTTATCTCACCTAAACGTTAAACAAGCGCTCCTAGGAGGCAACCTAGCCCTGGTTTGTTCCCTTTTCTTTGTGGACCTTTTTCCCTTGTAGATCTCCCTTACATGATTGACTTTTTCTTACTTTTATTCCTGCACCACTGAGGACAATGTCTCATTTAGGTTTGGGGGTGTTTTTGGGGACACAAACCAGTTTTTTGTTTTGATTAGCATGCTGGTTTTTTTTCTGTTTTGACTTGCTTGCTGATTTTTTTTTTTGTGTTATGTAGTTTTTAAACTTTAACAAGTTAATATGAATGGATAGAACATGAGAATTTCTTGTACTTACTAAGAATCATTGTCATTGCCATTCAACTCACACTTGCACTTCACGATACCATAATCAAGTGATTAAGAAACCAAAACAATTGAGTTTGAGCATACTTAGAAAATTAGTGGAGACTACCATTATGAGATCCTTGAGCTTGATTTCCTTTCTTTTTGAGTGATCTACTTGTTTCTAGTCTTAAGCACTCATCATTTTGTTCACGATTGCATGATGTCATTGTAATTGCATTGATGTCTAATAAACCATATCTATTGGATAGTCTTGATTTAATGTGTAATTGTCTATGAGATGTGATATAAGCTCTGTGTATTTTAGCTTCTAAAGGCCTTTCCTTTCCCCGTCCCAATTGCATGCTCCATAAGCCCCTTTTAAGCCAAACACTTAGCCGTTTTTTTCTTCACCTACATTACAACCTAACCAAGTTTTGAACCCTTCATTATGGTCATACCCTATAACCTAAGCTTGTGTTAAGGTTGCATCAAATGAGATTCATGGTGAGGAGGAAATATGTTGATATTTTGTGCTACCTATGCTCATGTGATTGAAGTTATGCTTGAATTGAAATGTCATTTGGTTGTTTGAATAGTGTGGTCGTTATTGCATGATCTTGGCTCAGTTCATATAAACAAAAGAAAAAGTGCATCATGTTAATTAATGAATTCAAAAGAAAAGAAAAGAAAGCAGAAGATAAAAGAAAAAAATTGAGATTCAAAAGAAGAAGAACAAGTGAAAGCAATGAACTTAGAGCTGAGCCAAGTGAGCCAAGTACCTCAAGTAAGGGCAATGTGATGAGTTAGAGCACGATTTCATCATTTATAAGTCAAGGTCCGAGCCACAACTTCTCCTGCCTTGGCGCAACTTAGGTTCTTTGAATTCCATCCTTCCTTTCTAAACCAAAGAACCTAGCCCCGTTACAACCCTTGAATGAAGACCTATTGATCTTGTGAATGGTTATGCAAAGGACCAAGGTACACACCACTATTCTTAAATTTCAATTCCTTCTTGAGATTATATTTCCATATAAAGTGCTATTTTTCATTAAAATTCATATGTGATTAACTTGATTTCCTTTACATAAACTCATCACATATGCTTATTGAGTGAAAGCCTTAGGATTCATGTGTGCATTGAGAGATGCTTAGTGAGGATTAGAGTCAAGGCGAAATCTTTCTAGGGTGTTTGAATGACGTACTTTTCTAGCCTGATCATTTGAGATATTGGTATAAACACTGGACACATTGAGCTCACGGTTATGGCATGTTCCTTGTTTTTTGTGAGTTTTTTTTTCTGTTTTTTCTTCTTATTATTTTGTTGACGTATCATTTCTAGCATCCTTTGCGTTAGATAAAATGTTTGTGGGTATCGTGCTGGTATAACCTTCAAGGTACAAAACACCTCCTACTAGGTGAACCTAGGGATTTAAATACTTATCTTAATTAGATCGAGTCTTTTGTTTTCTGTTTTTTCTAAGGGACTAGCAAAAGATAGGTTTGGGGGGTATTTGATAAGTCACGAATTAAGCATTGTTTCAATGTTTTTCCTTTTCCCTTTTACTTGTTTTTTGATTATAATTGCTCAATAAATACGAGAAAATGATATATTTTGTGAAGTTTGTGTAGATTGTTTAGTTAAGGTAAAAATCATGTTTTTGCAATGAAATGTGATGATTCCAAAGCTAACTCATCAAGAAATCATCAAGGACTCAAAAAGTACCACCCCATACCTAGGAAACACAGGAATGATTCATCATGGGCTTCCAAGCTCATGGATAGGCCCTAAATCCTCCAAAAATACGATTAAGGTTAATTGGATGTCCATGTCCAATGTGGAAACCCTTAGCTGCAATTCTACCTCCATTTCATACTAGGAATGATGTTGATTGATTTTGAAAAAAAAAGACTAAAATAATTTATTCAAAGTTGAAGTCAAAAGTGGCAAGAAACAAGGAAGAGGATTCATTGCCTTGCAAGGAACCTCAAGGACACGGCAAAGAAGGCAATTTGAGGCTTGGAGGATTTCTTCCTAGTTTAGGATTGTTTTTCCTATTCTAATTAGGGAAAATCTAGGGCTGGTGTGAGGCCTATATATAGATGTTTTTCTCTTATTGTTTGGAGGCCCGTTTTACCTTCCGAGGTGCAAAAACTCGGTCAAAATTTACTTATAACTTTTATAAACACTTAGCCGCAATTTACATGTTTTTCAAGCTTTTGGATTCAAGTCTTGTACCAAGGTGGACGTGAAGCTCGGGAGAAGGAGATTGTTTGAGTCCCATTTCCTACTTCTTGCTACTCCATAGTATTTGTGTTTCTTAATCCCTTATTCTCTTTACGTTTTTATGAATTCCGTTACGATGTTTGTTAATCTAAGTATGTGTGAGTAGTTCCCTTAAAGATTGCAGTTGTTTGAAGCCCTAGCCTTTTAGTTCATATTTAGATTTCTGGCTCTTTATTGTGATTGTTATGCATTACTAAATTTGTTGGATTACTGCGTTTCATGAACTCAATTTATGCTTATAAGCCTGACCACCTTGTTTGTAAGTAATTGTTGATGTAATTGCTTGATGGACCACTATATCATTTTGCAATTTGTAGCATCATGTTTAAAAGGAGGGCTTTTATATGTAATCTAAACTCATGACGTACAAGAATTGCACATCACTTTTCTAGGGATAGTGTAGTGTCATTAAATCTTCTTCGTGTTTTTTGCATTATCATGCGCCATTGATAATAGACGTTTTATAGTAGACATCACGCTTAAAACATGAAAACTAAGAGAAGATAATAGGTGTGGGGTGAGCTTTAGCCGCACCCTGGTACGGGTACTTAATTCAGAACATGCATAATAAATAGATCAAGGAAATCTAAGAACTATAATTGGTAAAAGTGGATAATAAGCCATGATTCTTCTTAATCAATCAAGTTTTCAACACTTTACTCTTTGTTTTTAACCATTTAATTTCGTGCAATCGTCACTCTAAACACACACCCCCCCCCCCCCCCCCCCAAAAAAAAAATCCTCGAGGGATCGACCTTTGCACACCTACTATACTTAGGGTTGGGCACATGGTATCAAAATACCTAGACCGTACCGTTTCAGATCAAACGATACCGAAAAAAAATGAATAGTAAAACCGTTGTGTGATTGGTACGGTACGGTTTCAGTATCGATATTTTGAAAAACCGTCCTGTACCGATACCGTACCGAATTAGAATTTTTTTATTTAATAATTAAATTTATTTCTTATTGGTTGATTAGGCCTTCTTCAAGAGTTGATATGACCATACATGTCTTAATTTAGCTTCTAAGAGTTGATATCTTCAACTTAGTGCAACTTCTTCAATACATATTTGAAAACTTAAGTCATTCATATATGTAGTTTTCCTTTTTCTTTAGTCTTTTACTATGCTAGAGGACTAGGATTCACTAATGAATATAAGCTTCTGGAGTCTGTCTTGTGCTAAATTAGTGTTAAAATTATTAATTTATTGTTTCCTTTTCTCTATGCAATGTTGTCTTGCACCCATTATATTATTAGACACAGTTTGTCATTGATCTTCTGGCTATCTTTGATAATTAAAAACAAAATTACATGGAGGACTCAGAAGCTTCTACTTGAATGTCTAGTCTAAGCTATTGAAAGTTTTTAATTAGCAAAGCTAGCCAATTGATCTTTTGGATTGGACATGAAGTCTGTAATATTTATTTATATATGGTTTTCTTTTGATTTTGATTTTTGATTAGGGAACCAAAAACAAAATTATTGAGAATCTAAGCTCACACTTAACCATGCCTAAACCTAACCCTTTCTTTATAATCACAAACAAAATTTTGGCTCAAAACCGAAACCATACTGAAACCGTACCGAACTTAATTGGTCCGGTACGATCTGGTTTCACTTTCAAAATATTGAATACCGAATTGTACCGTACCGATTAAAATTAAATGGTATGGTTCTGGTATCGATCAACTTTGTACCGTATCGAACCATGCCCACCCCTAACTATACTCGTTATATAATTTTGTGCACTTACAAAGTATTACATTAGAGTTTATCATTCATAATTCTTTGTTTGATAAAACATCTATCAACAACGAATACAGGAACGTGATCCCCAGTTGCAAAAATGCATGATTTAGAAATATATAACTTCAAGTCGTCAAAGAAGCTTAGCAACAGGTTCGGTAAATTCATATGGCGTGAAGATGTATCACATCACAATATGTGGTACAATCTCAGTACTGGGATTTCGTTGAGTAAACTCAAGTTATTTGAAAATAAAACGTCACAACACTAACTTTACACAAAAAAGTAAACGTCCCTACAAATCCAGTGGTAAAAGAAAAGCAAAGTAAAACTTTTTTTTTGGAAGAAAATATGTTAACCTTGTTTCAAAATGTAACGACCCGTCCTTAATTTTAGGGATTAATTAAGGTTAATTAGGGATTAGTAGGGCTAATCGGGGATTAGCCGAGGATTAACGGACGTTCAGGGCAAAATTACGATTTTATCCCTAAATAAGGGCAAAAAGTTAACTTTTGACCCGGGAGGTCCGATGCCCGAGGGCCGAGGACCGTTACGTAGATCGGATCAATACGAGTCCGTAGACAGGCGGTACGTCAAAAATCGGACGTTCGACGAAAAGGTTACAGTTCACAGAAGTTCAGAGGAACTATTTACAGTAATACGTTTTACGAGGCACAATTGGCTTTTGTCCTATTGAGGGCCCTAGATATTTTCCCTCAGGCTTAATGGACGAGTGACAAGTGTCACTCATCCATTGCTCCCATTACGCAGATACATGCACCCCCCTTATCTGTGTTCGTCTAAACCAAACCCGAAAACCTTTGAACCCAAAACCATATCCCTCATCCCCATTCGATTATGTGTGAGGATAGAGTAAGAGAGGGACTGAGATGTGGCAGTAGAATGGCCAGTTGCCATGGACGGCAGTGGAAAACCCAGAAACTAGGTAAACCGATGACTCTTTCAATTTTGAATTTTGAATTTCAGTTTTGGGACGTTTTGGATGGCTTCTGATGTTTGAATGATGTTATTGGGATTAGTACGAGTTTGGGGCGATCAAAAATGGAGGATGAAGGCGGTGGAAAGGCCCTGGACGACGGTTGAAACTTTGGCCGTGAAAATCAAATCGGAAAGGTGAGGTCTTGTTCCATTTTTCTTTGTTTTGATCACCTAAATAGGTTCCTAAGACAGAGACAAAGAGATTAGGATTGAAAGGTTGGAAAAGGATGCAAAATTGGAGAGAAAACAACCTGAACCGGTTACGCTGGTTTGGCAGAACTAGATTTGCAGGTGGACCGGTCGGACCCGGTCGGCAGAAGGTTGAAGGTGATTGGTGCATGTGCATGGCCTTCACGTGCAACCCTTTTGGGTGGCGCATGGGGGCACATAAAGCATAATTTGGGGGTGGTTTCAACATATGAAATCATCCTTTCGATGTAAAGAACATTTTGGGACTGGTTTCGTGTCGATCGGACATCGTCTCGATATAGTTCGGGATGTCCGAAGGTTTAGGATCGAGTTTAAAAAAAATTAAAAAATCCTAGAAAATTATGGGACTTCAATGAGAGGTTATTAAGGTAGTTAGTAACCATCTAGTATGATTTGGACAGGTTCAGGAACCCCGGAGATGGTGATTGGCCCGGGAGAGGCTTATGGCGCGCGTATTGAGGCGCAGCAAGGACGGTCTGTGAGTGGACCTTGATTTCTAAATGGATGCATGCACAAATGTTTTATATGCTTTAAATACATGTTTTGTGATGCCACGAGTGCATTTTGTTGTGGCGTAATTGGTTTTTCGTATTTGCACGTATTTCGAGGATTTCGATTTTGTACGGTGCTTATACGAGTTAGTATTTCAATGAGGGTTTTATGGAAAGGTTTTGGTGTTGGAAACATGGAATCGGGCATGAGACCCATTTGATTGGAAACCATTGGACTTGGTGTCCATTTGATTTAATGTGAATTGGGCTGGAGGCCCATTTGCGTTATATGATCGGGCCTGGGGCCCTATTGGTTTACGAATCCAGGCTTAAGGCCCTATTGGTTATGATATCGAACATGAGGCCTAGTTATGATTTATAAACATGATTTTGGGTTAGGGACCCATATTCGGATTTGTCATGGTTCTATGGAAAATCCGGGCGTAGCCGTTTGAATGTTTTGAAACGGTTTTCCGTATACCATCCTCATGAACGGATGCCTTCCAGACGTCTCGTAGTATCCTGGAGTGGTGGGTTGTCACCACTAGATGTCTCGTAGTATCTTGGAGTATTCAAGGGGCATAGCCTGCGAGGGGTCATTGTACGGAGCGACCGGTCCGTATAGTGACTCGGGAGCAAGATTTCCAGAGGTTAAAACCTCCCTCCAGGGAGGATCATTGATCTGCTGACATTGACCTGGGTGGACCGTGGGGAAACTTGGGATTCGAGACCCCGGGTAGCACGCGTAGCTTGCAACCGTGACACTGATATGGATTGTGACATCTCGGATGTCAGGCATCAGGGATGCCGAGGATTGGTTTCGGGCTGAGTTACCGTATGAATGGTTTTGGGCTGAGACCCACTTGTATTGATTTGGGCTGAGACCCACGTGATTTGATTTAGGCTGAGTCCCCACGGATTTGGTTTTGGGCTGAGTTCCCATGTACTTGCTTTACGGTTTTGGGCTAAGGCCCTAATGATTTAATGATAGATTTGATAAACGGTTCGAATGCATGCATGATTTTTAGTGAAGGGCATAAATCTTCTTTTTGTGAAATTGTTTTTATAAATTATTATTTTGTCCACTCACAGTCTTTTTTGGTTTTTAATGCCCTTCAGGTTTATCACCGATGCGGGCTGTAGCGGGGACCGAGACATCACACTCTTCCTCCGGATCCTGGCGCACTCTGAAAGCCCCGGTGTGGCTAATTTCGGAATTTTCCCTTATCTGACACTTCGTGTCAAACGGGATCAGGCGCGTCCCGCGTTAATCCCGGAGGGGGGGGGGGTGTCCTGACACAAAACATCTGAGAGAACAATGACTCGATTTAAAAAGAACGTTTCTCAAAGTAAGGGAGTAATATGCAAAGAACTTTTGGAACCAAGAAATCGGAAAGTTTCTAGGGTTCTTACTATGAGAGTTTGGGCCACACATCTACAAAATATTGATAGCATTCCCAAACTTCCAGGAGATTCTCAATAGGAAACCTACGATGGGTTACACGCTCTAGATCCAAGATAAAAGTCTCTCAAACACAATAGAAATATTTCATTTCGTAGCCCTTAAAGCATCACAAACTCATAAGAAATATTACTTTCAAAAACCTTTGCAGAAATTCTTAGGTGAAGTTCCATGTCCAAAAAAAGACGACCTCAATAGTCGGTCACAATGTCGTAGTTCCCGAAAGCGTTGGTCAACAAAGTCAACTCAAGAGTGTGAAATGATGCAAGAGATGTTTCCACCATGCAAACCATCAAATGAGTTCGTCCATTAACGATGAATTCAATACTCATCGCCGAAAGACTCGTTCACACCACCCATTACGAGCCCCAATCTCATGACCACCACCTGAACACGAAATTTAATGGCGCACCCTAGAACCATGCTCTGATACCAAATTGACACGCCCCGACCCAAAAAATCCATTTAGGGCATGAAGGTCAAGGTGTGCTGTCCGACATCTGAATTATGACGTCTAGATGACGAAAGCCATTTGAGTTAAAACGACACGTTTGGAGAGCCGGGTGAAACCTAACCGATGAAAACCGATCAATTTTCACTTAACAGCGGAAGCTTAGAGCATAAACGAATTAAATTGATGATCGTAGACATAAATTTTACGTGCTAGTACCCGATTTTCATGTTAGCGTCATTCCTAGCCTAGGAGTGAGTGTTAGAGAAGCATCCAAACTCCTCAAAGTACGTGCACGCCACAGAAACCTGAGGGGTTTTGTAAAAAAAACAAAGGGTGAGTGGATCCAGTCGTTATTTCAGTGTAAAACCATTTTCAATAAATAATCTTTAACCCCATTTTTTGAATAAAACCAAAACAGTTATAATATACTTGCACGAAATATGAGATATAAAATAACGATCATTAAATATTAATTTAACTAATATGCACAGATGAGCCATGTAGAAACCATAAATATGTCTCAATATCAACCCATGTCATAATTGCTCATGAGTCACCTTGAGCCTCATACTCAGAACATACACTGACTATCCTAAGCCCCTTAAAACTGTACATACACACTCCCAGGAACTGAAAACCAGCGCCTACTTGTACCAAGAGTCGAAAAACAGGTCCACGAGCGATTTAGGGGCTGGAAAGCCACTTAAATCTGTTCAAAACATCCTAAAAGTATACCCCACGCACCCGCCACGCACTGGTGAAACGCCAGAAAAGTGGCTCACGAGCCCCCACACATTAGTTGGGGGCCTCATGCTCCGGTAACGCTCGCCCACGCGCCCCCATGCATGCGTCTCTGAGCTTTGTACTTGTGCTATAGTGGTCGCACATGTGCACACTCTCAGATATGTCATACACATGGCACAGTGTCACACGTGTGGAATATTCTAGGTAATATTCCCTGACAGACTTCTACTTCGACACTGTTAGAACCTAACAGAATATGCTAATGTCGTTAGCATTTTAATTTCTAACAACATCCGTCAACTTTGGCGGTAGGTCTAGTCGCTGAAGTCTCGCCAAAGAAGACGACTAGACCACCCCTCCACTTTGTCTCCTAGGTGAAACCTTTGAGTTTGTGAGTCCTAGATTCTCACAGTGTTGGTCATTCGATCGAGGATGTACAAAGAGAGAGATGTTAATGGTTCATTCGTCTGAGTTTGAGGTATCGATACAGGGGCGATTAGCTGGTGGGTTGTGTGATCATGGTTACGGGTTCTAGTGTACGATTATTTGGACATTCAGAAGAGAGCATTGAACTCTCTGGGGGTTCTTCTAAGACTAGGAGACAACGGGAAAAAGGGGGTACAACACAAACTGGGTTTTGCGTTGATTTGGGTTGGTAGTCAAACAAATGAGTCTTTGTAAAATATGTCATTTGGGTCAACAGATAGTGGGCTTAACCAGCATTCATACTAAACAGATTTTAAGGGCTCAATATATAAGCCCTAATAGGTAAACAATTTATTTTATGGGTTTGGGCCCCCGAAACCAACATTCACAAGACCCAACCTCGTTAATTAATCCAACGCAGTCCCTAATAAAAATCCAAGTGGTTTAATTTGGGTAGAAAGGTTAATTTCCTAAATTTCCGATACGTACTTTTCGATACGGGATGTATCAATGCCGCTTTCATGGCCCATATAAACTTCCATTGGCAGAAGTGTTATGGCGATTGGAATTTCGAGCTCCATGCAAACTACGAATGCTAGAGGTTGCATGATCTAGCAAAGGCAAATCTTCCAGAGGAGATGCACAGGGACAAGTTGGAGAGGGGGCTCTGGTTATGCGACAAATGGGTAAGTGACAGATTTATGGTTATTTAACTTTTTATTCATTTTAATGATAATATTAATTTACGTGGTTCCATATTAGTAATAATTGTTTTTCTAATGTGCAGGTAAAACCAAAGGCCAACAAGGCGAACCGGGTAAAGAAGAAATTTGAGCACCACAAGCGATCACACCCCCTTGTTGGCTAGACAAGAGGCCCGTTGCATGGCTGGGTTGTTGTTCCTGGAAGTAAACGCCTTGGAGGCGGTTTATGTTGGGTGAGGCAGTTACGTAGCTAACACTATTCACATAAATTCAATGTTTGTGGTCATTAAATATTTTATTGTTTTTAATTAATTAATTTTCTAATTATTAATTCATTCCAATTTGTAGGTGGCCATGGTGGAGGACATGCAGGAGACTCGGGAACAACTAACCTAGTAACAACCTGAGGTCCCGCTGCAAGACCAACTACTAGAACCTAGGAGGTCGATTGCCATCCTAGAGCACCACCTTGGTCGGAGATCTGCGAAAGTTGTCTGGGGCGTCGGAGAAGGGCGCTTTCGGGATGTCTCGAGCTGGTTCTCTAGTTCATCCCAGGGAGTCCATTCTGAGGAGGCCTCTCAGTTGCAGGGCAACATGGAGAACCTCCAAAGCAAAGAATACCGAGCTTAAGGCTGGGAATAAATGCCTCGAGATCCAACACCTGCAAATGCAGGCCTAGAATGCGCAAATTTAAGCCCAACTTGCACTCTTATTCATCCAAATAAGTCAGCATGTGCTGGATGGCCTTAGCTCGCAGTCCTAGGACCAGAGTTGACAGCTCGCCCAGGATGATGCTCATCCACCGCCGATATATGACAACAATAATAATTTGATAACTCGGTTACAAAAGCAAACAAGAAGATGAGAAACATAAGACCAAAGGCACCCAACAAAGTGCCTCATGACACATGGTTTGGTCTAGTGCCCTTTTATTATAATTTAGAAAAACCCTAAACATGAGTCAATAAGTTGAAGATGAAATGACTTTTGAACTTGGAATGGCATTGATGATGACTTGCGCATGCCCATTCTTCCTCGTATCTACTCGATTCCTAGCTTTTCCCTCACATATATAGCAAATTCGTAGACCTTTTGTCGGTCAGAAAGAGACTTGGACACACTCTCCTTCTCTAAGCACCTCTTCGCCCATGTAATGAGCTTTGGATTCTCTACCTCCACACTGAAGTTGCCGAATTTTTCATACACATAAAACCAGCTATAGAATGGGAGCAGCACCACGTCCACGAATCCCATGGTCGCGCCTCCAAAGTATGGTTTATCTGCGAGCTCTCCTTCTAACAACCCAATGCACTCGAAGAATTCCTTCTTTGCTACGTCCCGTTCTTGTCCGTTTGTGGTCCATATCCTCCACCCAATACCATATAGCTGCAAGTAATTGCAATTATTTCATGGTAACATAGGGTGTCTTTATCTATTATCTATAATAAACTATTTCCGATCAATCCAAATTTTCACTTCATATTTTGGACCTCGGATACATCAACAAATAGTTTGGACTCTAGATATTTCAACACGTTGCTGCGGGACTATTTGATTGATTATTAGTATAAATTTAATACAAAATAACATATATAAATAGATGCATTATTAGCAACATATTCCAAATTCTCATTATTAGCAAGATATTCACATATATCATCATTTATTCATCTACATTTTTTTTTACAAGCATTATAGTAATATTGAATAATTATCTATAAGCATGTTAGAATTCAAAAAATAACAATAAGGATTATTTTTCCGGGAAAAAAAATTATTTTCATCAACTAAACCACCTGTTATGACCTAATTAATAAAAGGGTAAATTGTAACTTTACTATGCACAATAAAGAAAAAGGAAAAAATTAAGGGTAAAATAGTCAAATCACTATTAATGAGTAGTGAATTTTGAGCATAACTTTAATATATATAAATTCTTTAAGAGTGTATTTGGACGAAATATCTCTAATTTATTGAAAATTTACAAATTTCATAATTTGCAATTTCTTAATTTGTAGTTTTTTGTGTTTAGATATCAATTTTAAAAATCATGAAAATTACAATTTAACTTGTTTCCATCATTTGGAAATTTTTTCCCCTTAAGACAAAATGTCCCAAACAAAGTAAAACTGATTTTCCACTCACCAAATGTCCCCCTCATGCTAAATGACCTATTTATTTGTTGAAACCAAATGCACCCTAATTGTATTTTTCATGTAAACCATAGTCATCTTTGTAATTTATATCGTAAATTCTAAACTGAAAGTGCTTAACCAGAAAAACATAAACATATATAAATTTCAAACAATATTTTTTACCTACCCTAATCAGTCAAAATCCTTTAAACACAACATCAACCCAAAATATAAGGAACTAGTCATTTCAATCATTTCAAATCAACACACATTCCCAAACATGAGGGAAGTAGTAAAGTAGTAAACTTACCTTCTGGTTGATGTAATCAGCCCAGAACTTGGCGTTGGCTTTAAGGTAAGGATCAGAGGGAAAGAAAGGAGCTCTATCATTCCAAACCTCATCAATGTACTCAAGCTCAATGAGGGACTCACAGACCGGTTTGCCATTGTGAATGAGGACCGGGATCTTCTTGTGAACCGGATTCATCTGGAGCAAGAGTGGGCTTTTGTTAAACAAGTCTTCCTCTTTGTACTCATACTCAATGCCCTTCTCAGCCAGTGCGATTCTAACCCTCATCCCAAATGGGCTAGGCCAGCAATCTAACAAGATCACCTCGTCTGGCATTATAATATTCAAGAATGAAAAACCAAAGCAAAGTTTCAAGAGTATGAAACTTTAGCTAAGATGATATATGAAGCAGAAGGTGCGTTCTATATATATTTGTTAGTATTAATGAGTATTTATGAACAAAATATTCATGCCAGCAGCAGCAGCAGGGTAGGCCTGAATATTTAGGGGAATTTGTAAGACTTTAAATGATGCAATAAATGAAAACACGAAGAAAAAAAATAGCATAAATGATGCCATAATAAAAATTTTGAATTAAATATATACAGTATCTTTCAAAAAAAAAATTCAATATCTTACTAAAAGTTAAAATCACTAATTAAATAACTTCCTTACATTTCCTCAAAAAATAAAAATAAAAATTCCTTACCTACTTCATATATCATCTTTCCTAACAAAATATGGCTTAAAAAAAATTACAAATAAGGCTACGATTTGAATTTAAACTATTAAGAGAGCTATTCCAAAAGAAAACGATTTTCTTGCAAAAAAGAAAACGATGGATTTTGTACATAAAAAAAAAGTAAATAACGAAAAAGAAAAAAAGCAAAGAAACAAAGAAGGAAACTATTGACAATAAGGGGTTTTGTAGCAAAAAGAGAAAAATGATGGATTTTGTAGCAGAAAAATATAGAAAAAAAATGATTTTCTTTTGAAAATGATGGATTTTCTAACAAAATGAGGAAAATGATGGATTTTCTTGCAAACAAAGTAAAACGATGGGCTTTGTACGAAAAGAAAAAAGAAAAAGAAAACTATTGAAAATAAGGGATTTTGTACCAAGAAGAGGAAAAGGATGGATTTTGCAGATGTAAACAAAAACAAAAATGAAGCTAAAACAAAAGCTGGGAGCATTGACATAAACGAAATTACCAATCCGTACAATAAGGATATTAGTGAGAATTGTTTATTATTTATTCAATATATACATATTATATGCATAAAAAAAACAAATTCAGAGTATGACGAAAAACAAAAACAAAAAACAAAAAACAAATTCGGGGCCCAAAATTGGAGGCCTTGTGCGGTGACACAACCTGCACCATCCCAGGGCCAGCTATGAGCAATAACAGTGCTGTATTAGTCAAATTACGACTCAGAAGATGCTTCCAATTTCATGCAATGATGTCACTATTTGTGGCGTAAAATCCTGCAATTTTTTGTTCTTCAATCTTTTGATAACTGTCATTTCAGTTTTGGTCACTTTTCAATATACAGAAAGTACAAAAGAGTACTGTGAGTATAGTGATATTTATACCTACTAGCTACTCCAACAAGTAATTGATAATTTGAATTTATTCGCAATATTAATTGATGGCTGTGGAACCCAAAATCACCGGAAAAATGTGGAGCTGCCACGTGGCCCATAATTTTCAAAATGACCAAATTGCCCTTGGCAATAATACTTGTAAGCACAAGCACCGGACATGGCCCAAACCAGAATGACATGTGGAAGCCTCTCCACCCTCGATTTGTATAACACGTGTTAGCATGCAAATTGATGAGCATTTGTCCCACATCGAAACTATGGAAATTGAACATCTCACTCACCCCTATATAAGAGGTAAATTGATGAGCATTTGTCCCACATCGAAACTATGGAAATTGAACATCTCACTCACCCCTATATAAGAGGTAAATTGATGAGCATTTGTCCCACATCGAAACTATGGAAATCGAACATTTCATTCACCCCTATAAATAGCAAGGCACATTTCATTTCCAAGTTAAGTTGATTCTTCGCTTTGAAGTATATCTTTTTCCTCTCTCAAAGCTAACTTAGGCATCGGAGTGTTCTTGGTCGAACAACCCCCCGGGTAAATCGATCGAGACAACGATAGCTAATTGTTTGCTGTTTGCAGGAATTGTGAGAACTTTTCGCGGCGGGTTCGATTTCTACTTCAACAATTGGTGCTTTCATTGAGAGCTATTGAGTATACTCAGAAGAAGCTCTCTCATTTGTTCATCGTTCATCTTTCTTCGTTCGTCGTTCATCGACATTGTTCGAAGATTTTGAACGTTGTTCATCATTCATCTGGAATTTGTTCATCGTTCATCTTTCTTCGTTCGTCGTTTATCGACATTGTTCGAAGATTTTGAACGTTGTTCATCACTCATCAGGAATTTGTTCATCGTTCATCTTTCTTCGTTCGTCGTTTATCGACATTGTTCGAAGATTTTGAACGTTGTTCATCACTCATCAAGAATTCGTTCATCGTTCATCTTTTTTCGTTCGTCGTTCATCGACATTGTTCGAAGATTTTGAACATTGTTCATCGTTCATCTCTCTTCGTTCGTCGTTCATCGACATTTGTTCGAAGATTCTGAACGTTGTTCAAATTACCCATCAACAGCTTTCCAAATTCAAAATTCTTCGAATCGGCATGGCTAAGGCTCGTCGATCCGCTCAGTCAGCCGGAGAAGGTATTTCTGCCTCAACAGCTCAGACGAGGAATGAAGCTCACATAGAAACTCCGGAGAAACGCCCAGCTCAACTCAGGCGCGTGTCTATGGAAGCGCCCCTTGAGACACTCGAAGGGAGGCCAACCTTCAGTTTTGGAGCATTCCCCTCTCCAGCTAACCAAGTACCCGCGCTAGGGGAAGGAACTTCGACTTTACAACAAGCGAATGAGAGGTTGATGGGAAATGCATCACGACATGATCGACCCATAACAAACATGGTCCTAAAGGACTTTCTGGACGGATGTCATGACATCTCAGGGAGAAGTCGTCACCAACCTCCCCAAGACAATTTGGCGCAGCAAGTTGAAGGGTTAAACAAACAAATTCAACTTCAGTCAGAGCTCTTGCAGCAACTCCTAGCAGGGAGACCAATCCAGGAGCGGGACGGACGATCCACGTCACGTGGCCGACAAGAGAATGCTCAGGGACGACCTAGGAAAGAGCAGGCCCGCTGCCAAACAATGTCACAAGATACTTCGCTGGGAAACTCTGGAGAAGAAAGTCACGCTCATCAAGCAAAAATCCCACAATGCCTAAATCCGTTAGTACGTGAACGGCTAGGAGGTAGGACTGGGGCAACTTCATGGGCAGAGCATTCACAGCACTCACGTGGGGGCAGGGGGCAACTTCGAGCTCAAAACAAAAACCCAAAACGATCTGCCCACGACAGTAAAAGGGAAGAAGCTCAAAGAGTTTCTCAACAATTAGCAAAAGAGGACTCATCGGCTCAGCAAGGAGCATTGCGGGCTAATGATGTTCAAAAAATGCTGGACATGCACCTTCGTGTTCAACAGGGTGGCGATCTAGAAGACGATCTACGTCGCCAAATACAGCTCTCTACGCCCTTCATAAGGGATATTGAGGAGGAGCCATTCCCCCAGAGGTTCGCAACACCAAATTTCACTCCATTCAAAGGATCCTCCGACCCAGTAAAACACATAGATCATTTTCGAGGAGTCATGATCCCCCACAGGTCTAACGATGCACTCATGTGCAAAGTTTTTCAAGCTTCCTTTCAAGGCCAAGCCATGACTTGGTTCAATCATCTCCCCCCGAGGTCGATTGAGTCCTTCGAAGAGTTGGCTTTGACATTTGTGAAGGAATACGCACAACTTCGGACAATCGAGGTGAAAGACGACCATCTTTTCTCTGTCCGAAAGAGAGCAAAAGACACTCTGCGACAATACATACGGAGATTTTGTGAGGAGAAGTCTCGCATTATCGGCTGTAATGACTTTGTTGCGGCAATGGCATTCAAGCAAGGACTCCCTCGAGACAGCCAGCTTTACGGGGACATCGTCATGAGCAATGCGCGAAGTCTTTCCGAAATACTTTCGCTAGCAGAGCGACATGCAAGTTGGGAGGACGAGAAGCGCGCCGCTCATACTCATGGCCATGCTGGGACTAGCGAAAAGGCCTCCGATGAGGATGAACCCCATGGAAAGTCTGCAACTGGAAAGCTCAACAAGCGAAAGGCAGGGCAACACTCCCAAACGCCAGTTATGGGGAAGCCTAACTTGCAGCTATCTTTACCAGCCCATCAGATCCACAATGAATGTAAGAACAAGCCATGGTTTAAGAAGCCAGAGCCAGTCAAAGGCAATCAAGAGAATGCTGATAAAACCAAATGGTGCGCCTATCATGAATGTTATGGGCACAATATCAGCACATGTATATCTTTCGAAAGATATCTCCGAAATCTCCTGAGGGAGGGGCATTATACAGACTACATCAAAAACAAGACTGTAAATCACATGGAGAACAAAGAGTCAAACGAGCCAGTGTCAAAGGTGATCCGCATCAACTAGACGCAAGTCAACATTAGAAAGACATAAAACTCTATGGAGCTTTTCAATTTTGCTTTTCAAGTTGCCTTCTGAATTCAAGTATCAATGAAATGAGATTAACAAATTGATTTGTTCACCATGTACAATTTTCAAAGCTTATTCTCTCTAGTGTAAAAAGCCTTCATGATCGAAGCATCCAAGCCTTCGTCATCGAAGCATCTAAGTTTTCGCCTTGCGAAGCATCTAAGCCTTCGCCATGCGAAGCATCCAAGCCTTCGTCATCGAAGCATTCAAGCCTTCGCCCTGCGAAGCATCTAAGCCTTCGCCATGCGAAGCACCTAAGCCTTCGTTATCGAAGCATCCAAGCCTTCGCCTTGCGAAGCATTCAAGCCTTCGCCATCGAAGCATCAAAGCCTTCTGAGTCCTGCAAATTTCTGTGCAGCAGGGAGAGCTCATCTCGAGTGGTATCTCGCTCATTTTCTATCAGCATCCTCTCTGCACGGCTCATCTCCAACTCGCCCATTTTGGCTTCCGATGTGAAATTGAGACCTCAAGTTATCTTAGTTATCGCAATCTCACATCAACAACATAACTTTCCATTTCTGCCTGCCCTTCGCATCAAGATGGCACATTCGTAGGGCCAGAACGGAAAGGTTAGGAAAGAAGTTGCTCGGTATGCTTATGGGTTAGGAAAGAAGTTGCTCGGCATGGTTTTTTCTCCCAAGAACCAGTAAGTCCTTGTTTATTGTCCTTCTTCTGAACAACGGTCTCCTTCAAGCACAGTGGAACGCACAACCACTCCTTGATCGGGATGTCTGAAAGCCTCGCGCCATTCATGGAGAAAGCAGCCGGCTCATGTCCCGGAACTCTGGAAGAACATCTGTCGCCAAGCTCCACGAGAACGTCGTTTGGAAAGGAATTTTGATTGCAAGCCTTCCACTCCATGAGGTCTTCAGGCTTCTCAAAATCCATATCTTTCCCTCGGAATGGACTTAGGCCACGAAAACCGCCACGCTCCCACAGGACAAATTTGCTAGGTCTCTCGGCATCTTGACGCATGGCGAGCATGTATGTGGTACTAGCAAGAGTCACAGTAGGTGTGATCCTGCCTACCAATGCTCACTAGTCACGTCCGCAAGTGCACTCAGTCACCACCAAGTCCCCGTCGACTGTTCGGCCAAACTCCGTCCACGACGTGACATCGTGAGAGTATAAGGAACGATTTTACAAGATCAATTTGATAAATCCTTACCTCCAGCTAGTAGAACTCAAGCTCGATTTTTCGAGGATTTTGAAGCTTCTGTTCTTGCTCGATACGGCATCAATCCTCCCCGTTTTTGATTTGGATCGGTTCGAATTAGTCCCAGGAGACTTAATCCAGTCTCAATTTTGATCCTCAAGACTCACGAATTCGAATTCGAATTTTTACCACAAATTTCCAAAATTTCGAAAATCTGCAAAACCAGCGACCCTCTGTCCTTTGTGTTTGTTTTGCTCCAATTCAGACTCTCTAATCTCTCATTCTCACAATCGAATTGCTCTGCTATTTAACAAAATCAAGGTTTGGACAAAATGATTGAGTTTTCCCTAATTAAGGGTTTAGGGTCCCTAAAATCCTTGATTTCCTCCATGTTGTCTAGACAAAGCAGCAAGAATCATTGGTAGGTAGCATGAGTCAGCGTCCACCGTTCGCTTGTCTCAAAAAGACCGTTTTGCCCTTCGCTTCTAAAATTACGAAAATGCCCCTCGCCTTCGTAGACACATAACCTTCGCATCCGATCTCCGATTTCGGCATGCCACCTGTCTATGGATTCGTATCAACTCGACCTATGTAACGGTCTCTGGCCCTCGTCCTTTGGACCCCCCGGTTCAAAAGACAACATTTTGCCCATGCTTGGGGGTAAAATGGTCATTTTGCACATTATGTCCGATTCACACCACTAAACCCAGAATAGTCATTCTAAAACTAAAAATGGACTTTTTACCTTTATAACCAGGGGCAAAATCGTCAAATAAACACTGAATCGATTCTTGAACCCAACGGTAACTGGTAACCCGGTAATATAAGACTCCAAACAATGTACATCCCTCCGGATTCCCTGAATACCGAATCGATGTGGGGGCATTTGTGGAACCCAAAATCACCGGAAAAATGTGGAGCTGCCACGTGGCCCATAATTCTCAAAATGACCAAATTGCCCTTGGCAATAATACTTGTAAGCACAAGCACCGGACATGGCCCAAACCAGAATGACATGTGGAAGCCTCTCCACCCTCGATTTGTATAACACGTGTTAGCATGCAAATTGATGAGCATTTGTCCCACATCGAAACTATGGAAATTGAACATCTCACTCACCCCTATATAAGAGGTAAATTGATGAGCATTTGTCCCACATCGAAACTATGGAAATCGAACATTTCATTCACCCCTATAAATAGCAAGGCACATTTCATTTCCAAGTTAAGTTGATTCTTCGCTTCGAAGTATATCCTTTTCCTCTCTCAAAGCTAACTTAGGCATCGGAGTGTTCTTGGTCGAACAACCCCCCGGGTAAATCGATCGAGACAACGATAGCTAATTGTTTGCTGTTTGCAGGAATTGTGAGAACTTTTCGCGGCGGGTTCGATTTCTGCTTCAACAATGGCGAATGTTTTATTTTCTTACAGTGATATTTCTACCTACTAGCTACTCCAACAAGTAAATATTGCGAATGTTTTATTTTCTTACTCCTATATTATGTAAGTTGTACACTTGTACTACTACTTAATTGCCCTTTTCCAAGTAGGCAAGGATAGAAGTCCACAACATTTATATGTTAGGGGTGTTAATTAGTTCGTTAAAACTGACTAAAAAATTGGACCGAACTAAAACCATAACTAAAAAGCTAAATTGAAAAAAATGGAACTGAAGGGAACCGGAATTGGTTCGGTTTTTTTTATTTTTTAGTTTCTTAGAACTGATTTGGACCAAATGAACCTAAAAATCCATCCTTAACGAATCTACATCGTTTCCTCTATTCACTTCGATAATATTGAAGCAATGTAGAGACGCAGACTAAGAGCACACCCTCCGACCCTCATCTTCGTTTTCGTCACTTTGTCCTCTCACCCTCACGTCTTTCTCAGAGACTCGCATCAACACTTCTCCCTCATCTCTCCCTCAACCTCAATCTTCCCATCTCAAGCACATCCATCTTCATCAAATCCGACCTTGTTCTCATTTCATCGATCTCATCGTTGATCCTCATCGATGTCATCGATCCTCATCCATGTCATCAATCCTCATCCAGTCATCCATATCATCAATCTCTTTGATCTCATCGTTGATCGATCTCATCAATCTCAGTCTCTCACCCCCATCGATCTCATGTATCGCAGTCTTTCATGCCTCATCGAAACCTCACCGGACTTACACCTTATCGAACTCTCACCAACCTCATGCCCCATCGAAGCAGGAAAAAAAACTGGTAAAATTGGTCAAGAATCGAACTAAACCGAACCAATCAATTTTTGGTTCAAAATGAAATTAAGAGCAGGAATCGTTGATTCAAAATCGGTTCACCAATTGGTTCAATTATAATTTTGGGAAAAAAAATCAAACTAAAAAATAAATTAACACCCGTCGTGCATGCCCAGCCAATGAGCTAATATCCTACGATTTTGGATGCAAAGTTTCAAAACATAGCCTTATGGACGATAATTTTACGTGAAGATGATGGTAAACAGAGCATTATGCCGCATGCATAAGTTCCATATCAAATCTTTGAATTTATTTTCTTTGTCATTCAATATTAACGCTTTTTATTGTACCATTTTACATGTTTTCAGTAAGAATAATACTTGTATTAATTTCATTTTTAGCTAGAGTGCCTATTTTTTAAATTATTTTGATTTTGATCAAATCAGTTTATTGTTTGCATATAATTTTATATATTGTTGAAGCATTAAATGTTCCAACAGTCGATTATACGTCGTCCAATCACTAGATGACACGTGTCCTTCCTCGTAACCTGTCAACTTAAGCGAATAACGGGTTTCCCGTTAGTACGGGCACCGGTGTGGTGCCGGCCTAAGGTTCTCCGACGGTCAAGTCAGTAACTTTGTTCGTAAGAGTATATAGTAAATGGTAAATTGGATAGAGTTGTAGTAATAGTATATATTAATTACCTTTATTGGAAAATGTGTACTTCTTATATATGGGTAGGTAGGATATTCAATTCTCATAGTTTCGATATGCGACAAATACTGATAGGACCCGCCCCGATCCCCTTGGGACCACCCGAGAACGTGCCTTGCTCTCGTCTGACACCCGACCTTAGAATACCAATTTTACCCTTAAAGGAAACTCAAATGCATAAATATCCAAAATAAGTCATACAAGTCGTCCGAAAATAAAACAGTATCAGACAAGGGAAATCTTAAAACACAAATAATGAACACGACTCCTAAAGTTTCCTCACATGCCGACCTACCCAGAAGTAGGGTTCAGGTGTGCAACGTTAACTTATGCATCTACCTCATGATCCTCGTCTGCCTCAGTAGCACGGTCTGGAGGGATCAGTAAAACAATAAGGGTGAGTGAGCCGAAAACTCAAAGTTTTATAAAACAGTTCATCATATCGAAATCATATAGCTTTACCCCACCGTTTTCCAAACATGCATGCATCAGTATCGAAAACCATAATAGCATATCATATAGCCATAAGCAGGGTAATATAACCATAGACTCAGTACTACACTACACATCTCATCCCTGACATCCAAGTTGTCTGACGTCCTAGACGCCTAATAAGGTCACAGTCCAAAGGCTACGAGTGCCGCTCGAGGTCTCAATCCTGAGTCCAAATCCTGAACCAAGTCCGGGTATGGCATCCCAGATGCCTGACGTCCTAGACGTCTAACATATGCAATCCTGCTCCTGTGTCACTCTACGGTCTGTTCTCTCCGTAGAATGACCCCTCGCAAGTAATGCACTGTGACCACTCCGGTGTACCAACATCCGGAGGAGACACTATCACTAGGCTAGATCTATACAGTGCAGAACTGGAAGAAGCATCAATATACGTAATTGAACCGCAAAACAGTGTATAAACAACCAGACGGGTCTCATGCCCAAAAACTCGTAGTACGTGCAAGAATAATAACTCAAGGCAATTCAAATACTCAGTTTGATCATATAATATAATACCTAAAACAACTATGCATGCAAGTGTTATACGAAATCAAAGGCCCACTCACAGTACGATCCCGCTGCAAAACCAAGCGTATAACCTGTCTTGGTGCTATCGTACAATCTCTGTCATGTCCAAAGTTTACGTAAAGGTCACTACAAGTCACTACTACTCAACCGTGTAATCTTAGACTGAGACCGGCCCGGGAAAGCCACCCGAACACGCTTCCCGAGGCAATAAACCCTATTTTGACCAACTTAACGATCTCTGATCGACACGAAACTACCGTCATTGGATCCGAAACATCAAAACCTAAAGGGTAGTGATGGTCCCACATAAAATACTATTCATACGCGACCCCACGCGTCAGTCAACGCGTCGGTCAACGCTGGAACAGTAACTGATGACATCATCGATGACGTCACTACTAACGTCATCGTTGACGTCATCTGATAGCTGTCAGGTCTAACATGTCAGGCTTTGACAGGTGTCACGTGTCAACAAGGGATTGGTCCAAGTCACTGCCTTGTAGTGCCATGTGTCAGGCCGGGATTGGGCCACGTCACTGACATGTCAGTGCTGACTATGCACTAACATGTGACACGTGTCGGATGATGACTAGGCCACGTAATCTTACAGGTCTAACATGACGTCATCATCCCCTACCTCGCGACTGGTCGACCAGGACGCTTGCAACCGAGTCGTACAGATCCACTACCTGACCCGACTGCCAAACCTTCATTTCTCAACCATTTTCTTCCTACTTTATCTCTAAATGTGCGTCTTCAACCCAGTATTAGTTCTAGAAACCTAAAAACATAAAAAAACAGCCTAGATCTGAAGGTATACCTCGATGAACAATGCCTCAACTTTCCGCCGTTGTTATCTTGTAGTTTCGGTCACTACTGGCCTCGAAACCAAGTCCTACATGCCCGTCTCAGTTCCTAGAAGTCATTAGGATCCATTAAAATGAGAAATACACGTGAAAACACAACTTCCATTTTCGGTCCAAAACACGGGTTCTCGGGTTTTTCTGAAACTCACCTTCCGACGTGGCTCTGTCATAGCTCTACCCCTTAACGGTGTCGTCTTCCCTTCCTGGTCGGTCCCTCAACTAGTTTCTCTCTCAGCCAGTCATGGTGGCTGATGGTATGGCGATCGATTTTGTGGTGGTTCTCGGTTAACACGGGTGGGAGATTATTTAGTGTTTGAAATTAATGAAATGGACGAATGGGGTGAGGAGAGAGATAAGAGTTACAATTTATATGGGCCAATCAATGAACCCCATCAGAAACCCTAGCTAACGGATGAGAGACACTTGCCACTCATCCAAGTATCCCTCACCTTGCTTTCGAGACCATAACTTTCCTGTACGAAGTCCGATTTCAACATGCCGCCTGTCTATGGACTCGCAAAGTCCTGATCTATGTTAGTTCCCGGGTCTAAAGTCAACTTTTTCCCTCACTTATGGCAAAATGGTTATTTCATATTATACTATTATTTACAAAAGTTCGGGGCGTTACAAATACTCCTCGATTTACGTGCTGACACGTGTTACGTAGATTGAGGGTGGATAGACTTTCACGTCGCATCCCGCATTGGGCCCGGTGTTGGGGTTGTGTAAGTACGGTGGTTTTGGGTCTTGAATGGAGTCTGAGCTTTAAGTATACGGCCCAGTGGGTCTGGTCAGATATGGTGTCAACATATATAATTACATAATTATATCATATTATATATATAATTATATAATTATATCATATTTATATCTAAAAGTCAATATATATATATATATAAATCAATTGTATTCTTGATAAAAAAAAATTGAAGTTTGTTTCTTTTGTTTCACATAGGTATTTATTATACATATACTAAAACTCCTAAAGTCTTGAGACTGTGCAATAAAAATGAATGAATAGTATTTTTCCGATTTTACCCTTTTCACTTGTCTTCCTTATGTGAATTGTCCTTAGCTTTTTTTCTTCCATTTCTTTTTTTTTTTTCATAATGATTCTTCATCCATCTCCGTTTTCTCATTCATAATTTGTTTCTCCTTAGATTTTCTTCCTTGCATTTTCTTCTTCTTTCTTTCCGAGTCTTGATCCGCCTTTTTTTTCATAATTTATTTGTATAACATCTTCATAAGAATCGATCGATTTCAAGAATCAAAATAGACTCAAGCTTGACCTAGAATTGTGTTATTAAAATTGTGTGATTCTTGCAGCTTCGAGTCTCCATTCCTGCTCTTCTTCAGGCGTCTTCAATCTTCGATACTAATTATTCCGATTTCTTTGCTCACCCACTTCGACTTCTCAAACTTCTTCAATCTTGGTTCATAAATTGCTTAGTTAAGTTTTTCTTCATCGATCTTAATTTCCATATCTCGGTTTCATCCTTCTCAATCTTTGATTGTCAAGTTTTGTTCCCTTTCTGAAATATTTTTTTAAAAAAGATTTTATTGAACATTGATTGCATCTCTTTTCGATTCCTAAATTCTTAATCTATTAAAACTATTTATGAACTCTTGCATGTTGGCTTTTTTATGGTGTAAATGTAATCACGCAAGTTTGTGCCTTTGGCCGTATTTTCACAAATTTTAGGAAAATGAAGAAAATCAGTTAAAATGGCTGTTGAGCAAGAAAAAGTTGGAGCAGCAAAAATCCAGAGCGATTCGCACAAGGAAGCGTCTCTATTGCATCTGTAAATATAGAGAAGCGAGCAAACGATTCAGATAAAGACTTTGGCCATTGACATTTGAGTTTAGGTTTGAAATTCATGTCTTCCCTTTTGGAGAGTTTTAGTGGTGAGTTTTGTTTTCTATTTTATGAATCCAGCAATGGGATTTGTGAATTTGATTATGTGAAAATAGTTATGGAGTTTTTTTTTTTTTAATTTGTAAGTATGTTATGACTTCTTGACCTTCAACTTTTTATATCAATCATCAGCATGAACAAATAAATTATCACATGGAAGACATCATAGGTAACTCTCTCTGTTATTTGCTTTCAGCATTTTGAATATTTATTCGAGTGTTTTCTTTAATGGGTTTTTGTTATTGCTAATCTTTGAGGTTGATTATTCTTGTGCGTGGAATGAGTTTTTGTCATTGTTGATCTTTGAGTTGATTATTCTTTGGATAAACTATATAAAAATAGCCAAATTATATGATCAATTTCCAAAGTTACCTAAACTATAAAAAGTAATATTTTCATATCCAAATTATATAACGATTAACAATGGTTGTTCCGGTAAGGCATGTGAATCGTCCCGTAGATACTTTCGTAGCATGGACACATGAAAAACATCGTGCACTCTGGCAAGTTCTGGAGGTAATGCCAACCGATATGCCACGGACCCAATCCTCTCTGTGATCTCGTACGGTCCAATGTAACGAGGACTCAACTTTCCACGTCCGCCAAAACGGATAATTCCTTTCAATGGGGATAACTTTAAGAACACAAAATCTCCGACCTCAAATTCCAAGTCTTGAATCCATCGATCAACATAGCTCTTTTAGCGATCCTGCACCGCCTTCAATCTTTCCTTGATAATTCGAACCGTCTTCTGGGTCATGTCCATCAAATCCGGCCCCACTGCCACTCGATCTCCTATCTCCATCCAGCAGATAGGTGTCCTGCACTGCCGACCATACAGTCCCTCGTATGGTGCCATCTCGATACTCACCTGATAACTGTTATTATATGCGAACTCCATCAAAGGCAAATGAGTATCCCACGAATCCTTAAACTGCAGCACACAAGACCTCATCATGTCCTCCAGGGTCTGAATAGTCTCGGACTGTGCATCTGTCTGTGGGTGGAAAGCTGTACTGAAATGTAGATTTGTACCCAAAGTATTTTGTAAACTCCGCCAGAACTTGGAAGTGAAACACAGATCTCGATCAGACACTATCGAATCTGGCATACCATGAGTCGAATGATCTCTTTCACGAATATTTGAGCCAGTCGGTTTGGCTTATACGTCTCTTGTATCGGCAAGAAATGAGCTGACTTGGTTAATCGGTCTACAATCACCCAAACTCCATCAAAGACACTCTGTGTCCTCGGTAATTTGAAGACTAAATCTATTGTAATGTGGTCCCACTTCCACTCGGGAATCGGAAGTGGTTGCATGGCTCCATACGGTCTCTACCGCTCAGCCTTGATCTGCTGACAAGTCAAACACCTGCTGACGAACTCTGCAATACCTCTCTTCATATCTGCCCACCGATAATACTCATGGAGGGTACGGTACATCTTTATCCCTCCCGTATGCATAGCATAAGTAGAACTATGGGCCTCATCTAGAATCTCCGTCCGTAACTCATCTAGAATCTCCCTCCTGGAGTTGAGCCGCAATGATCCGATCGACTAGTACGGGCCGTACATGAAAATAGGCCAACAAAGCGCCCTGCTCATCCATCCCAAGCAAGACTCCGGCTCTTCGGAGTTCCACAAGTAAAGGAAGGTACACCATCCTATGGTGTGCAACTGATCCTACTGAATTTCTGCTAAGTGCATCCGCCACGACATTCGCCCTTCCTGGATGATACTCAATTGTACAATCGTAGTCCTTGATCAGTTCTAACCACCGTCGCTGCCTAATGTTCAGTTCCCTCTGAGTGAACAAATGCTTTAGACTCTGATGATCGGTGAATATCCTGCAAGTCACACCATACAGATAATGTCTCCAGATCTTTAAAGCATAGACCACCGCTGCCAACTCCAAATCGTGCGTAGGGTAGTTCAGTTCATGTGTCTTTAGCGGTCTCGATGCTTAAGCGATAACTCTGCCATTTTGCATCAGCACGCAATCCAAACCTTGCAACGATGGGTCACTGTAGACTTCAAACTCTCCGCTGTTATTAGGTAATTCAAGGACAGGTAAGGTAGTGAACCGATGTTTTAGTTCTTGAAAACTCTACTCGCACCGTTCGTCCCAAACAAACTTTACTCATTTCCTGTTCAAATGAGTCAACGGTGCGGCGATACTAGAGAAGCCCTCCACAAATCTTCGATAGTATCCTGCCAAACCAACGAAACTCCGTACCTCATTTACTGTCATCGATCTAGCCCAATTTATCACAGCCTCGGTCTTCTGGGGATTCACACTAATCCCATCAGTCAATATGACATGTCCCAGAAAATCGATGTTGTTCAGCCAAAGCTGACACTTGCTCAGTTTGGCATACAATTGATGTTGTCTCAGTTTCCCCAACACCAACCGTAAGTGCATCTCATGGGCTCTAGCACTTCTCGCGTATACAAGGATATCATCAATGAACACGATTACAAATTTGTCCAAATATGATCGGATGACTCGATTCATCAAATCCATGAATGTAGCTAATGCATGCGTCAGCCCAAATGGCATCACCAAGAACTCGTAATGCCCATATCTCGTCTGAAACACCATCTTCGGAACATCCTCATCAGCTATCCTCAGCTTATGATAACCTGACTGTAGATCAATCTTAGAGAAGTACTGTGTTCCTCGCAGTTAGTCAAATAGGTCATCGATCCTAGGTCAGGGGTACTGGTTCCTTACCGTCGCCCTGTTGAGCTGTCGATAGTCCACACACAATCGGAGGCTCCCCTCCTTCTTCTTCACAAATAACACCGATGCTCCCCACGGTGATGTGCTCGGTTGGATGAAGATCCATCAACTCTTGCAATTGAGTCTTAAGCTCTCGTAGCTCTACCAGTGCCATTCGGTACGGTGCCTGTGATATAGGTCGAGTGCCAGGGAGTAGTTCAATCATGAACTCAATCTCCCGATGTGGGGGTAAACCAGGCAGATCCTCCGGAAACACATCCGGGAATTCTCGTACTACCGGTATATCCTCGGGCTTCGGAGTATCACTGCGCGACTCCACAACATGTGCCAGATAACCCTGGCAACCCTTTCGCAGAAATTTAGTCGTGGTAAGTGAGGAAATCACTTCAGGTAGCGAATCGTCACGCACTCCCTGAAAAGTAACTTCCGGCAAACTCGAACATCGTATGATCACTTGTCTGCTACAACAGTCGATGAGCGAACCGTGCTCCGACAACCAATCCATCCCCAAGATAACGTCGAAATCGTATATGTCCATGACAATCAGATCCGTTGGTAGATCCACATCCTCTACTCTCACTGGACATCGTCTCAATACTCGGTTCACTATGTATATAACACCCATAAGTGTACCAACTCCCATCTCACTATCTAATGCTGATATCTCTCAATCCAACATGCCCGCACAACTCCGTGAAATAAATGAATGAGTAGCCCAGTCATCCATCAAAACACGAACAACAAGGTTAGATATATGAAGACTACATGTAACAACACTGGGTACCGCCCTGGCCTGTTGTTGTGTGACTGCAAATACACAAGCTTGTGGTCCGGCAGCCTAACTGCGCCCACTCGTTCCTCGATCCTCACTATGGACCCCGACTTGTCCTCAGCCTCTGATAGTTTTAGAAGCCGAACTCTGCACTGTACTGGTGCCTCCTGCATCGTTGCCCTTGGACAAAGTTGGGCAATCGCGGGCATAGTGGCCCGATCTTCTGTAAGAAAAACAGTTAACTGTCCTCGTCCTGTCCGCAGATCCACTAGATGCACCACTCCATGATGAATGTTGTCGAGAACCGGACCTCGTTCCTGATCTCTGAGGGCTCCCATATCAACCAGACCAGCCACGACCTCGCGAAGAAGATGGTGACCCTCTGTAATGTCTTCTTTTTGAGCCCCAATGGCTTACGGGTCCAAGATATGGGCGATCCCGAAGTCGCCCCTCACCTGAAGACTGTCGTGCCTGGTGTGCCGCCAGACTGGCCTCGACACGAACTGCTGCGTCGACCATGTCCCTCAGAGTAGCATAGTTGGTAGCTGTCACAGCAGCCCAGATATTCCCTCGAAGTCCAAGCTCAAACCGCTGAAACTTATCCTCTTCTGTGCCCACAAAGGCTGATGTAAACCGAGAAAGTCCTACAAATGTCTGCTCATACTTCGTCACTGACATATCGCCCTGCTCAAGCCATAGAAACTCTGTCTCATGAGCAGTGCGAAAGGATCGCGGGTAATACTGGTTCAGGAATCTCGCACGAAAGACATCCCAAGTAGTAGTGTGAACGGACCAATCCGACATCTCCACGCCGTACCACCACTGGTAGGCCCCGCCTTCCAGTTGGAAGGATTCCAATGTCACACGTTCGACCGGTGGGCAATGCATCATAGTAAAGATCCTATCCCATCTAGCTATCCATTCGTGAGCTTCCTCGGGGTTTGATCCCTCTCTGAAGTGTGTGGCTCCTAATCGTTGAGCCCGTTCGATACTCGCACACTCCATCTCTCTAGCTTCTTCCTCGTTAGTCCGTGCTTGAGGGATTCTTCTTGGAGGCATAACCAAATGTTTAAGAGGCATAGATTAGATAACAACATCTTTAAACGTCAAATGTACCAAGTAATCACCGCTAATCTAACATGCTTACCATAACCTATTGCTCTGATACCAAGTTGACAGGACCCGCCCTGATCCCCCTGGGACCACCCGGGGACGTGCCCTTCTCTCGTCTGACATCCAACCTTAGAATACCAATTTTACCCTTAAAGGAAACTCAAATGCATAAATATCCAAAATAAGTCATACAAATCGTCCGAAAATAAAACAGTGTCAGACAAGGGAAAGCTTAAAACACAAATGATGAGAACGACTCCTAAACTTTCCTCACGTGCCGACCTACCCAGAAGTAGGGTTCAGGTGCGCAACATTAACCTATGCCTCTGCCTCGTGATCCTCGTCTTCCTCAGTCGCACGGCATGGAGGGATTAGTAAAACAATAAGGGTGAGTGGACCGAAAACTCAAAGTTTTATAAAACAGTTCATCATATCGAAATCATATAGCTTTACCCCTCCGTTTTCCAAAGATGCATGAATCAGTATCGAAAACCATAATAGCATATCATATAGCCATAAGCAGGGTAATATAACCATAGACTCAGTACTGCACTATACATCCCATCCCTGACATCCCAGATGTCTGACGTCCTAGACGCCTAATAAAGTCACAGTCCCAAGGCTACGTGTGCTGCTTGAGGTCTCAATCCCGAGTTCAAATCCTGAACCCAATCCGGGTATGGCATCCCAAATGCCTGACGTCCTAGACGTCTAACATATGCAATCCTGCTCCTGAGTCACTCTACGGTCTGGTCTCTCCGTTGAATGACCCCTCGTAGGCAATGCGCCGTGACCACTTCGGGGTGCCAACATCCGGAGGAGACACTATCACTAGGGTAGATCTATATAGTGTAGAACTGGAAGAATCATCAATATACGTAACTGAACCGCAAAACAGTGTATAAACAACCAGAGCGATCCGCACAAGGAAGCGTCTCTATTGCATCTGTAAATATAGAGAAGCGAGCAAACAATGCAGATAAAGACTTTGGCCTTGACATTTGAGTTTAGGTTTGAAATTCATGTCTTCCCTTTTGGAGAGTTTTAGTGGTGAGTTTTGTTTTCTATTTTATGAATCCAGCAATGGGATTTGTGAATTTGATTATGTGAAAATAGTTATGGAGTTTTTTTTTTTAATTTGCAAGTATGTTATGACTTCTTGACCTTCAACTTTTTATATCAATCATCAGCAGGAACAAATAAATTATCACATGGAAGACACCATAGGTAACTCTCTCTGTTATTTGTTTTCAACATTTTGAATATTTATTCGAGTGTTTTCTTTAATGGGTTTTTGTTATTGCTAATCTTTGAGGTTGATTATTCTTGTGCATGGAATGAGTTTTTGTCATTGTTGATCTTTGAGTAGATTATTCTTTGAATAAACTATATAAAAATAGCCAAATTATATGATCAATTTCCAAAGTTACCTAAACTATAAAAAGTAACATTTTCATATCCAAATTATATAACGATTAACAAACTAGTACCTCTGTTAGATTTTCCATCAAATTTTCTGTTAAAAGTACACGTGTCAATTATTTAATTCAGTAAGCACAAATTTGGTAAAAACTATAAGGGCATTTTTGTCATTTTACTATTTTATCTTCATCATCCCCAACCCTTCTACATCTTCCCCAATTCATCATCTTCAACAATCTTCATCAATCATCAATTATCTCAAAAAAAACAAATTAGCAATCATCATCTCCCCTCTCTTCCTGAATCTAAAATCAAAATTAAAATCCAATTCAGATTTTTTTTTTATAAAAAAAACATACCCAGCTCCTCCATATCATCTCTCTTCGCCAATTCACCATCTACGCCCACCATATCATCTCAATTCAATTTCTCTTCCCCATTTTTTTCTCGCCCAATTCCCAACCTACATCAAATAAGAAGCATTAATTAAAATCCAAGCACCGATCTCAAATTCAAATTTGCTAATTGAATGAAAAATCAACGAGATCAAAATCCCAATGATTCAATCCAAAAAGGGATTGGTTGACTTACAACATTGACGAGAGTGACGACGTTAAGGAAAGTGGAAGTTCTACGAGAGGAGCTCAAGTTTTCCTCAACATCTTCGTTGGCACATATAGCGGCATCTTGGAGCATTGATACCGCTTAGACTAAGCATTTAAATAAATATGTAATTCAAATATATGCAATTTACCCCCTTTTTGTGTAGATGTAGTATTGATAAATAGAGATCGTTCTTAATCGGTCAAATTAGGGAACATTAAATATTGGTTAGTGAAAAATAATAATTAATAAAATAATAAATGAATAAACGAATTAAAGAATGAAAAGTATTTTTTTTGGGGGGGGGGGGGGGGGGGGACTAAGAATTGAAATGTGAATACTCATGCTAACTAGAATTTACAAATCATAGATTAGTTTCATAGACAAAACCGACACTTTTACATAAGTAAATTCAAATAAACAATCACATTTTTTAAACTACTCATACAAAGCATTTTCTTTAAACAAAAATTTTACCAACACTCTAAAATTTTGCTCATATTGAACCAATCACGAAATCTTACCTCAATTACTTCAATTACCAAAATACATTTTTCAATATTATAAATACATCGACAGCGCACGACACTTATAACATGATTCACCTCAAGTCTTATTAAATGCGGCGATAGTAATCAACATTAAATCTCTTCAATTGTATTCTAAGTTTACCGACATTGGCCAACACTTAGCGTTGAATTGAAGTTTAAGCATTAAAACATAAAAAATAACTAAAATTCATGAAGTAAAACACATGGAAATTGTATTCACATTTATAAATGTTAGAAAGAAAGTACCAACGCATATATTGAATTATAAGTAAAACTAAAACAATAACAAGAGTTTAAGTAGAAAAAATATTTTTTGACAAGGATCCCTGACAGCAGACCGAACCTTGTGAAGATGAAGGAAGAAATACGGGGAATTCGGTCTTAAAACTCTTGAATTGTCTTAGAATTACCTAGCCTTAGGTTTTTCTTAAGGAAAAAGAAAAATGTGTACAAAGAGAAGTCCACGCAAATCTAAGAAAAAGTAAAGAAAAATTAGAAGAAAATAACTAAAAGAAACTAAAAGAAATAGAGCAAAAGAGAGGAAGATGAGCCTCCCTTACAATGAAAATTGCCTCCCTATTTATAGAGGAAGTGCCAAAAAATTAGAAAATAAAATACAAATTAAAATAATAAATAAATAAATATTAAAGTGAGGAAATGATGGATTAATGTTGATTTATAGTTGAATTGTGCATGAAAACAGTGCAAAAGGAGCATAGCAAACATTGGTGGCAGGCTACTATGACACGACCCATTCCAATCCCCCTCGGGATTAACGCGGGATGTGCCATGCTCCCGTCTAACCCATGTGTGACACAAAGGGCCAGACAAAGGATAACCCAAACCTTAGCTCATTCGGGGCTTCTAGAATGGGCTAGGATCAGTGGAGGACTGTGATGTCTTGGTCTATGCTACATCCCGCATCCGTGATCAACCCGAAGGGCATTAAAAACCATAAAAGTTGTGAGTGGAAGAAAATAAATAATTTAGTAAAACTCATTTCACAAAAGACATTTTTTCCTTTCATTTAAAACCATGGATGCATACAAAAACCAGTTAATTCAAATATAATAAAACCGTTTATAAAACCAAAGCCATTTCCATCCTCAAATCATTAGGGCCTTAGCCCAAAACCATAATACCAAACTATGTGGGACTCAGTCAAAAACCGTAAATCCAAATCATGTGAGTTAGTACCCAAATCCATAAACACAAAAATCTGTAAATCTGTAAATCCAATAAAACACAGTTATACCAATCCTTAGCATCCCAGATGCCTAGCGTCCCAGTAGCCTGACGTCTAAGACGTCATGTCACGGTCTAGGCTACGCGTGCCGCTCGGGGTCTCTCTAAGCCTATCTATGACATCCCAGATGTCTAACGTCCCAGACGTCAAACAATAGCAATCCTGCTCCTGAGTCACTATATGGTCTGATTGCTCCGTGTAATGACCCCTCGCAAGGAATGCACCGTGACTACCCCAGTGTCCCAAATAGCTGAAGGAGACTATCCACATATCCACATATAAGGATGGTACATGGAAAACATTTTATAAAATCATTTCAAAACTGTTAGAAAGGGGTCCTTGCCCGGAATACCGTTAAATCTATTTCCTTTCTATAAACCATAAATGAGACTTATGCCCGATATCATAATCAACTGGGCCTCCAGCCCTAGTTAAATGGGTCTCAGACCGATACTTCATTAAATCAAATGGACTCCAAGTACGATAGTTTCCAAATCAAATGGGTCTTATGCCCTATTCCATATTTCTAAATCCAAAACCATTCCATTAAACCATCATGGAAATATCAGCACGTATAAAACGGGACCTTTCCTGAAATACCGTTAAATCTATTTCCTTTCTATAAACCATAAATGGGACTCTTGCGCGATATCATAATCAACTAGTCCTCCAGCCCAAGAGTTCATACTAAATGGGTCTCAGCCCGATACTTCATTAAATCAAATGGACTCCAAGTCTGATAATTTCCAAATCAAATGGGGCTCATGCCCGATTTCATATTTCCAAATCCAAAACCATTCCATTAAACCATCCTGGAAATACCAGCACGTATAAACACAATATAAAACCATAAACCTCAAAATACGTGTAAATACGTAAATCATAAATACCACAATCATAATCATAGAAATCACATATATAAAACATATAAAACAATTATGCATGCATCATATTTAGAAAACAAAACTCCACTCACAGACCGTCCTAGCTGCGCCTTGATATGCGTGCCATAAGCCTCTCAGGGGCTAATCCACTGTCTCCTGAACTTCCGGACCTGTCCAAATCACACCAATGGTCACTAACAGACTCTATAAGTTCATACGTAAGAAATATGAACAATACCAACTAGGGAAAGCGTCTCGAACTCGATTTGACCAACTTAACACTAACGTCAGCAAAAGTCAAAGCTGCCTCTGTAGGTCAACAGTCAACGGCTGACATCACATTTGACAGGTTCTAACAGTGCCACGTGTTAGCTGCGAACTAGTCCACGTCACTAACATGTTAGTAACACGTGGCAGTCGCTGATTGTGCCATGTCACTGACATGTCAGTGCTGACTGTGCATTGTCATGTGACACGTGTCGACCTACCATTGGTCCACCTCTAACAGCTGTCAGACTGACATGTCAGACCTGATATGATGATGTCATTAAATGACGTCATTGCTGACGTCATCTCATCATCAACCTCTCTCCAAGTCCTACAAACCGGGTCGCTCAGACCCACGGACCCAACCCGGTTTTAAAACCTCCATCCGACCACTGTTCAACTCTTGTTTTTTCTCATTCCTTTCGTCTTAACCCAATGAATTGATCCCGCTAACTAAAATCATGAAACAAGGTCTAGATCATACCTGTTCTAGGATGAACAGTGATCGGCCACCTGCAACTCCATTCTGCTGTCGACTCTGGCCACCATTACCCTCGTAATTGAGTCCCCTAAGCTTGTCTTGTCGTCTATAACCTCTTCCAAACCACCAAATCGATCAATCAACACCCAAACAACATTTTCTATTTTTGAACCCAAAAACAGGCTACGGCTTTTGGTTCTTACCTCAGCAGTGGCTGCCGTCCTCTGCCCCTCGTCCATCTCAGTCCTTCACGTTCAATCTCTTAGTCTCTCAGTCCCACATATGAACACAGAAGGGGATACGGTAGTGGGGTGGTTTGAGTGCTATGGGTTTGAGGGGTTTCACAGGTCAAGGGAACAAAGAAGATGAAGATAAAGATGAACCCTAATAATTGGGGTTTGGGCCAACCAGATCGGTGACACTTGTCGCTCATCTAGTGGGTCCTCCCCATATATTTATCCACTCAAACCAGGCCACCTGTCTAATTTCTCGATTTATGTGAATAGTATCGTAATGCGTTCTAAATCCGTAACTTTCCCGTCGAACGTCCGATTTTAACGTGCCTCCTTTCTATGGACTCGTAACGTCTCGATCTACGTAAAGGTCATTAGCCCTCGTGCATTTGATCACCCGGGTCAAAAATCAACATTTTACCCCAAACCCAAGGGCAAAATGGTTATTTTACGCCGTCCATCTGAATTCCCTCGACTAATGCCCGATTAGTCCCGATAAGCCTTAATGACTCCTTAATTAATCCCAAAATTCGGGATGAACTATTACATGCTGAGCTGGAGGAATGGGTTTCGGCAGGATGTAGCTGATAGGGGCAGGTGAGAGTCGGCAGAGGCGTGCAGAGAAGCAGGTAAGGTGTTCGGTAGGCGTGCGCTGACACAGGCGTGGGCTGTAGTGGCTGACACGCCGATAGGGGTTTGGTGACTTCGGTACACGTAAATCGAATGAGGAAAGGCGCCTTCGATCATTGCCTGCCAAAGGATGGACTGGGCTGGACCCGTCGATGGTATGTGGGCCGTGGGCTGGACGAGTTGGACTGGGCTTCTTGGGTAATTCTAGCTGCAATTTTTGGCTCCATAAAATATGGATTTGGTCTGATTCGGTAGCTTCCCACCGAATTTCCTTGAGATTTTTTATGGACTCCCTTGTTTTGGTTCATAATTTCTTCCTTATAATTCCAATTGGGACGATTCTTTCACCAAAATGCTCAAAATTCCATGATTTATTTATTTTTGCAAATTTCCCACAAAATAAATTATTTTCTCCAATTGTTTGGCATTTTTACATTAAAAGATAAGTATAAATGGTATAAAATAATATAAAATAAAGTTCAAATAAAGACCAATCAAGTATCAAGTTTGATAGTAGTAGAAACTCCTTGATTGCCTCCATCTTAGCAGAAGTTAATGATAAAATATCTGACAAAGAAGGTTATGGATCTGATTGAAACCCTAGAAATAGGAATTTGGAAATGAGAATGGTTTTTGTATTTGCAACTCGTTTCTATCGGGTTGGAATTGGGGATTCAGGTATATGGATCGAAATAGTGTCGGAAGAAAACAACGCTAATAAGGAAAGAGGAATTGTAGAAGAAGCTCTCTCTCTCTCTCTCTCTCTCTAAAGTATCTATCTATTTCTTCCCACTTTCTCTCTCTTGCGTTTTGAAATTTCGTTCTCTTCTCACCGTTGTCTCTTTTATTTTGAATCTTGTTTTCCTTTTTTTTTTTGTCATAGTTTTGAATCTTGTTTTTGTGTTGATTTTTTTGTTGGATTCAGTTTCCTTTCAATATTTTTTTCAATTTTAAATTCTATCTCTAATGTGTACTAATAACACTGAGTTTTTAGCTGGGTTCGGTTCCCTTTCAATTTTTTTTTCAATTTTAAACTCTATCTCTAATATGTACTAATAACATTGAGTTTTTAGCTGGGTTCGGTTCCCCTAGCTTGGATTGCAATTTTTTATGCAAAATAGGGTTGGGAATTGGACGAGAAAAAACTGGGGAAGAGTAATTGAATTGAGATGATATAGTGGATGCAGATGATGAATTGGTGAAAAGAGATGATATGGAGGAGCTGGGTTTGATTTTTTTTTTAAAAAAATTCTAAATTGGATTTGAATTTTGGTTTGAAGAAGAGAAAGGAGAGGATGATTTTTTTTTTCTTTCTGAGGAACTGAATCGGATTTGAATTTCGATTTTAGATTCGAGAAGAGAGAGGAGAAGATTATTGGTAATTTTTTTTTCTAAGATGATTAATGATTGATGAAGATTGTTGAAGATGATGAATTGGGGAAGATGAAGAAGGGAAGGGGATGGTAGATAAAATAGTAAAATGACAAAAATGCCCTTATATTCTTTACTAAATATGTGTTGACTGGATTAAATAATTGACATGTATACTTTTAACAGAAAATTGGATGGAAAATCTAACGAAGGTACTCAATTGTTAATCGTTATATAGTATGGGTATGAAAATGTCACTTTTTATAGTTATGGTAACTTTTGAAATCGACCGTATAGATTGATGAGTACTTTTATGTAGTTTATCCTTATTCTATTGCATGGAATGGTGATGACATTTGATCATATCTCCTTTACGTTTTCTTTTTTCTTTACTGTCAAGTAACAAAGAAATTCAGATTCGTATGTTTTATTATCTGTATTTCAATTGCACAGCAGCAACATCGTCGCATCATTTTCCAAAAAAAAAAAAGGAATTTTCACATTCATGTGAGGGTGTCAAACTGTTATTCCTTAAGATTGATCATATTTCATCTGAGGAAAGAAAAATTATTCCTTTCGACAAGAAAGTGGTTAAAAACCAGCAAGCAAAAAAGCATTGAAAGCGGAAATATAAGTTTTTTTCAAATCAAGGAACAATTACGTCTGTCGCTTTTTATTGATCATATTTTTTCCATTGATGATTGTTACTTCTTTTTTTGTAAAAAGATATATTTGTGTATGAAAAACATGAAGATTTGAGCTCAATCACACAAGCCCAAAATTTTAATGATTTTGATATCTTGATTCGTGCATTTGGATCTCAAGAAATTTCTAAAGTCACTGAAGTGTCTAAGGAAGATTATGAGGAAGGCCTGACTGCATGTGCTAAGACCTCAAAGAGTGGATCATTTCATTTATGTTCATGGTCTCAATATTTGAATATTTGTTAAAATCTTAGATTGGCCTTATCATTATCCCCAATCTATAAAAGAGCTTTTGAAGGAAACCAAAAAAAAAAAATTACACCGTTTTTAATTAAATTATACAAAACAAAGGAATTAGATCTCCTTGGTTGTTTGTAATGAGAACAAAGATATTAAATTTATGATAAAGAAAAGTCATTTTTTGATTTGAGGTTGGGTTGTTGATATAAGCATTGCATGTCAACTGTGAACTGTTAACTGATTTAAAAGTTATAACTGACTTTGGTCTGTTTATAATCATACGCAGGACTGCGCATAAGCATTTACAGACCTTTTCTCATCGTTGGAGGAAGAAGGAAATCTAATGAATGACTCGGGATATTTGCTATGACAATAAAAAGAATTATTACATGCAGTTTTATATTCATGACTAATGAATCTCGCAACAACGCACGAGCGTTCTTACTAGTATTTCTTTATTATTATTGATGTAACATCTGACCAATCAACGGATCTGTCAAAATACTACACTAAACTACGAGATAATCCCATCAAAAGACCCCAAAAATTACACAAAGCCCATGCCTCAAAGCCCATCACTATTACCCTAACCTAAACCCTAGACAACTTCTATAAATAGAGAGCTACTCTCCCATTAAAAGGGGATTCTCTCTCTACACTCATCATCTCCCTTCAGGCACGAACCTTGCATGTGGGCTGAGGTGGGCTAAAGCCCACCTGACTATTTCCCCATTCAAATAATAGCCCATATATATATATATATATATATATATATATATATAAGCATATCTTTATTTAAATAGCCCACCCGAATTGCCTTGTTCCAATTATCCCACTTCCCAGTCCCCACTCCCGTTCTCCACTCTCTGTCTCTTTCCCCAAACCCTTTTTCTTTTGCTTGAAATTGGGACCACTTCCACCATTGAAGTTCAAACAAGTATCTTTCAACAAGCCCCACAATTATTTCATCCAATCATCTTCTTCCAATTGAATTAGTAAGTTTGTTTTTTCTTTTTATTATTTCATTGTTATTATTTTTTATTTAAACTCCCAAATATTAGGGATTTGTTATTTAGGGATTAGATTTGATGGGTTCTTGTTAGGATTTTGATGAATCTAAATAAATTACTTAAGTTTTATGCTAAGTTAATATTCAAATAAATTATTTTAAAAAATTAATAATTTTTTATAATAGATTGTGTTGTGGACTTGTGACCCTTATGGATTATGGAGTATATTGGATTTTTATTGTTGTATGTGCAATCTTGTGTTGTGGTATATGAGATAAAATAAAAACTTCTTAATTTAAACTTCTACATTTTAGGGATTTTTTATTTAGGGATTAGATTTGGTGGGTTCTTGCTAGGATTTTGATGAATCTAAATAAATTATTAAGTTTTATGCTAAGTTAATATTCAAATAAATTATTTAAGCAAGTTAGTGATTTTTGATAATGGATTGTGTTGGGGACTTATGGCCCTTATGAACTATGGAGTATATTGGGTTTTTATTGTTGTATGTACAATCCTTTTGATAAAGTAACAACTTCATTATTCTTTTAGTTCTTAAATTTTGAGAATTAGATTATAAATATGTTAAATGCATATAAATTGCATACTAATTAGCTTCATATTTCACATATGTCATATAGGTTATCATTCATCATTTATTATGTCTAAACAATCCAAAAATTCCAAGTCAAAAAAGAACATTCTTGCATATTTTACAAAAAAGAATAAGGAAGAATCAGCAAATCCACATCCTTCTCCAACTTTGAATGATGATAACTATGAGCAACAACCTTCTAAGTCCCAACGAGTTGAGTCACCTAGAGCCAATCACCAAGTTGAAAGTGTTGAGACCAATTACCTTGAAAGAGATCCTAGAAAACGTCCTTCAATATCGACATATCCCTTTAATGAAAGGGATAATGTTAGAAGAAAATATATATCAAATGGGTCATACCAACCCGAGTTGGTTGAGTACCCACGCACTTTTGATGGGAGGCAATTTCGTCAATTCCAAAGAGGTTGGTTCTCCAAATTTCCATGGCTCAAATACTCAATTGAAAATGATAAAGCATATTGTTTTCCTTGCTTTGTTTTCGATAGAAGTCCACCAAGTCATTCTTTATTTATTTTTCAAGGTTTTAATACTTGGAAAAGGGTTGGTGGTGGCAAAAATCAATGTTTCTTTGAAAAGCATGTGGGTCTTTCTACTTCACCTCACAATGGTGCTATGAAAAAATGGTATAATTTACCAAGAACAAGTGGGCATATCGAAAGGGCAATGAATCCACAATCTCCACAACAAGTGAAAAACAATAGGTTGCGGCTTAAGTCCACTATAGTTGCCGTGAAGTTACTAGCCAAACAAGCATTGAGTTTTAGAGGTGATGATGAATCTATAAATTCCTAAAATCGTGGAAATTTTATTGAGGTAGTAAAGTCTTACGAGGAAATAGATGAGGAACTTGCCAAACTTGCATTGGAAGCTCCCCAAAATGCTAGCTATCGTTCACCAAAGATTCAAAAAGAGATCTTGAATATTCTTGCTAATAGAGTTAGAAAGAAGATTCGTGAGGAAATTGGTAGTGGTTTTTTTTTGTCTTCTCGTTGATGAAGCACTTGATGAATCTAGTAAGGAACAAATGTCTATTATATTAAGATTTGTCGATTGTGATGGTGTTGTTCGTGAAAGATACTTTAATGTGGTATGTGTTGAAGACACTTGTGCTATAACTCTCAAGTTAAAGATAGATAATGTGCTTTCTCAAAATGAGCTTCTAGTAAGCCATATACGTGGCCAAGGATATGATGGTGCTAGTAATATGCGGGGTCAATGGAATGGACTAAAAGCATTATTTCTTCAAGAGTGTCCATATGCATATTATGTACATTGTTTTGCTCATCGCCTCCAACTTTGTTTGAATGCAGCAGCTAAAGATGTTTCTGATATCCATCTATTTTTCTCACAATTGACTAATATTGTGAATATTGTTACATCTTCTGGTAAGCGTGTTTCTGAGTTAAAATGTGCTAGAGAAGCTCAACTTGTAGAACAACTTGATTCTGGAGAAATTGAAACTGGTTCAGGAGCTAATCAAATATGTACTTTGCAATGAGCTGGAGCTACTCGTTGGAGCTCTCATTTTGAATCTATTAGGAGGTTGATTGTTTTGTTTAACCCCACCAGTGCAGTTCTTCGAAACATGGAAATGAATGGACTTAACAACAAAGTACGTGGGGAAGCTAAAGGTGCGTATAAATCTTTGAGATCCTTTGAATTTGTGTTTAACTTTCATTTGTTGGATAATGTTATGGGCATCACTAATGTTCTTTGTAAACAATTGCAATCGTAGTCTCAAGACATTGTAGATGCAATGAACTTGGTTTCAAGTACAAAGTCTCTTCTTCTAAAGACGAGACAACATGGCTGGGATGTTTTCATTCAAATGGTGGTATCTTTTTGTGAAAAAGAAGATATAAGCATTCCCGATTTCAATGCTCCATATATGGAAGGTACAGGTCGATCTTGTCAACAAAAAGACTTTATTACAGTTGAACATTACTTTCGAATCAACATATTTCATGGTGTACTAGATTATCAATTAAGTGAGTTAGAAGGTAGATTCAGTGAGCAAGCTGTAAGACCCGATCTTGGAAGCAAGAATAGTGAGCAAGACCCGTGAGCTTGGGAAGCAAGATCGGTGAGTAAGACCCGTGAGCTTGGAAAGGTAAGATCGGTGAACAATCCCACATCGCTCGGGGAGGGAAAGGAGAAGTACCTTATATGTTTGGGCACATATCTATCTAACACAAGGCCTTTTGGGAGCTCAGTGGCTTTGGGGGGGATTGGAACCCCAAAGTTAAGCGAGTTGAGGCTGGTGCAATCCCATGATGGGTGACCCCCTAGGAAGTTGCACCGTGAGCTCCCGAAAACAAAACCGTGAGGGCGAGGCCCAAAGCGGACAATATCGTGCTAGATGAATCAGGACCTGACAGAAGAGGGTCGGGTCGTGACAGAATGGTATCAGAGCCGGACCCTGACCGGAAATGTGCCAGCGAGGACGCTGGGCCCCAAGGGGGGTGGATTGTAAGACCCGATCTTGGAAGCAAGAACGGTGAGCAAGACCCGTGAGCTTGGGAAGCAAGATCGGTGAGTAAGACCCGTGAGCTTGGAAAGGTAAGATCGGTGAACAATCCCACATCGCTCGGGGAGGGAAAGGTGAAGTACCTTATATGTTTGGGCACATATCTATCTAACACAAGGCCTTTTGGGAGCTCAGTGGCTTTGGGGGGGATTGGAACCCCAAAGTTAAGCGAGTTGAGGCTGGTGCAATCCCATGATGGGTGACCCCCTGGGAAGTTGCACCGTGAGCTCCCGAAAACAAAACCGTGAGGGCGAGGCCCAAAGCGGACAATATCGTGCTAGATGAATCAGGACCTGACAGAAGAGGGTCGGGTCCTGACACAAGCAGTGGAACTCCTTAGTCTTGGCTCATCATTAGATCCTCGTGACGGATTCAAATCACTTGACATTGAGAAGATATGTAATTTGGCAGAGAAGTTTTATCCTGGAGATTTCAAAGATGATGACGTCCGCTTGTTAAGAGAGCAATTGCAGCATTATGAGTATGAGATCTTTGATCTTTCACAATTTCCGAATATGTCTTCTCTTTCTAACTTATGTGAAGAACTTGTTGCATCAAGGAAGACATATTTTTTGATTTAGAGAATGATTCGACTAGTATTGACTCTCCCTGTGTCTACACCTACAACAGAGCGTGCATTTTCGGCTATGAAAATCATTAAAAACCGGCTTCGAAACAAGATGGAGGATGAATTTCTTGGAGATTGTATGATTCTTAACATAGAAAATGAACTTGTTGAAAACATCAACATAGATTCGATAATTGATGAGTTTAGTGCCTTGAAGACTCGTAGGGTACAATTAAACAGTTTTTTTTATTATATTCTATTACATGATTATTTTCGAGTTTGTTATTTTTCTTTGACTTTTTATGTATAGTATGCATTTTCAGAGGTAAAACTCATTACACCTCCCTCCTACTCCTACATGTATCTTTTTTTTTTCTTCTTATTAATGAAATTCACTAGTATCGTCAAGTTTTGGTAAATTTTCACATTAAAACTTAGCCCACCTTGAATTCAGATCCTGGGTTCGTGCCTGTCTCCCTTCTCTCTACATATGCTACTTTCTCTCTCTATAGTTGTACAAACAACATCATATTATTAATGAGAGTGAGGCAACACCGGGGACGTAGCCCGATTTGGGTGAACCACGTACTTTCTTGTGTCTTAGTGTGCGAGCGTATCTTTACAGTTTCGTTGGTACAATTTTTGCATCAACAATTAAGCACCGTTTGTGGGAATCAATACAAAAGGTTATGTCGGCTCTTTTCAATTTTTCTTACCTGCTGAAACACTATAGCCACCCAAGCACTAAGAAAATTCAAATTAGCTCTCTGCCAAAATAACCCAGAAAATCCCCCCGCCCGGTCGGTCAAAATCATTCATGCATCTCCCACACAATATCCTTACTAGTACAGTACCATAACTCACTTTGCTTTTGGCTCCTGCAAAATTCTGCCCACCGCAAAAAACATGTGGTTAAACCCCTGTAAAACTCTGCTCACCACAAAAAAAAGCTCCACAAAACAAATATCTTCTATAGGCTCTGCCAGATTAGCTCCCTGCCACCTGCAGCACCTCCCCACCACTCAAATACACCCTATTTTTTTTAAACAAAACTGACCCACCTCTAACCTCTAACCGAGTAACCCCATTTGATCTCAGCAAGACCCTCACGCATGCAACAACTACTCTCAGGTCGGTGTTGCGTCATCTTTCATTTGGAGCAGACCTCGCGCTCCATCCACTGACCAGCCTGTTGCCCGCATCCTCACGACTCCAGCGAGTCCCCACCGCTCGTTGACCCACTGCTCGCCGATCGACCGACCGCTCACCACCAATCAGACCGCAGTACGTCGACCCGACGCTGACCCCTGCTCGATGGCCCAACCCACTGCTCTTCATGGACGACAGCCACCCGTTAGCCGGTCGGTGGGGGCGTGCATGGTGATCTACTTGGCGACAACTTACCGAGCACCACCAAGCCTCTTCGTCCGCTCGGTACCTCGTTATATCACTCGGCCTGCACCCTAGTTCGAACGAACCATCCACTCGCTGATCGGTGTGCCGCTCGCCCTTCTTGACGACAACACTCACCGTTCGAACACCTACATGTCGACCCACCGAACCGACTCGGCTTGTCCTCAGGAGGGACCAACAACGACCTTCTATGCTGCCGTATCCCGATTCGCGGTGACTCCTCTTCTGGGCTCGATACGCTACACATATTTCTCATAGATATTAAGCATGCTTACTCTACCACTATTTACACAATTATTTCTATTTTATTTGTGCAAAACAAATTTTTTTTGTCCTACTAATTTACGGATCAGAACAATTAATTCCTATTCTCAGGAATTATCGAAAGATTCCATGATTGATCGACATAACCACTGCACCCGGCTGGTCAGCATGCCCCCTATGTCGGCTTCTTCTTCAACCTACTCGACGCCCGACCGGTGGATCTTCTCAGCATCCACTTGTGCATGTGTCTACCCCAATATTTATTTGCTCGCGCCGAGCTATACATCATGATATACCTGAATACAACTAGGTAACACTTCCACTTAGAAACCCCTTCTGACCATCATTACTGGCATACATACATGTCACACATACATGCCCTCGCTCATATTTACATACATGCCACTCATACATGACATACATACATGTCACACATACATGCTCTCGCGCATACCGACATACATGCCCTCGTGCATACTGACATACATGCCACTCATACATGACATACATACATGTCACACATACATGTCCTCGTGCATACTGACATACATGTCACACATACGTGTCCTCTTGCATGCCGACATACATAACACTCATCCATGTCCAACATACATGAACACACACATATGCTCAACATATTACCAAGCTGCTTGACAGTATCGAGCCCCCACATACACTCGACACATTACTGAGCCGCTCAACACCCTACCGAGCACCCACATATGCTCGACACATTATCTAGCCACTCGACACACTACCGAGCACGCACATACGCTCGACACATTATCGAACCGCTCAACAAATTACCGACCACCCACATACGCTCGACACATTATCGAGCCGCTCGACACACTACCGAGCACCCATATGCGCTCGACACAGTACCGAGTCGCTCGACACACTACCGAGCACCCACATACGCTTGACACATTACTAAGCTGCTCGACACATTGTCGAGCACCTACATACACTCGACACATTATTGAGCCGTTCGACACACTCCCGAGCACCCACATGCGCTCGACACAGTACCGAGCCACTCGACACACTACCGAGCACCCACATACGCTCGACATATTACCGAGCCGCTCGACACCCTACCAAGCACCCACATACACTCGACACATTACCGAGCCGCTCGACACACTACCGAGCACCCATAAACACTCAACACATTACTGAGTCACTCGACACATTACTGAGCACCCACATACGCTCGACAGATTACGGAGCCACTCGATACATTACCGAGCACCCACATGCGCTCGACACAGTACCGAGTTGCTCGACGCAGTACCGAGCTACTCGAGACATTACCGAGCACCCACATCAGCTTAACGCATACCGAGTTGCTCATCTATCGAGCGTACTTTCAACGCTACACCTAGCTCACATGTCGAATGACACAAATGTACATCAAAGAATCACTCACAAGTAGTCAGATTCATACCTGGAGTCATATTCACCAGGGGACTACCAGAGCGCAATCACTACAACGCCAATCCACTCAGACATACAACACACTACAGGGCCTCTTCTCTTCCGCATCCTTCCTCGACCGAGGACTTGGGGGACAGATGATAAACCAAGCGGAGAAGTGCAAGGTAAGGAGTTGCTTAGTCAGTGCACTTTACTTGAAAGTCCTCAACTGAGGCAGTCCGCCTAAGTCAAGAACTGGGGGACTTGTTGACATGACATCTTACCAAGAAACGGGCCTGTCAAAATACTACACTGGACTACGGGATAAGCCCACCAACAGACCTCAAAGATCACACAAGGCCCATGCCTCAAAGCCCATCACTATTACCCTAACCTAAACCCTACACAACTTCTACAAATAGGGAGCCACTCTCCCATTAAAATGGGGCTCTCTCTCTCTACAATCATCCTCTCCCTTCTCTCTACATATGCTACTTTATCTCTCTATACTTGTACAAACAACATCATATTATTAATGAGAGTGAGGCAACACAGTGGACGTAGCCTGATTTGGGTGAACCACGTACTTTCTTGTGTCTTGGTGTGCGTTCGTGTCTTTACAATCTCGTTGGTACAATTTTTGCATAAACAATTATCATATCAATATAAAAAAAAATCAAAGCAAGATAAAAAAAAATTATATTTGTTTTTAACAATTTTTGGAATGGAGACTGAACAACCTTTCGATTTTTCCCAAAAAAAAACAACTTTCATTTTTTAACCTATGTTCAAAGAATTCAAAAAAAAATTAAAAAGGAAAAAGGAAATGTTTCATAGAACAAACAAACAAACAAACTTGTTTAGAAATATTTCAAAAGAAACAAAAAAAAAGGGTAAATAAAAGCATTCATTTTATAAAAGAATAAAAGAAAGTATTGAACTTTGAGTATAGGAGCTTTTTGCATAGCTTTGAATAATCACTGTGACATCATAAATTACCGGAATATTCTGAAGTTGCCACGTGGCCAACAATTCCTATAATGTCAATATTACCCTTGGTAAAATTGACATCGACATGTTACGATCTCCGCATTAATTCAATATATTTACCAGCTAAATATATTAATTAATCAGATCAATGCCGATAATAAATAACTTCCCAGCGAATTATTTATTCATTAATAAATAAGTGATTACACTCGGTACAATCACTTATTTAATACTTTCTCCTTCAACCAATCAGACGCTCCGGTGACTCTCAAGACTTCACTATAAATAGAAGATCTCATCTCACTTCTAAAGGTAATCAAAAACTTCTACAAACACTCTGCAAGTTTATTCTCTCAGAAAACTGATTTAAGCATCGGAGCGTTTACTGTTGAACCACCCCCCTGGGGATTCAACCTTAACCCCGTTTGATTTTCGTTATTGTGTGTAGGGATCGAGAAGGAATTTCACAGAGCCAGACGATTTCTGCATCAACACTCATCATAGTTGATGCCATAATTATCTTTTGAAAAATTACTAACATATATATGCCCATTATTTCCCTCACCCATAGTCTTTATTTTGAATGGTTATTTATTTGGGTATAATGAGTGTCTATATGCAAAAGAGTGTTCCTCTTAAAATTAACTTTTTTCATAATACAATCATATAATTTATTTCTAAATCTTTTAGTCGGACAACACCCCTAATATTACCTATATAAATTACCCATCTTAATTTAAATTTCTAACTACGTCATGGATTGATGGTGAGATAGTATGACTAAAAAAGTAATTGAGATTGTTCGACTAAAAAACTAATTGAGATTGTTCGACTAAAAAATTAATTGATACTTAATTAGGAGCAAGTTAGACCTCTTCACTATTTCAGTCATTTTCCTTCTCTCTCGGATCTACAAGTTCTAATTTTCATCTTTCATTCCCTTTTGTTTCGACAATCTCTTTTACTATCAATATCTTCATCTCCATTATCATGGATCAGCTGTCAGCAAGTTTGCAACATATACTTTTATTATAATTTGCTCGATCAACATCCGAAAGTTTCTAATCATAGCAGTACATGGACTTCATCGTTTCAATGTACCCAATTTTCCATTTCAATTCCTCATCGGTTTCAATATCTCCCCGCTTACTCTTTTCAATACGTCGTATACTTCATCACCAATAATGTTTTGGAAAAATTACATTAAAATATCTAAATCATAGGGTCAATTTCAAAAAAATATCTCAACTATAAAAAATCAAACTTAAGTATCCGAAATATATTACCATTAACAAATTAGTACCTCTATTAGGTTTCCTATCCAAATTTCCATTAAAAATACACGTGTCAACTCTTTGGTGCAATCAACTGATGATTTGGCCAAAATTATAAGGATATTTTTGTCATGTCACTATTTTATCATTAATTCCCTTTTTCCTTTATTCTTCTTAGAATCCTTCTTCCTTTTCCCCAAATCCATATCTCCATATCCATCATCATTATAACATCATATCGATTTCCTAATAGGAATCAGTCTTCCCATCTCATTAATCCAACCCAGAAACCCAAAAAAATAGTCATTAACCCACTAACTCAAAATTGATGAGGAGAAGGGTTTCTTTGGCGCAAGAAACAAAGATAAGGGCCCTGCCTTATCTCTAATCTTTAAGGAACTCATCAAGCTGAAAACAAGGAGAAGATATGTAGATTAAATCCCGGAATTTTGGACTTGGACAGCTGGCCTGAGTTCTGATTGGTTCAAGTTACAATCCAAGTGTGAACATGAGTCTTTGTCGGCCAAGAAAAGGGCAGGAAACTTCTTGGTCGATCTTGGATGAATTGAAGGCACAAATGACGTGGCATGGACACCTGGAGATGATCTGGGCAGCCTGATTACGTCAAATGACTTGGAAAGTTTAAGAACAAGGCCAAGGTCCTAAAATTAGCCCAAATTGGCCTCAAAATAACCTCAAATGGAATGTCCTTAAAAATTGGCCCTAAATGCACCATTAGAAAGAGGGACCAAAATAGAGTAAACTAAAGAGGGACCAAAATAGAGTAAACTATGTAAAAATCGTGGCCAATGCTAACTCATAACCTATCAGAACAAAGATGCCAAAAGTGGAACCGCTAGCCCTGGTCACAGAAAAATAGGCACACAGACTAGGAAAACAGGCACACGGGACCAGAAGCATGCCACTAGTGACATCCCCAATGACATGGTTCAGGCACACCAATAGGAACACTAATGGGAACACGAGACATGCACAACGACGAGCACAACAACAAGCACATCAACAGGCACACGGGCCAGTAGGATGTCACTGGTGACATCCCATTGGCATGGTCCAGTGACATGCGGCTGGGACCTAAAATTCATCCTATCTCTTCGTTGTAACTCCAATTTCATCCATTCTTTTTGCATTCTCTTTAGAATTGACTTACCTTTCATAATCTACACAAGTCTCACAAAATGAATTATTTTCTCCTATTGATTGCACGAATATAATCAGAATCTAAGTAAAACAGATAGGAAATGACATTGAAACAATGCATAGATAATGACTTATCAAATTCTTCGCCTCTCATTCAGCCCCGACCTTTGTACCGTGGCCCTAGAGGGTTATAAAACCAAGAAAACCATGTGAGTGTACATAAAAGAAACATTTTTAAAACATAGGTTGAAAACATATAGCATTTACCCTCCATTTTTTAAAACTATGCATGCATTCACAAAACATAGTTTGGTACCTTGAAATACGTGTGAAGAATCCCCAAGCCAGTAACAACATTACACTATCAAGAGTACCAGTAAATCGACAATCATTACTCAAAGTCATCACAACACAACAATCACATACCACAAATCCATATTCAATCCCTCATAGATGAACAATATCAATAATCAAACCACTGCACTACCGGTTAGCATACCACTCGGGATTCGGAGCCCAACTCGACGTCCGAGTGAAATCCGACTCATGATTCGGAAACCAGCTTGACGTCTGAGTTTCCAACATAATACCAGTCTCAGGATTCGAATCCCGGCTCGACGTCTAAGACTAACTAACCAACAAGCATAACCACATATAACCAATCTAAGGCCAAATCATAGTCATCACCACATTTCACATTACCATCACCGAGAAACATACTTTCATAACACACGTATAACATTTTAAACCAAATCCACAGTTCGAACCAAGAATAATGAGAAATCACTTATTTATACGACATACCAATTTTACAACCAAAATCCACGTTCAGAATCTTGGGCTAACGCCCAAAAACATACTTTACAGCAAACCTCGTAAAATGTGCATAAATAACATTTTTCCATGAAAATCATTCAAAAATCATAAGAATCTAACATCACAAACATTCCCATCACAATCATCAAGAAACACATGGGAAAACATTTAAAATACGTAAATACACATGCATAATATTTTAATAAAACAAAACGTCCACTCACAAACCATCACAAAAATATCACAAGCCCACACACCCTAGCCAATGTTGGTTTCACACTCCCATATGAGATAAGTGACACTTGTCACTATCTCAATTCAGCCATAGAAAATAAAATCTCCGATGAAAATATTAAATTTCCCTTAATCACAAATTACCAAAATACCCTTACTCGATTTAACCCCAAAACAATTCCGCATGAACTCCATTTTCACCATCCCACCTGTTGACGTACTCAGGAGGCCGACACCTTCGCAACAACCTTTTTGAAATATCGAAAAATTATCTGGATCAAAAGGTCAACTGTTGACCCTATAAGGGCAAAATTATCATTTCCTTTTTTACTTTTCTAGTTTTTCTCTTATTAAAAGTTCGAGCCAGTACACAATGCATCCGTGTAAGATGAAATAGGCAATTCCAACTTTCGATCAAACAAGCGATTGTGGGCTCGCTACTACCACTGATGCTGCAGTAAAGGCAATTTGGAGAGAATCACACGTGACTCGAGAGAATGAATGTGGAATGCACATAACTAGTGCTGACGTAGTGTGCAGTAGACTCTAGAAACATAGACTTGCCAAGGTAACCCCAGACGTTCTTCATTATCTCAACTTCAAATTCTTCAGCGACGACCATCTCCTCAGATCCTCCTCTTTGATTTTTAGTTAGTGGGTTAGTGGCTACTCCTTCTGGGATTCCAAGTTGGATTAATGAGATGGGAAGATTGATTCTTATTGGGAAATAGATGTGATGTTATGATAATGATGGAGATGGAGATGTGGATTTGGGAAAAAAAGAGAAGGTTTCGAAGAAGATGAAAGGAGAAAAGGAATTGGTGGTAAAATAGTTACATGACAAAAATGCCCTTATAATTGACCAAATCGTGAACTGACTAGACCAAAGAGTTGTCACGTGTACTTTTAATGGAAATTTGGATGGAAAACCTAATGGAGGTTCGTACTGATTTGTTAATGGTCATATAGTTTGGGTAGTTAAAATCCAATTTTTATAGTTAGGTTTGAATTTAAAATCGACCCTATAATTTTGGTACTATTATGTAATTTTTCCTAATGTTTTTTTTTTTACTTTTATTGTCTTTTCAAAAAATTCATGTATAATTGTGAGATTTGGTGGAAAACTCAAGATAGTAAATTAGAATTTCTCTTACATAAATGGTAATATATAACTATATAAAAATTAAAATAAATGTACCTATGATCATTGTATCACCCTATCATCTACACCGTCATTTGTTCTTTGCAATCCACCTTTGCAATTTCCCCTTGCAATCGGCCTTTGCAGCCGCCCTTTTGAATTCTCATTAGCAATCATCATTTTTTAATCCTTTTTTTGTAATCGTCCTTTGCAATCCTCATGTCAATTTTCATTTTCAATCATCCTGTGTAGGGACGGGCGAAAATACCCATGGGCTTGGGTACCTATGGATATTAGCTGTATAGACAAAATAGGTGTGGGCAAAATATACCCGCTTACATGATGGGTAGGATGAGGGTTTTACCCGTGGGTACCCATACCCGTTGAAAAAAATCTAGACTTCGAACCCGCTCTTCGATTCCTTTCCTGCCAAATTTTACAATCCTGATTTTTCAATCCAAATTTTACAGTCCAACTACCCAATCACATGTAGGAGCCCCAGGATCACGAATCCGGGCTTGGATTTTGGAGGCGGTACCTAAGTTACAGGGAAAAGGCCTGGAAGTTTTGAACACCATTGGCTTCCAACCCTCAATTTGCGAACTACGGACTCTGATGCTCATGAAAGATAGCGGAAATGGATTTTTCTTGCCTAAACAAAGCATTTGGATGTGTTTTCATGATCGTGGTTGATGATGACATTATTTCGGTTTTGAAATCGGTGGTGCTCCCTCTACAAAGAACATCGAATGACGTTGGATGGGACCATAACATTTTAAGGAGAAGAGTTGTTTGAGCTTGGTGGTGGGGTAGTTCGTGGCTGGAGTTGTGCATGATGGGTTCATCTTCGCTGACTCCCTGATCATAGAGGCCATGGAGGAGATATGTGGAGAGAGAGAGAGAGAGAGAGAGAGAGAGAGAGAGAGAGAGAGAGAGAGAGAGAGAGAGAGAGAGAGAGAGAGAGATTGGTGTGGAAAGATAGAAAAATTTGTTCTTTTGATACTTTATTGGTTTTTTTTCCTTGAGAATGGGTCTACATGAGTATACTGCGTATTAGTATTCATTTAGGGTAAGGATTTACCCATACCCTCAAAAAAAACCCATTTGGCCATCCCTATTCCTTTGCAATCCATGTTTGCAATGTTTTTTTTTTTTTTTTTGCAATTCTCATTTAGATTTGTCCTTTACAATCCTCACTTACCATTGTCCTTTATAATCTTCATTTCCAAGTTGTTCTTTTGATACTTTATTGGTTTTTTCTGTTGAGAATGGGTCTAGATGAATATACTGCTCATTAGTACTCATTTAGGGTAAAGATTTACCCATACTCTCAAAAAAACCTATTTGGCCATCCCTATTCCTTTGCAATCCATGTTTGCTATAGTGTTTTCTTTTTGCAATTCTCATTTAGATTTGTCCTTTACAATCCTCACTTACCATTGTCCTTTACAATCTTCATTTCCAAGTAGCTGATTTATGTACATATTTTTTTCTTTGCCACAAATCATTTGATAGTAAAGGAATTATCATAGTGGTCAGGAATTGGAAAATCATAAAAATAAGATTAGTGGAGTTTTGAATAGACCTTGATACTATCAATGACTTATCAATGAATAGTCCTTAACCAATCTTAAATAGATTTAGAGGATCGTGACAAGACCCCACCCAAATCATGATAGAACCCATCTCGATTTCCCTGGGATTACTCGGGAATGTGCCCTGCTCCTGTTTGACAACAACCTAAAGAATGCCAAAAATACCCTTAACGGGTTTAAATTCAAATATAAAGTTTAACATATCCAAATTAGGGGTCTACATTTTCAGACAAGGAATAAAGCACTACAAAATGTGAGCACAAATATCAGTTTACAAAACGGTGCTCAACGTACCCAACACGGGTAATCAGGTGCGCAACAAAAACAACTATGCCTCAACCTCCGGATCAGCTTCTACCTCTGTGTCACGACCTGGAGGGGTCAAGAAATGAATGAAAGTGTGAGTAGGCCGAAAATATTTCAAAACCATTTATAATAAATAATAAAATACTATTTTACCCCTCCATTTTCAAACATGCATGCATTTGAGTCAAAACATAGATAATCGTAATTGAATCGTAAATTATATAATCACACATAATAGATATAGATATAACCACAGTAATAGTGCACTGTATACCCTAACCCCGACATCCTAGATGTTTGGCATCCCTGATGCCCAATAAAGTCACTGTCCTAAGATTACGCGTGCTGCCCGGGGTCTCAATCGCGAGTCCTCCCCTGGGTCCACCAGTGTCCGGGTATTCCCGGATCACTATCCGGGGTATATCCCAGATATATATAAAGCAATCCTGATCCTGAGTCTCTCTACGATTTTTCACGTAGAGCGGCCCCTCTCAAGAAATGCGCCGTGACCACTCTATGGTACATAGTGTCTAGAGGAGATAGTAATCCAAAAGGTCGGTATGTACAGTGTAACAGTATAAACCAATAAAATCCTTGTTTAAATCCAAAACCAACAGTATAATATCCAGACGGGTCTCATGCCCAAAACAATGTAATACACATAAAGTATCCATAAATAATACCCAAAGTAATCCAAATCGAAGCATATAGTAGTATAGTAAAAACAGCTATGCATGAAATCCATTTAGAAATCAAAAGCCCATTCACTGATAGTCCTCGCTGCGCAATCGAACCGCCTAAACCTGTTCTGAAGCTAAGTCATAGTCTCCGGCCTGTCCAAAAAATAGTCAAAGGTCACTAAAGGACTCTACAAGTTCATACCTAAAAACCATGAACAGTCCTAACCCAGAAACGCGTCCCAAACATGCTTTCCAAGGCTTCAAACCCCAATTTGACCTATCAAACGATCTCCAATCGACCCGAAACCACCACCATTGGATCCAGATCGTCGGAACCACTAAAATAGCACTGGTCCCACCTCAAAATTAGTGCCCATGCGACCCCACGCTTCGGTCAAAGTCAAAGTAAACGCTGATGGTCAGGTTAATGGTCAAAGTCAACGCTGACATCACTGTTGACGTCAGCCTGATGTCATCTGACAGCTGTCAGGTATGACAGTGCCACGTGTCAACAACTGATTGGTCCACATCACTACATGTTAGTGAGACATGTCAGCCTCTGATTGGGTCACGCCACTAATATGTTAGTGCTGATTGGGCACTGACATGTGACCCATGTCGACTTGCTATTGGGCTACGTTTTTGACAGTCTGATAGGGTGATGATGTCAGCTAATGAAGTCATCGTCCCTAACCTCTAGCTGGATCCCTGTAACCAGGTTGCCTAGACCCGCGACTCGACCAGGTCCTAAAACCCTTATTTCTCAACCATTTTAGTTCCCATTTCATCCTACTTACTCGTCTCAAGCCCCTTAATCGATCTATGTGATCAAAACCATGAAAAACAGACTGAAAACCTACTTTCGATCGATGAACAGTAGCTGGAAATTTCCTCCTCCGTTATCTCCCAGCTCCGTCCACGCCTTGCTTCGAAAACCAGTCCACTGAGATCGCCTTGGTTCCTAGAATAGGTTAGAGTCCATCAAAACCCTCAACACACGTTGAATAGTGTTTTTCCAATTTTGAACCAAAAATGGTTGTTTCGAATTTCTCACCTTCCCGCCGTTTCTCCGCCGTCCACAACCTTGCCGTCATCCTTGTCTTCTCACTTTGGTCTTACTCACTCCGTCCCACGGTTGAGCAAATGGGATGATGAAGAAATAGAAGATGAGGTATGGTGTGGGTTTGTAGCGTTATGTGTGTGTATGTGTGTTAGAGGAAGATAATGAGATGATAATGAAGATAATGAAGGAAAACTATGGGTATTAGAAACCCTAGATCTGATCCATAATTTTTGGTAAATGCACCAATGGGATGAGTGACATTTGTCACTCAACCAAGGGGTCCCACTAGATATTTTTTCCAATAGAAATCTGCCATGCGTTTGAAATCACAGGAATCGTGAATAGTGCCAATTTCGCATCCGTGACCGTAACTTTTTCATCTGACGTCCGATTTTGACTTGTCGCTTGTCTACAGACTCGTGATGTCCTGATCTACGTCACGATCATTTTTCAAAGTCCAAAAGATAACATGAGTCAAAAGTTAACATTTTCCTCAACTTGGGGTAAAATAGTCATTTTACATTAATTATCCGAATTTACAAATTAAATAAGATTCGGGTTGTTACAAAACACACTAAAAAATCACATTCAAGCCCTGCTCCCGTATGACAAGAACCAAGATATACATATGAAACCTTGTTAGACAAGGGATACACGCAAACCCTACTCATGCATGCCTCCGCCTCTCAAGTCTTGATTTCCGTGCAACGCCCCTAGAGGGTCACAAAACCAAGAAAACATGTGAGTGGACAAAATGAAACATTTTAAAACATAATTTGAAAACATCCAAAATTTACCCTTCGTTTTCCAAAATCATGCATGCATACAAAACCATTTCTCTTTGACTAAAATGAAACAGTTTATAATCTCGAAATACATGCAAAGAGTTCTCAAACCAAAAGTAACATCAAACCGTCTAAGTCCTCAATAAGATATCCAATCGCCTCGAAAATTATACCATTGGACTCGTAACATTGAAATTATGAACTTTCGTGTTAGTCGTTTCACGAGATGATGTGGTACATTCCCCCATGTGCATGCCACCAAAAGTGGTTGCGCATGGGACTCACTCGCCAACTAATGTTCATCTCCTTCCTCAGACTTCAACCCGATTTTTTGTGAAATGGGTCATTCAATTCGCGTGATTGACACGGTTTCGAAACCTTCAATTTCAATGCAATTTTCACAATTCCAGTCATGAATCTACTCAAAATTAACTCAAGAACATGCTTCTAAGTTCAACTTGAGGATTAACACACCTTAAATCATCGAACTCAATCAAGCTTCGAAATTCAAATTTTGAATTCAGTTCCAGGGCCATCTTTGAGTAATTTTCTTCGGATTTTTGATGATTTTACTCGTAGCAATCCCATAAAGAGGTTTTTAACCTCAATTCGAAAAATTAAGCCCAAAATCGAAAAAATTCGATTTCAAGCTTCACGACCAAATTTTGGGTTTAAACTCATGGGTGTGCTCTTCGTTCGTCACTTATTTCTCTCGTTCCCTTTCCCATTTTTTTCTCAGGTTTATCTCTGGTTCACTCCCTTTCCTCTCATCTCACTCTCTTCTTTCTCCCATGTTCTTCAATTTTTGTTTCTTTATTTTCTCCTCTCTTTTTTCGGTTGAACATTACACACACACACACACACACACACAAAACTCTAGCACATAAACACACACCTACTCATAGATGATGGCACCAACCCATAAGGGATAAGGGACACTTGTCCTAATCTCAACTATTCCTAACAAAATATCTTAAGGGAAAATTTTAAAATAACCTTATAACCAAATTACCAAAATACCCCTATATAATATAGACCTGGAACGAAACCGCCCGAACTTTGTTTTCGGCATGCCGTCTGTCTATGAACTCAGAATTCTGAGACCTTCATAATAGTCTTCTCGAATTACCCAAACGAGGTCCCGATCAAAAAGTCATCATTTTAACTTTGGTAAAAAAAAAATTCAACTCTTGACTTTAGGGGCAAAATTGTCCTTTTTCTTCTTAGATTTTCCAATCTCACGTTTCCTCGAGATCCGGAAGTTACAATCACATCACAAGAGTAGGTAAATTTATGGGAGATATTAAATTCAGATTTATACAGATAGTTGTAGAGTTTTTTTGAAATCATCGACTTTTACAGATTTATTGATTTTTATAAATTTTTACATAGTTAATAATAGAATTATATAGAGTTGCATGACATAGTTTTGCTAAGTCATATTGAATTATATATATCGTGATTGAATTTTGTAAAATGCTAATTTGATATGTTTGTTTTTTGAAGAAATATCATAATTATTTTTTACTAGTTTTTTTACAGAAAATAAAATAAAATAATATTTATAATACTACTAAAACATTTACACAAGTATAGAACTTCTAACAATCAATGAGATTGAGAGGCTAAGGCTGTAGACACCATGCATATTTTTGAAATTTTGTTTCATTTTATTAATTTTTTCTTTAAATATTCAAAAATTCATGTAAATTTTCGTTATTTTATTACTTATTAATTATAATTCATATAAAAAATAATATATGATAATAGATATCTAAGACATGAATTTTATTGTCAAGTGGGTCTAGTATTGAGTTGCAGATAATTGATCTCAAATTCGAACCCAGATGACATATTGTATGAAACATTTCCAAAAAATCTCTCATTCCCTTTAATAAAAAAAAAGACCTGAATTTTATTGAATATTTAAAATTCCCTCCTTCCCTTTAATAAGCCTTTTCCTCAAAATCTGAGGGTGGGAGGCAAGACAAATCATAAACTTTAATAAAACATAACTTACATTAAAATGTGTATCAAACTCCACAAAAATCTTCCATTAACGAATTCTACAACATCTATTGACATTTTGAATACACCTAAACAATGTCGTTACTGAATCCAAATTTTAGATGAGCTACACTTATATATTAAATTTAGAAAAAACTCGACGGTACGAGTGAATTTTTTAATAAACATAAAAAGATACACTTTGTCAGAGGGACGTAGTGAGCATTACCCTTAAATCCATTTATATACATAAATAAAAGTTTGATAGTAAGAAGAAAAATAAATTACAACAAAAATCATAATTAAACATGCAATTCAAGTTCAAATTATCATTTTCTAATTTTAAATTGTACCATTTGAGTCTTAATAGCGTCAAAATTCTCCATTCTCTTTTCATTGCTTATAAGTATAAGTGAAGACTCTTTCAAATTGTCGAAACTAAGAAAAAAAAAAAATCTCTAATCCTCATATTCCCAAAACCAAAACCCTATAATCAATTTTTATTTAAAACTAAAAGTAGATAGTAATGCCTTATGTTTTGAAGATTTGGTAATGAAGAAATTCACACCCAATAAAATTTTGAAGAAAATAAAGGAGAAGAAAATGGTGAGCTGCTGCTTTGCAACTCATTTTTTTTTTAACTTCAAATTGAGCTATATAATTAATTAGAATAGACTATATAATAATATCAAGATGAGTTAATAATAATATTGGAATGGGCTAACCAATTATAATGCAAGGGAGCAAATTTGGATAGGAAATGCTATTACCCTTCAAATCCAACTTATGCTATTTTATGGAGTTATGAAATGTCATAATTAAATACTAATCAACATTTAATTATTTTATAAATCTCTATAAAAATATAATTTGAATACTCTCAAATTTTTATCACCCAATTAAATACTGCCTTAAATTCCTTGCTATGTCAACAACGATTTGACAATTTGATTACAAAAAGTAAACAACAAGAAGCAAAACATAAGACCAGAGGCTCAACAAAGTGCCTCACGAGACAGGGCTCGGTCAACTGCACCTTTATTCTAATTGGATTTGAAAATAACACTAAACAGGTTCTTCAAACTTTGAAAGACAGAAGAAGCACATAATCTAACAAGTGGGAATCACTGACTTCATTCTCTCTACTCAATTCCAAGCTTTTTCCTCATAAATATAACGAATTCGTAGACCTTCTGCTGGTCGGGAAGAGACTTGTACACACTCTCCTTCTCCAGGCACCTCTTAATCCATGCAATGAACTTTGGATGCTCAACCTCCACTTTGAAGTTCCCAAATTTCTCATACACAGCAAACCAGCTATAAAATGGGACAAGTGCTACATCCACGAATCCCAAAGTCCCACCCCCAAAGTAAGGCTTGTCTCCGAGCTCTCCTTCTAACACCCCAATGCACTCCAGAAACTGCTCCTTTGCTGCTTCCTGTTCTTCACCTTTCGTTGTCCATACCCTCCTCCCAATCTCATATATCTGCATTCAATTCCACAAATTTCATACTTCTAGGCCGTCTTTGTTTACGCTATTTCGAGCAACTCCAAATTTTTTGTTCACATTTTTTAATGCATTTCAATTTGAATTCTCTTCTCATTTTTATGTAGCGATAGTGATTAGGTTCAAAATCAAGTCATTTCATTTCTAGCTCTCATTCTAACGTATATCACAAACACTAAACCTTAAACCCTAAGCCGAAATATTATACGCACAAGATCAACACAAACATTTACAGAGCAAGTATGCATCTCATGTTTTCAATAATTTCAAATCAAACACATTCCAAGCACAAATTGGTAGGTTAGTAAATTGGTAAACAGGTAAAGTTACCTTCTTGTCAACGTAGTCAGCCCAGAACCTGGCGTGGGCTCTGAGGTAGGGATCAGAGGGAAGCAGAGGAGCCTTCTGATGCCAAACCTCATCGATATACTGAAGAGCAATGAGGGACTCAGAGACCGGCTTGCCATCGTGAATGAGAACCGGGATCTTCTTGTGAACCGGGTTCATCTGGAGCAAGAGTGGGCTCTTGTTCCTCAAGTCTTCATCCCTGTACTCATACTCAACGCCCTTCTCAGCCAGTGCGATTCTCAACCTCATGCCAAATGGGCTCGGCCAGAAATCCAACAAAATCACCTCATCCGCCATTACAGACTGAAAGTTGAGCTTATGGATGCTAAAGAAAGTTGAATGGTCGAAAAACTTTAGCTTAGATATGAAGTAACCGTGCGTGGTGGTGGTGTCCTTGTGGGTTAGTAAGAGTATTTATGGACACAAATTTGAAGGCAGAGCCGCAGAAGACTAATGAGTCAACGGACTCGAAATGGAGATATTCCATTTCGCTTCCTTTTTTTTTTACATATTCGAGATTCTTCTCCTTCGATGCCATTATGTCACTACCTGCGACATCAAATCTAGCATTTTTTTCCTCTCTAATTGTTTAATTTCTATTTATTTTTTCGCTAGCTTGGGGCCGAGGCCAAGAAAAAAGGGTGAATATTACCAATAATTTTTCAAAAAGCGGTAGCTGATTATATATATATATATATATTAATTTGTTTTAAAAAGATTAGGAGGAGTAAATATTTTTTTTTTTTTTGCATAAAGATCTCTTTATTGAAAATTAAAAACGAACTAAAACATCAACATCCATAACAAGAAAGTTAAATAGCCAGTTTGGTTCAACATCCACTTAGACATGACCCTCCTAAAATTTTAACATGGTCAGCTACGTCATGAGCTACCTGGTTGCATCCCCATGGGGCAAAACTAAAAGACAATAAGGTGAAAGACCTAGAAAGAACTTTAATACCATGTAAGATGTTATCAATATATTCCACACCCGTATTTGTATCTAACAACGTCACCAGTTGTAAGGAGCCGGACTTAACTACAACTTGGTGATGTTCATATGCCAAACATGCCTCCAAACTTGCTCGGATTGCCATGACTTCCGCTTGAAGAGCTGAAGTGCATAGAAATCCTCTAGACCCGCTAGCACCCTCAAAACTCCTCACCCAAGACCTCTGAACCCAACCATATGTGGCAGGACCCTCCCCATAATCCCCCTTGATTAAGTGAGAGGACATGCTGCCGTTTGACACAACACTGTAAAATTACCAAAGTACCCTCAATCGGAAGTAAACATACCTACCTAGTGTCAGACAAGGGATACCTACCATAACTCACTCAGTATAATCAGAGTATACCGACCCACGTGATGCCTCAGCCTCCTTACATCCCTCATCCGTAAACAACTTGTAGGGTACCAAAAGTTATGAAAACTGTGAGCGGACAAAAACAAAGCTTTAGAAAACCATTTTTCAAAATAAACCTTTCAACCCTCTGTTTAGAAAACATGCATGCATATCCGAATCAACCATTGAATTTCAATAAAACAATAATGCATAAAAAACCCTAGGTCCAACCCAAATCACATAAAAAGCATAAAAAACCTCTGGCCCACATTTCCCTGAAAATCCCTGGCCTTAAGACATTTTGATGACCTTGAACACGCCACAAGTATTAAAAGCCAAACCTAATCTCGCTAGTACAACCAACATGCTAGTCCAACTAGTCTCCCATATGTACTACCAGTAAACAACCATGGATCCACGGAGTCCAACTCCGTCGGCAAGTGTCGAGTCCAACTCTGACCATGTCTGAGTCCGTCCCTAAGAATCATCAGAGCCCAACTTCGGAATAGCAATACAATTGTTTAAGGTTGACCAATCCAGCAAACTGTATCCAAATCAAAACACATTTAAACCCAGGAACCAGCCCAAAATAGTTTCCATCCCCAAGCACCAGCCCAAAACATTTACCTCCCGATTTTCCAAAAACCACCATAAATCAATATCTAGAAACCGTAACCGATAATACATTAAAAAACTAACCATTTATCCAAAACTCATAACCACATCCACAATCATGCCAAACCATACTCTAAAATTAGAAGAAAAAAAAACAATTAATTATGCATGCATCACATTTTTTAAATAAAATGTCCACTCATAGTACTGCTGCTCACCCGAATCCTAAGCAGTAAGCAAATTTGAAGCTTCCGGGACATCTTGGTCTATCAAATTCACCCCACGAGGGTCACCAACAGTCTATATAAGTCCATACAAGAAACCCCCAAAAACCAAAAAAAATGAAAATACGTCCCGAGGAGAAAAACCTCCAAAACTCAAACCAAACAACCTCTGATCGTCCTGAAATCACCACTATTGGATTCAGGACGTCAAAACCTTTCGAACAAGACTAGTCCCACCTCGAAATTTGAGCCCATGCACCTAGGGAAAATGTGTAAACAACATCCCGAGTCAAAATTCAACAGTTCCCCCAGGGTAAAATCGTCATTTCACCTCGAATAATCGTGAAAATCCTCGATAAAGTCCTAATCCTATAATTAGGGGATGAGTCATTACAATATGAACCCATGCATGTCAAGGCAATCCAAAATCCATCACAGTTGACCTTGATAACACCCTAATTTGCTCTCTGCTAGTTCTCAAATACACAAGCAACTACCCCTGAAGATATCACCACTGGTTGACTAGCATAGTAGCACTAGCTTTTGCAAAAACGTACTTCTCTACCTGTTGCAAAAACGTACTTCTCTACCTGTTGCTACAACAGTCCAATTTTTCCATTTGGAACTTGAATTTCATCTTGAAAACACTTCAAGTTTCTGGCATTCTGATAGGTCGTTAAATAAACATTATTTTATATTATTTTATACCATTTATACTTGAATTTTAATATTAAATTATTAAATAATTAGATAAAATAATATATTTTGTGATTTTTCTGTTTAAATAAATAAAATTTGTAATTTGGAGCGTTTTGGGGAAAGAATCGTCCCGATTGAAATTATAACGAAGAAATTATGGACGAAATTCGATTAAATTATATATATTAATTATTATTAATTTTGCAGCCCAAATTCATATTTAATTTAAGCCCAATTTTTTATTGTTGCAGCCCAATTTTTTTTACTCCAAGAAATAAACATCATTTGGCATGAGGGGAGCATTTGGTGAATAGAAAATTAGTTGGGCAAATTCTGGGTTTAAACTTATGGGTGTGCTCTTAGTTCGTCACTTATTTCTCTCGTTTCCTTTCTCATTTTTTTCTCAGGTTTATCTCTGGCTAGGGGCATTTTGGTCATTCTGGTGGCCTAGGGATCTGTGCCCAGTTAGAGATGGACACTTGGCTAATTTGGAATGGTGGTTTCATGAGATTGGGATACTTGTCCCATCTCTAGAGGGTTGTGGAAGCTTTCTCAGCCGACTTAACCAGTTTTAAAATTTGGAGTTTTTGTTTGCACCGTGTGGCCGTGAGAGAAAACAGAGCAGAGGAAATTGTGAAAGATAATCCAGCTAAACCCTGTGAGTTTCTTTAGTTGTGAGTGTTACGAAGGGGAGGTGGAGCCGAGCAGTGAGGTTGGTAGAGTGCACCGTCTTGCACAGTGGTAGACGGTTAGAAGCAAGCCAGTGCTCTATTTTGAAAAGTCGACAGTGGGTCCTCATTTAAGCACGTATTAGCCATTCTATTGGATGTTGCTTATGGGATGCCTAGGAGTTGAATGGGCTGAGAAATGAGGCTCGCCGTGGGCGGTAGCCGCGGAATCAACAAGGTAAGGAGTGAGATTTAAAAATGGTAACCATTGCTCTAGCGCCTGATATTCGAATTAAGTAATTGGGATTTGCTTCTGGAGGTTATAAGGATGGTTTGAGATCAACGGGAGGAGAGGAGGTGGCCGGAAACACGACGACTGAACGTCGAACAGTGCCCAGTTTCTCCTTCGATTTGGGAGGTAAGCTCGAGCCTTTATTTGTACAGTTTAAAGTTGCAGATCAGGAGGGAATCACATAAGGAAGTTATAGGACTAAAATCGGGAGGAATTGGAATGGAATTGGATGAAAAACAACGTCGAACCGCCCACGCCGGTTCAGTTTAACCGGTCGGACTGCTGGACCGGTCTGAACCGGGCAATAGCGGGTTGAAGATGATGAATAGTAGGCGCGTGGCTCCCACGCGCAGCCCCTTTGGGCGGCTTGTGAGGGCGCGTGGGGCCCGTTTTGGGGAAGTTTCCAACACGACCTTTAAAGTATTCGATGTAAATAACATTTTGGCGCTAGTTTCGAGTCAATCGGACATCGTCTTAATATGTTTCGGGATGTCCAAAGGTTTTAGGGCGCATTTAAAAATAGTTAAAAATTCAAGAAAATTACGGGGACTTAGTAGGAGCTTAATGAAGTAGTTACTAACGTTATTATGGACAGGTTTGGGAAAGCTGGTGATAGTGGATTAGCCCGGGAAGCGTAATTACGCGCGTATCGAGGCAGCGACGATAATGGTCTGTGAGTCGACTTTGCTTCCAAACGTATGATGCATGCATATATGTTTTTATATGTTTTCTATACGTGATTCTATGATTTGGTTTATAATCTTGATGATTTACGGTTTTGCACGTATTTCTAGAAATTGACGTATTTGCACGTTTTACGAGATTTCGATTGATCTTGTGATTTTATCATGGTTTTAATGATTCAATTTCGGGATTTGAAATATGATTTGATTTGAAGGTTTTGAAACGGATTTTGGAAAAGTGATTTCGGGCTTGGAGCCCTGTTCATGAGATTTCGATATACGAGATTTCGGTTTTGAAACTAGATTTTGGAAATGATATTTCGGATTTGGTTTTTTGAAACTTGGAAAGGAAATCTGGATTTGGGTTCGAGATAGTGGTTCCGGATGCTAGCTTACGGAATCATTGTTGCGAATTCGGGTAAGGATTTTCTATGGTTTTCACTGTTGAATGAAAAATGGTTGTGGGTTTAAAGACCCGAAAAAAGAAAAGAAAAACCGCTGGATCTGGTTTTGAGTTTAAAGACTCGGTTGATTGACGGGGGGAGGGCCCTGGATTGATATGTTTTGAGTTTAAAGACTCGGTATATGTTTTGAGTTTAAAGACTCGGTGATTATGATACCCCTCGAGGCCTGTGATTGTATTTTGAGTATAAAGACTTGTTGATGTCCTGGGAAGGCCTGATTATTGCGTATGATTTTGAGTTTAAAGACTCGGACGCACTTGAGATCCAGCAAACTCGCATGATTGATGTTTTCCACTGGTTTTCAGATGTTTTGGGCAATGACCCGGATGATTTGGATTTGATGAGTTTTGGGACTGAGTTCCCGTACTTTGAGATTAGTTTGTGGTTTTGGGTTGAGGCCCTGGATTCGAATAACGGATTTGATTCGGGTTTTCAAATGGTTTACATTAATGGTTTTGAATATGAGATGGTTTCATAACATAAATTCATATGCATGCATTAGTCTTTAATGGAGGGTATAAATGTAATTTTTTTATTGAACTGTTTTTGAACTTATACTTTATTTTTGTCCACTCACAGACTCTTCGTGTTTTCGATACCCTCCAGGTTGTTGCGGTGCGCGCTGTTGGTCGAGAGGGAGACGGAGACATCACATACTCGATCCACAGTAGAGTCTGCGCTTTGGGAAGTCCGGAAGCTTTGAGTGGTTCAGTCAAGACTCCCTTGTCCGACATATGTGTCACATGGAGGTTGGACGTCAGTTTAGCCTTCGTGTCACTCGTAAGTTAAACGGGAGCAAGACTTAACCCTTAATCCTAGGAGATTGGGGGTGGGTCCTGACATTAAGGATATTCCATGGTGGAAAGTGGGTTGATGATAGGTATACAAATGGACAAGTAGATTACATTGATTAATGTGAGAGGGACATGATGTCCATATTTGAAATTAACAGAATGATAAGGCATTGGGATATCTAGACAATATTATCTTATACTGATATGACATTGAGGAGGAGTAGGTGGTAAACTGTTGAACGACTCCGATGTGTTGAAAATGCGTGAGGTAGTTCCTAGTGTGGAAGAGATTGAAATGTTATTGACACATATTAATGTGGAAAACCCTAGGAAGTTTTTAAAAGCTTTTAAAAGAAGGGAAATAGAAAGGCTGAAGGTAACTAGTATAGAACGTGTGGGGACCTAGGAATCAAGTGTTGTGATTGTGGAGTTAGAGGATGAGACTGAAGTGATGGGGACCAGAACCTCAAAATAAGAAGTTCCCATACGACCATGTAAAAGTAAGGCTTTAGTGGTTGTAGGGGATGTGCAAAAAAAGGATGAAGGTAAGGGTAAACTACAGAATGCAAAGGATGAGATTGAAGATGGGATAGACATCAAGCTGGAGGGCTGTGAAGCATCAACATGTTTTGATTTTGCCGACAGTGCGGATGAGGCTATTCGTACAAAGGAAAAGAGGATGGCTAGGGAGCTGCTAGAAGTTTGGGTGCAAGAGACACACTTGGATAACTTGTTCTCTAATATTAGGAAGGCTATAGAACCTGCTACACCTGAAGCCCCTAATTCCTCAGTAGTTGCAAAACCTGGTGAAGCTTCACTTGAAACCACTTCAGCAGCTACACCACCAGATCAAGCTACAGCTTCAGCAGTTATAGCAATTGCACCAACTGCACCACTAGATTTTGCTACCACTTCAACAGCTGCACCACTAGATCATGCCACTTCAGCTAGTGATGAGCTGTTGGTGGAAAAAAATAGAGGATGAGCAACTTGAAGAGGGGGACTAGACACTGCAAGATAACTTGCATCCCGTTGTTGATGACAAGAAAGTTATAATGAAAAGGGGGTAGTGGCAAAAACTTTACAAAGTACAATCCATAAGCTGATGGAGTTAGGCTAAGCTTGGATACAACTATAATGTTTAGTGACTGTCTGGTATTCAGGTAAGAAATTAGGGAACACTGCTTATCAACTAGAAAAAAATGTGAAGTAAAAGAGGAATAGGATTTTCAAATTGAAGTGTGAATGAAAAGTAGAAGGTTGTAGTTGTGAAATACATGTGTCTAGGGTGAGAGCTAGGGACATCACATTTGATGGGACCCATCCCAATCCCCCTGGGATTAACGCGGGATGTGCCATGCTCCCATCTGACACAAAGTGTCAGACAAGGGATAACCCAAAACCTCAGACCGAACGGGGCTTCTAGAGTGCGCTAGGATCCGGTGGAGGAGTGTGATGTCTCGGTCTCTACTACAGCCTGCATCCTTAATCAACCTGAAAGACATTAAAAACATCAAAAGTTGTGAGTGGACAAAAATCAATAGTTTAATAAAAACTCATTTATCTCAAAAAGACATTTATGCCCTTCACTAAAAAGCATGCATGCATACGAAAACCATTTATCAAACCATTTATTCAAATAACCATTATTAGGGTCTCAGCCCAAATTTCGTAAATCCAAGTCATAAGTGGGAACTCAGCCCAAAACCATAGAATACCAAAATCCGTAAATCCAGATCCAAATGGATCACTGCCCAAATCCATAAAACACAGAAATACCATTTCTGAAATCCAATTACCATTTCATAAATCCAACAAACCATTTCATAAATCCAATTACCATTTCATAAATCCAACAAGCCATGTTTACCAAATATCATATAACTAATCCTGTCACGGTTTCCTAAGCTACGCGCGTGCTACCTGGGATCTCAAATCCTAAGTCTCCCCAGGGTCCACCCAGGTCAATGTCCGCAGATCAATGACCCTCCATGGGGGTTAAAATCCATAAATGCCTTTCTAAGAGTAAGGTACCCCACGGGGGCGACTCCACTCAGTTAGTGCTCCGTGACTACTCCGGGGTCCACCCAGGTCAACGACCCTCCGCTAAGGAGACAATCCATAAATCAAAGGATGGTACATGAAAAACCATTTCGAAATCATTCTTAAAACCTTTAAATATTTCAAAGGGTTCATGCCCGGTTTCCCATAAAACCGTCATGAATCCAGAAATCCATTCTTTCCAAATCCAAATCCATTTATGGGTCCCCGACCCGAAATCACATTCATAAAATACAACTAGGCCTCATGCCTGATTTCTTAAACCAACTGGGCCCCGGCCCCGATCATGTAAACCAAATGGGCCTCCAGCCCGATGCCTTATTAAATCAAATGGATTCCAAGTCTGAGAGTTCGTAAATCAAATGGGTCTCATGCCCGATTGCATATTTTCAAATCCGAAATCAATCCATCAATCCACGAACCAATTGGGCCCCTGGTCCGATAATGTAACTAAAATGGACGTCAGGTCCAAGGGTTTCCAAAATAAATGGGTTTCATGCCTGAGTTTACCTTTTCAAATACAAAACCATTTCATCAAACCATCACCGAATCTGCAACACGTTTAATCATTGTAAGACCATAAACCTCGATATACGTGCAAATACATAAATCACCTCGAAATACGTGTAATCATGTAAATCACCAATACCATAATCATCATGATAGAAATTATATATATATATATATAACATATAAACATTTATGTATGCATCACAGTTTAGAAATCAAGTTCCACTCACAGACCGTCCTACGCTGTTGCCTCGATATGCGTGCCATAAGCCTTCCCGATCTAATCACTGTCACCGGGACTCCCAAACCTGTCCAAAACATACTAGAGGGTTACTAAGAACCTCATTAACTCCTCATTGAAGTCTCATAATTTTTCCAAATTTTTAAACTATCCCTCAAACCTTCGGACATCCCGAATCATATCGAAACGATGTTCGATAGATAGGAAAGCAGTCCCAAAATGTTAGTTACATCGATACGATAAAAACACATGTTGACAACATCCCCAAAATATGCCCCACGCGCCCCCACGCGTCGGCTACAGTGTCGTCTCCTACCTCTAGTCGATCCGATTCAGACTGGTCCAAACGGACCCAGTCCAACCCGAACCGGCGAGATTGGTTCAACGTCCATTTCTTCATCTTCTTCAATCCTTTTAATTCTATTAGCTTTGTCCTACCCTATACAATCGATCTAGCCACTTAAAACATGAAACACAACCATGAAACTCACCTTCCCGATCATCCTTCAAGCCTTCGATTTTCCTCTGTTATGTTTACACGATTCCGACCACCTCGTGCCTTGGTTTTTGTCCCAAAAGATTTATACAACCTCCAAGAACATATTTCCACCATCAATATCGATTAACAAACACCAAAAACCAAATTGCCATTTTTGAACTTCAAGCTTACCACGTCGGGTTTGCCAGCCACCGTACACGGCAGGCCTCCATTCCATGCTAGACCAACTCCTAGCACCCTCCAGAACATCATCTAGGAAACCAATTCGATCATATCTTCCTCAAAACACAAGTTTCCATTTTAAACGAAAACAGGGCATTGCTCACAGGCAGTCACTTACCGCCGCCGTCGTGACTCGTTGTGGCCATCAGAAGACTCCCTTCAGTCCCCTCTCTCATCTTCGTTCAAGGCCCAACAACAAAGGGTTAGGATTGAGGGTCGTTTGTGTAGTTGTGGTGTGTGTTTGTTAGAGAGAAATGAAGAAGAGGATGCGCGGGGAAGAAGAGAGAGAAATGAGTGTGTGAGTTTTAATTAATTAATTAATTAAGTGGCCAATTAGATCTAGATCCCATTTTTAGGGAAAAGCCCCCAATGGGATGAGTGACACTAGTCACTTGTCACTCATCCAAGGGCCCCACCTACAAATATCTACCAATCAAAATAAAATAATATTTAATGCGAATCCCAAGACGTTAAATTCCTGATTTCGATCTCGTGACCATAACTTCTCCATTTGACGTCCGATTTCGACGTGCCGCCTGTCTACCGACTCGTGACGTCCCGATCTATGTCACGGTCATCGGTCCTCGTACGTTTGACTCCCTGAGTCAAGAGTCAACATTTTACCCAATTCTGGGGAAAACGATCATTTTACACCGTCTATCCGATTTCGCTCAGCTAATCGTCGATTAATCTCACTAATCCTCCATTAGTCACTAATCTAATCCCGGAATTCAGGACTGGTCGTTACAACATTGGTTGTTAAGCACTACAATCCCACACACATATGCTCCAGAGTGTTTGCAAAGAGGCAAGCCACATCAACTTAGGTTTCTAAAACTTATCTTCAAAGAATTCAGTCAAATATGAAGATGACCATATTTACAATTTTGGATGGTGCCTTTGCTGATTTTTCAATTGGGATCACCAATATGAAGGTATATAGAGCTAAGCATAAGGCTTTGGAATTAATGAAAGGATCTCTATCAAGGCAGTATGGTATGTTGTGGGATTACTTCCATGAGCTGAAGAGAACTAATCCAGGTGCAACAACTTCGTTGGCTTGTGATTTTGTGAGCGGAGATAAACTCTTCAAGAGACTTTACATATGCTTGAAAGCTTACACAAAGGGATTTAAGGAGTGTTATAGGCCTTTTATTGGCTTGGATGGGTGTCATCTAAGTGTGATCTATAAGGGATAGTTGTTGGCATAAATTGGAATATATGCAAACAATAAGACACGAGTGATTGCAATGGAATTGTTTGAAGCAAAAACAAATGATTCCTGGACATGGTTCTTAAAGTTGTTAATGTTGGATTTGGGGATGCAAGACTGCTATGGATGAAGCTTCCTTACTGACAAACAAAAGGGACTTGAAATGGCCATTGAAGCATTAATGACTAGTGCTAAGCATAGGTTCTATTGTAGGCACTTATGAGGTAACTACTACCAAACTTTTAAGGGTACAGTGTCATAGGATGTGCACAGGAGATGGACAAGCTCAGATCATTAGACGAAACTGCTTGGAAATGGTTGGTAGATAAACCAACACATCAGTGTCTAGGTCCCATTTTAAAACGCGGTCGAAGATAAGCGTTCTGCAAAAAACGTATTGTGAAACATTCAACAACATAATAATGCTAGTTAGGATAAACCAATCATCACTATGTTTGAGATGATTACGTTTTTGATGATGATGAGGATACAATGGAGAAGAGATAAGATGGCAACTTGGTCCCATCATATATGTCCAAAAATATTCAACCACGTCCAAAAGTTAAAAGTGGATTCAAGCCATTGCAGTGTTAAATGTCCCGGTGGACAAAACTAAGAGGTTCATGGCTGTAAAGGAGATTAGGTAGTAGTAAACTTGGAGGCCCTGATAAGTCTTTATTTGAGAATCATTTGATATCATTTTATACCATTTACACTTGTCTTTTAAGGAAATTCGTGCCATCAATAAAAGAAAAAAAAAATCTATTTTGTGAGAAATGTGAGAATTAGATAGAGCTTGGAATTATAAGAATTTGAGTGAAAGAATCATCTCAATCGGAGTTATATTAATGAAGTTATGATTAAAACAAAATTGGCTACAAAAAAGTGCGAAGAATTCGGTAGGAGGCTACCGAATCCATTATATAAGACAAAAATTAATTCGGTAAGCTCTTATTGACCTGCTTAGGTCGATTTAGTGTGCGTGTCCTATATGACCTATTCCAATTTGGTGCCCACCTACCAAATATCCTTTCCCTTCCTTGCATGTTGACCAACCCTCTAACTCGCCTTTGAACAGCCCGTTTTTGGTGGCAGAGCACCGAAATTTGGCCATATACTATTCCAGCAGCATTATTACCTTCTGCATGGTGGAAAACTTGTCCAAATCAAGATTGGTTTTACTTTTCCTTTTTCTCAAGAAACCTTATTACATTAGGATTTCAATTTAATTAATCTAAACATTTTCCTTTTAGGATTTGAATTGTGAACTCCTATTTATTTGAGGATAAATTTTCTCCTATAAAAAGGAGGCATAGGACAAATGTAAAAAAGGGACCCATTATTCACAAACTATTGTTTTCCTAAGATTTAAACCTAGCCACCCTTCCATTGGTTTAATACTTGAGGTTAAAGTCGGAATTATTCCTTATTTCCAACTTCACTAGGTTCCTTCTGCGATTCAGTGTTCCTAGTGGAAAACGATCCATCCTTCCACCCACTTTAGTGTCTTTAAGTGTTTCCTAGATCCCAAAAGTGTAACTATTTCTTTTCACCTAAACTCTCGAATTTAATGTTGGTTGTGTTTATAATTCAATATATGTGATGGTTTATTTATTCTAATGTTTGTAACATTAAATTCAATATCGATGTGTGTCACTTTCTGAATTTCGATTACTTCATACGTTTTTGTGTTTTATCTTTAAATTGACGCTAAGTGTTTTATCCGTGTATTCAGAGCATTTAAATTTAAGTTAAAGATACTTAATGTTTTGTCCTCGTATTCGGAGCATTGAGTCAACTACTAAAGGTGAATCATATTGTGAGTATTTTGTCCGCGTGTTCGGAACATTTATAATATCAAGGATTTATGATGGTAATCGAGATAATGTAGGTAAGATTTCATGATTGATTTAATATGTGTAAGTATTTTCGTGTGGACATGGTAAATGGACAATGTGTCGCTTGTATATATGTTAGTTAGGAGTAGATTAAATAATGTGATTGTTAAATTGGATTTACATACATATAAGTGTCGGTTTTTTCTATGAAACTAATCTATGGTTTGTAATTTCAAGTTAGCATGAACATTTGTATTTCAATTCATAGTTTAAAATACGTAGCTTCGACTACAACACTTTCAAAAACCCCCATTTTTTTCTATTCTTTTTGCTAACCATTATTAAATGTCCCTCAATTCCTCGATTCAAAATGATCCCTAATTTCCAATGCTATATCTTCACAAAAAGAATTTTTAATGGAGTAATGCATGAATTAAGTGTTTAATTAAATGCCTAGTTTACACTGATCAATTTTTGGCGTCGTTGCCGGGGAATTGAAAATCTTTTTTAATGTATTAGTGTAAATATAAACTGTTCATATCCAACTTGTTTATAAATTGTATATAATTGTTCATAATTTTTTATTTTACATATGTTTATGTAAATTGTGAAAACATAGTCTTAGTTATATGTTGATCACTTCCTAGTCGGTTTTTAAAGTTTGCCTTTAATGGAATAGGTGAAGTCTCATTTGTTAACTTATCACCTAAGCCCTTAGTAGGCCTTGAACTAAATGAATTTGAGGCCATGAGGTTGAGGGCGGTGTTTGTTAACACTTGAGCTGTCTTTGGAACTACAATTGTTCATCTTGAGTAAGACATTTTTTAGAGTAATGTCTAGAATATGAGGCGATACTCGTGACAGGACTTGGATTTGAGAAGCGAGCTACTGGGAGTTCCATAATCACTCTTGCCTCTTGCGTTTACTCTTTATAACTTGGTCACTCTTGGACATGCCCAAAGAGATGAATGATAATTCGGGTCTAGTACACAGAAAGTTGTTTAACTCAAGTATGAAAATTTTGAGAGTGATGCCTAGGCCAAGAGCCGATACTCGTGATGGGTTCTGATCATACCTCTCATGTTTATTCTTTCTTGGTTACACTTGAACTTGCCCAAAGCGACGAATAACAATTTGAGTCTCATACATGTTCTTGGGCTGCATGTCTGTCTAAGTCTCACTTTCAACTCTGAATACATGTGGTCTATATATATATATTTGATGAAATTAACTTGTAAAGTTAAATACTAAACTTGAGGATGCCCTTGTTAAGAAGTTCAAGAGAAATGGCCACCAATTGAAGTTTTAGCTCGAGGCAATTGGAGAGTACGATGTGGAGTTCAAAAGAGTGCCCTAACCTCGCATTGTATGAGTTGAATGAAGCACTTCGTCTAGGCTGACTGGATGCTAAACTTAAAATGTTTGTTGGGAGGCAACCTAATGTATTCCCGAGTCGTGAAAGAGTCATTAGTGCAGCTTTGTTTTCTCCAACCCTTCACTTTCTTTTCTTTTGTTTATTTGTAGTTTTTATTGCTTTATTTTTGATAAAATCTTTTTACTTTCTTAAGTTCTATGTTCATTTTCTTTATGCTTCAGTACATAGAGGACAATATAGAGTTTAATTTTGAGGGGTGGGGGCTAACAATTTTATTTGTTAAAAAAAAATTGTGTTCGAAAATTGTTTTTAAAATCGTTTTCACAAATTGTTTTCAAAATTTCTCTCAAAAAATATTTTTCCAATCGTTTTCGAAAATCGTTTTTAAAAAATTTTCAAAATTGTTTTCCAAATAGTTTTCAACAAAATCGTTGTTAAAATTGTTTTAAAAAAATCATTTTTAAAGAAAAAAAAAAACTTTGTTTAAAAAATTGTTTAACTACTTCTTTAAAAAAAAAATAGTGTTTTTTTCTTTTTACACTTAGTGTTTTATTGAGTCTTAAGATGCCCTTAAACGTGTCAATGATGATAATGAAGGAAAAACGGATAAGGCATGGCTAAAAGATGATCACTAAAATTTGAATTCAATTATTAATGCATTATGCTTGACTGTTTATTACTTGTAGTAGATGATGCATGATAAGTTGGTACATAAACATGTTAAGATAAGTGCAAATCATTTGATCCCTATGTGAGCTTTAAAACTTTATATATCTCTTTGATGAATGATAAATAGAGTTCTTTGTTTAAATTGATAAACATATGCATCATAACCAATATTCAAAACGGCGGGCTAGGCGGCCACCTAAGCGCTAGGCAGAGGACTACCGCCGCTAATAAGGGTTATGCGTTTGCTATAGGTGGCGCCTATGCGGCCTAGGCGGTGCCTGGGCAATCCCAACTGACCGAGGCGGGCTGGGCGGTTTGGACGTTTTAAAAAAAAAATAACAACATTCATTCATTCATCAGTCCCACGACTTCCATACATTCATTCTTGCAATACATATGAACCAAAAATTCAAAATCAGTAGGTACCATATAATCATACATTTACAAGTCCACAAATTCACAACAATACCCAATTTTCATATTCACAACATTGCCCAATAATCCAATATTCAAACTGACAAATTCAGAACATTACCCAAAGGTCCCAAACATTCATCAGTCCTATACTCCTATCCTATGCTCACAATCATTAATAAATTCAGAATTATAGTTAAAAAATCAAAAAAATCAATCAAATTCAAAGTTTAAAACTCAAACATAAACAATAAATTCAATAATACAATCGCGACTTCGAGACTACCCAAATCAGAGCACTCAAACTCAGTACCCAGAGACTACCCAAACCCAATTCCCATTACCTACCATTTGCGAAGTCAAAGTCTACTTCGCTGAGCTGCCACGACGTTGACTCCAATCGGCTCTCTGCACTTCTGCAATCGAAGTCTCAGAACCTCAAACTCGCACTCGAACGCGAACTCAACCTCGAAGGCTCAAAGTCGCACTCTCAGTCTCATGTTTTGCATGTCTCTGACTCCACCTCGATGACCGTCTCTCTCAACTAGAGATGAGGTCTAAACTCGAAACTCCGTTGGTTCTCTGATTCATCTCTGTCTCTCGCTCTCTCGCTCGCTCCCTTACTATCTGTCTTTGCTCTCTATCTCCCGCACTCAAGATGAAGAGTGAAAGAGTTAGGAATGGAGATGGAAAGCAGAGGCGAAGATCTTTTTGAATAGAATGGACTCGGTCTTTGTTCTCTGTCTCTATTCTTAGTCTCTCGATCTCACTATGGAGACTGAGAGTTAAGAATAGAGATGGAAAGTACAGGTGGAGTTGACAAGGATCGGGACAGAGATGGAGATTGATTCATTGAAAGGGCGGAGTCGACGAAGTTCGGCCTCTTGTGGACTGAAATCTCAATTTTTGAATGAAAGAAGAATGAGATAAGGATGGATTGAATGAAATTGAATGGATTGAATGAATTGAATGGTTTGAGAGAGAATGAGATAAGGCTTGGCACTGGTAGTCAACAAAGTTAATGAATGAATTAAGTTAGTGAATAGGTTGAATTAACAATTAACTGATAAACTGGTAAGGCATGAAATAAGGAATGGTTTATTTATTGAGAAATTTTTTATTGGCTATTTCCATTTGGGTGCAATAAGGATAAGGCTGGATTAAAGAGTTGGCCAGTGGCTATTGGTCAGTGGCTTTTGTCATTGGCTAATGGCTATTGACCATTGAATGATTTGCATCATTGTTAATGACTTAATGTTATTGTAGTAATTTGCTAGTAGCCATTGCATCATTGTTAATGACTTAATGTAGTAATTTGCTAGTGGCCATTGCTAATTTGTTAGTGAAATGTTTGATATAAATTAATATTTTTTTCATTCTCTATGCCTCTATTGACTATGGTATATGTTTGAAATTTTGAATTGTAGGTTTTAGTGTTTTACATAAATGGCTACACCTTTGCTTCACCAAATGTAACGACCAAAATGGAAAGATCATTGAAGCGGAATAGTGGTGATATAGGATGGGAATTTGCACTTTTGACAAATCCTACAAATTACGATAAGGTGAAGTGTAAGTTTTGTGGTAAGTGTATGAGTGGTGGAATCAATAGGATAAAACAAGACATAGCCCACATCAAGGGAAATGTAGTTTCATGTTCAAAGTCTTCGGATGATGATAAATTAAGGTGTAAAGCTTTTTTAGAAGAGGCAAAGGTCAAGAAAAGACAAAAAAAATATACTTGAAGAGGAAGTGGGGCAAGAAGTTAGAATACAAGAAGAAGATGAGGAAGTTGAAATTGGTGGTCCAAAAAGAATGAAACGTTATCTAGGGCTCATGGATAAATTTGCAAACACTATCAATTCTGAATCTTCAATGGATAGAAATAAGAAACTTCGACAACAAAGTCTCAATGATGCACTTTGGAAGGAAAAAACACATTATGTGCATCAATATTTGGCTCGATGGGTTTATGAATCCGGCCTTCCTTTCCATGCCATTGAGAATGATAGCTTCAAAATATTTGTGGAAGCAGTAGGTCAATTTGGTTCGGGTTACCAACCTCCAAGTCAATACCAATTGAGGGAGCCATTATTGAAGGAAGAAGTTGAGAGAACTAGAAAGTCACTTACCACACAGAAAAAAGAGTGGGCTAAGCATGGTTGCTCAATCATGACTGATGCTTGGACCGATCAAAATAGAAGAAGTATAATGAATTTGTGTGTAAATTTCAAGGAAGACACAAGTTTTCTTTCTTCTAAAGAAGTTTCGGGGGAATCACACACGAGCTTATATATATTTGAATATGTGGAAAAGTGCATTGATGATATCGGGCCACAAAACGTAACTCAAGTGATGACGGACACTGCTTCTAACAATATGGCGGCGGCGGAGTTGTTGAAGTTGAAGAGGCCAAACATTTTTTGGACTTCATGTGCCACTCACACTTTGAATCTTATGCTCCAAGGAATTGGTAACCTTCCTAAGTTCAAAGGGGTCAATGAGAAGGCGAAGGCCATCATCATCTTCATTTATGCCCATCATAAAACATTGAACTTAATGAGGAACTTTACAAAGAAAAGAGACATAGTAAGGCCGGGAGTAACTATATTTGCAACTTCTTTCCTCACTTTGCAAAGCGTGGTTGAGAAGAAGCAAGAGTTGAAGACAATGGTTACAAGTGATGCATGGGGACAACTCAAGATTTCCAAAAATGAAAAGGGGAAAGCTTCATAGAACACAATTTTGAGTATTAATTTTTGGAATGGTCCAACACTTTGTTTGAAAGTTTTTGGTTCTCTATTTAAAGTGTTTCGGCTTGTTGACAGGGATAAAAGACCATCAATGGGATTTTTGTATGGAGAACTACATGAAGCAAGGAATGAGATTTAAAAGGCTTTCAAAAATCAAGAGGTGAACTATAGTCCAATCCTTGATATTGTTGATGCAAAAGGTTGTGATAGGCTTGATGGTCCATTATATAAGGTGGCCTACCTCTTGAATCTTTATTACTTCTTCAAAGACGAAAACATAGTTGAAGATCCAATTGTCTTGGAAGGGATGTTTGATTGTGTTGAGAAGTTCTTCCTTAATGACATTAAAAAGCAAGATATTGTGATGAATGAAGAATTTGTGAAGTACAAGAAAAAAGAAGGTGGGTTTGGAAAACCTTTGGCCTATGTTGCAACAACTAGGAATGATTTTGATCCGGGTAAGAACATTAACATTTCATAATTTCCTTTTTAGTTATCATTCATACATAGTTTCTTTCATTAATTAAGAAAATTATGCCTTTGTAGTTCAATGGTGGTCCTTGTATGGAGGTGGTGTACCTACATTGCAAAAAATGGCTCAAAGGATTCTCTCTTTGACTACAAGTTCATCCGGATGTGAGAGAAATTGGAGCACTTTTGAGGGGGTAAGTAAGTAGTTAAGGACCTTACAAAAAAAATGAATAGACTAGAGGCAACAAGGTTGAACAATCCTAGTTTATATCCAACTCAAGGCCAAGATCATCAATAAGAAAAAATGAAGGGGGGGGGGGGAGAGAGAGAGAGAGAGAGAGAGAGAGAGATATAGATATACTAATTGCTAGTGAAGCTAGTAATGCTCAAGAATGGATTGTTCATGGTGGTGATATAGATGTACTATGGCAAGTGTTATGATTCATAACTACTTTCCATAGCTTTTAATGAACTCTAGAGTACTAGAACTTACTTATATGAGATTTTCAAAACTATTAATTCAACAAACTCTCTGATTTTGGACATGAGTGAGGCATTAGAGTTACCACAACATATCCAAACATCTATGAATCTCTAATTATGCGCATGAGTTGCGACCCCCTTAGTTTAACCCCTTTGAGCCTACATTTAGCCTTTCTTTCATCACCTATAACATTTAATCATGTGAGCTTAATATAGACATCCTTTACCTTTGTTCCAAAGACTTGGTTAAAGAATTAAAAAGATGGCATGAAACAAAAAAAAATGATGATGATGCTTGAAGACTTGTATGTACGTATAGGGAAGGACTTGCTAAAACTACATTTTAGTATTGTTATACATAGAACTACCTTGAAAGAACGGGGAAAAAAAACGAAAAAAAACGAGAGAAACATTGTGAAGAATGATCAAAAACAATGTTTTTGAATCTCTTGGAAGGTAATAGGTTTTGAGTTCAAGTTAAGTCCCCTATACTTGTGAATGTGGAAACATTGAAGAATTGAAGGCCTACATTGAAGATTTCGGGCATTTCCTTGTTTTCAATACTCAAGGACGTGTAAAATGGATGTTTTAGGCGTAGCATGATGATACTCGGCCTATGTTGAGGAGAGGAACCTATGCCTATATGATAAAGCCTTTGATTGAGTCTTGGAACAACTTTAAGCACCACTTATCCAATATATTCCATTCCTCTACACCTAGCCTCATTACAACTTCATAAAAGAGTTTATGATCCTTAAGATGTGTTGACACGACCCATCTCATTTCCCCCGGGATTAACAAGGGATGTGTCATGATACCATCTGACACGAAGTGTCAGACAAAGGATAATTCGAACCTTTAGCCCGAACGGCTTCCAGAGCACGCCAGGATCTGGTGGAGAAGTGTGATGTCTCGGTCTCTGCTACAGTCCGCATCCGAGATCAACCTGAAGGGCATTAAAAACCAGAAAAGACTGTGAGTGGACGAAAATCAATAAGTTCAATAAAACACATTTCATAAAAGACTTTTATGCCATTCACTAAAAAGTATGCATGCATTCGAAAACCATTTACAAAACCATACTCAAATAACCATTATTAGAATCTCAGCCCAAGTTCTGTAAATTCAAGTCATACGGACCCCTACCCAAAACCATTTACACAAATCCATAAATATTAACCATATGTGGGAACTCAGCCCAAAACCGTAAATCCGAGTATGTGGGTCATTGCCCAAATCCATTCACTATTCACAAAACACCATTTCATCAAAATCCAAGAAATCATGTTTACCAATATATCATATAACCAATCCTGTCACGATTTCTAAAGCTACGTGCGTGCTACCCGGGGTCTCAAATCCTAAATCTCCCGAGGGTCCACCCAGGTCAATGTCCGCAGATCAATGACCCTCCATGTGGGTTATAATCCATAATAGCCTTCCTGACAGTAAGTTACCCAACGGGGGCGACTCCACTTAATTATTGATCTGTGATTACTCCAGGGTCCACCCAGGCCAATCACCCTTCCGAGAGGAGACAATCCATAAATATATAAGGATGGTATATGAAAAACCATTTTGAAATCATTCTGAAAACCTTTCAAGGGTTCATGCCTGGTCCCCATAAACCGTCATGAACCGGAAATCCATTTATGGGTCCCCGACCCAAAATCACAATCGTAAATCATAACTGGTAACCTAACTGGGCTCCGAGCCTGATTTGGAAATCAACTGGGCCTCGAGCCCGATACGCAAATCAACTGGGCCTTGGGCCCGATACGTAAACCAACTGGGCCTCCGGGCCGATGATTTTTTAAATCAAATGGACTTCAAGTTTGAGAGTTCGTAAATCAAAATGGGTCATGTGCCCGATTCCATATTTTCAAATCCGAAATCAGTTCACGAACCAATTGGGCCAGTGGCCCGATAACGTGACTAAAATGGACTTCTAGTCCGAGAGTTTCCAAAACCAATGGGTCTCATGCCCGAGTTTACCTTTTCAAATCCAAAACCATTTCATTAAACCATTTTCGAAACCAGAAGCACGTATAATCAGTGCAAAACAGTAAACCTCGATTTACGTGTGAATACGTAAATCGCCTCGAAATACGTGAAATCATGTAAATCACTAATATCCAAATCATCGTCATAGAATCACATATGTAAGACATATAAAACATTTATGCATGCATCATAGATTAGAAATCAAGGTCCACTCACAGACCATTCTACGATGTCGCCTCGATTTACGTGTCGTAAGCCTCCCTAGCTAATCACCGACACCTGGTCTCCCAAACCTGTCCAAATCACACTAGAGGGTTACTAACTACCTCTTTAACCTCTCATTAAAGCCCCGCAAGTTTTCTGAATTTTTAACTATTTTTAACCCCGATCCTAAACCTTCGGACATCCCGAACTATATTGAAACGATTTCCGATCGACTCGAAAACAATCCCAAAATGTTCGTTACATCAACTAGATGATTTCACGTATTGAAAGTTTTCCCAAAAGACCCTCCATGGGCCCCCACGCGCGGCCTAAACCTCCTGCGCGTGAATGCCACGTGTGGCACTGTTCTTCACCCCTAACTTTGGGTGAACCGGGTTCGCCTGGTTTCGACCGGACCGGATCGGTCTTGAGCGGCATGACTGGTTCAGTGTTCTAAATCTCTCATTTTTCGTCCTTTCACACCTATTTCAATTCCTAAACCTCTATTTACTCATTATCTAACTTTCTACGGTCTCAAAACACAAGGAAGGGCCCTAGAAATTACCTCCTTGATCGAAGAACATGGCCCTGTTTTTCCGGCCGTCCGTCTGGGCTGTACCGTCCTCCTCAGCCACTGCTTTCGATCCCTACCATCTCAAATGATCACCAGAAATCCATTCATATCCTTGAAATACACTAATAACCCTAAAACTCACATTCCAATTTTCAAACCAACTTACCTTGCGGATTCCGGTTTTCCTCCACCGTGGCCATCGTCGTGGCTCGTCGTCCTTCATTACGTCGTCCCAGTCCCTCTCAGTCTCTCACAAGAACACAGAAAATGATCGGGTAGTGGGGTGGTAGGGGGTATGTGTGTTTGTCTCTCGGTTTCAGAAGAACGGAATGAAGAAGATGAACTATGTGCACGGGTTTGAAAGGGGAGGGGGGGGGGGGGGGGAGGTGAAGTTTGGTGTGATGATCAGATGAGTGGATGGTGAGGATGAGGGGTGTGAGGGAATGGATGGCTAAGATTGAGAGAGAATGGGTGAAGGAAATTATAAAATAATCCAAAAATAATATTTTAATGTTAAACTCACCAATCATGATTAAGATCCACTTTTTAGGGATAATGACCAATGAGATGAGTGACACTTGTCACTCGTCCAAGGGTCCCACATTATCAAGTCAACCAATCAGATTTTAATTATTATTTTATTCGGATCCCGAGACGTAAATCCCCGATTTCACTCCCGTGACCATAACTTTCCCGTCGAACGTCCGATTTTGACGTGCCATGTGTCTACGGACTAGTGACGTCCCGATCTACGTCACGGTCATCGGGCCTCGTACGTTTGACTCCCTTTGCCAAAATTCAACATTTTACCCAAGACCAGGGGCAAAACGATCATTTTACACTGTCCGTCCGATTTTCCAACTAATCACCGATTAATCTCACTAATCCTTCATTAGTCACTAATCTAATCTCGGAATTCGGGACGGGTCGTTACAACCTTCCCTCCTTAAATAATTTCGTCCTCGAAATTTCAACTATCTCGATTCCACAACCACTTCGTGGAAAGCAAATTCGACCTCACAATACATGTACACTTGTAAACCCACTAACCAAAATGATACTTGTCTGCACCCAGACGGCCCACCAACACCTACGTCGCAACTACAATACCCGACCACGTCGAGTGAAATTGATCACACGTTCCGAGTTGATACTACCCAACATTTCTACCATTACGCAAACACAAACAACTTGACGGTTCCTTTCTCAAACACCAAGCTACTCTGACGACTGCTCCCACTAGGAGTCACCAAATTTCACTCATCGATCCACATTGACACAACCCGCCAAATTGTCACTACTTGACAGTCGCCAGTCAAAAACTGCACTATACTTACTTGTGGTTACACTAACCATCAAGTCACTCAACTTGAGTACATGTATACCAACACCTCACACGACCTGTGAGTAACTGGACCCATCAGAAATACCCTGAACCAGTGCACAGTATCCAATGTCCAGTTCACGTCTTCAACTAATCCAATGGTATCGGGACTAAGCCGACTACCAACATGCTCACCAACGTACCCCTGATATATCCCATATACCGTTACCAAGCACCACCAACATGTCCAGTATCAACCCTCGCACAACGTACAAGGTACGTACATCCATCCATTAACCAGCCTACAACCTAGATCGTAGCCAAATACGTTTCAATTCTGGAGTCCATCTGTCCAATCCAGTACTAGACAGATCAAAAACTCCAACCCATCATCCATTTCGAGTCCCACAGTCACCCGACCAGCATCAATACGTCTACACCTAGTCACGTAATAAAACACGTACCAATCAGACTCACGCCTACCAACGCATACCCATTCATGCCAAAAGAGCATCCAATCTTACTCACGTCTACTGAGATGCACCAACTCCGAACCTAATGGTTACCCGCTCAAATGATTGCCATCTCATAATTGATTGACTTCAAAAGGAAGCCAATCCCATCATCCACACATCTAAGGCTGACCAAATCCGACCCCGTTGGACACTTACTCGTTCGATTAATACACCATACGGGATTTACCTCGAAAAGAAGTTCAGTCCCAACATTCCCATGTCCAAAAATCTAAGACAGGGCAATAAACTCTCCACCTAACCTAATCATAAGATCATGATACAGATCCATCACCACATCACCCGACCATTAAGATCACGATCCTAGATAGTCACAATGCCCAATGTCCACAACCTCACAATCCCGATCCACCTAGGATCCACACATGCTCACTCAGCTAACAATCCTCCTGAAATCTGATCCTAGGGTATTACATCCTTTTGAATCTTTCGTCAGTCACATCACTCCTCAGCCCATTCCCACATCTAAATGGATCAGTCAACGACGAGACACGTCGAGACCGTGGGTCCTCTCCAATTTCCTCATATCGATCCTTGTCATCCCACCTAGGGAAAATCAAGGATGATCCAAGACGATGACATCAACATTCATCCTACATGAATGCAAACAAAACTCACTGCATTCACCATGCCACGTAACCCAATATCGCCCGCCACCAAGTAGAAAATGAGAAATCTCATTCACCCAACTTCAAAATACTCAACTCCTTCTAATGACCAAAAACAATCGCGGGTCCACCCACCAATACATGATCAATGTATTGGTGACAAAAACCATCATCTGCCATGGCAGAACATGAGAAGTCGCCCTAAATGACTTTGAAATACCCATTACGAATGTGGAATCAAGCACTCCCTTCATCGCCTCAATCACAACCTCTCTCGATTCCGAAGTTCCAACCATGTCAGAACTAACACACTCGTGCATCAACCACGTGTTCGTAACCAGTCTAACTACTACCAAGTTCGCCTATCGGCTTATACCGTTTATGTACATCCAAAAGGATGTGGACCATTACTACTCGACCCTCATGTCTCAATCCCTGCTGGATCTCATCCAGTACAACTCTATCTGTGATCCACTCCCGGACCACAGATACCGAACATATTCCCGTCTCGACGGAGTCACATCCCGACTCGTGACTCATCGTCATCACAAACACCAGCACCGGCACCAGCACCAGCACACTAGCATCAACATTCGCATCAGCATCAGCACACACTATGCGAAACAGACAATCCTGGATCTTTGCTCATACCGAGCACTGACCTTATACCTTTGTTCAAATTGGAAAAACTCTGCCTCCCTCGTACCCAACAACTCCGGGTACAATCACACTGACAACTCAAACAAGAAGATGAATGTTCCTTGAATGTCCCCCGATTCACAACGACCATAACTACAACCACTCTCGATAGTAGTGCCTGCCATAACTCGTGCAGACCCAACCACCAGACATCGCTATCGACACTCCGCATCCAACGGAATCAATCGCCCGTACTAACTACTCCGAATCCCCACTCGACAAGTACCAACCCTGGTAGCCTGTCTAACCAATCTCTAACCAATCTTAACTCGACTCAACCAATGTCGTCTACCAGGTCATCCACGACCTTAGCTGCACCAATTATCCATCACAACTAAAGTAGTACGACAACCAATTAGGTCTAACCGATTAACACATTTTCGACTGTAGAGTGCAGTCCCATCACCAAAGCTGACATGACATGACCAACCAACGGTCCTGACATCGAGTGGGCGTCAATCCAATCCTACCATCAACTCAACTAGGGTTCCCTAAATCCAACTGCTTCTGACAACAGAATTCACAACTCCGAATGACCTAACCATCTAAGAGTCACAACTCCATACTATCATCATAATCGATCCTACAACATCGTGAAAGATGATCCCGACATAACCGTGGGGACGGTTAAAACTATAAATTACTAATACGTTCATCCCTCCGTAAGGTCCCACACTGCCAACCACGACAGAACTATGGAAACCCCGGCATCAAATTCCTTACCAACAATCTACGATACAATCCTAATAACTATCATACCGACATCCTAACTATTAGGTTGATAACGAAGTACAGCCTATAGAGACATCACATCCTCGACCTGTGCACACCACAAGAGCAAACCTGCTATGATACCACTTGACACGACCCATCCCATTTCCCCCAGGATTAACAAGGGATGTGCCATGGTACAGTCTGACACGAAGTGCCAGACAAGGGATAATTCGAACCTTTAGCCCGACAGGCTTCTAGAGCAAGCCAGGATCCGGTGGAGGAATGTGATGTCTCGGTCTCAGCTACAGTTCGCATCCGAGATCAACCTGAAAGGCATTAAAAACCAGAAAAGACTGTGAGTGGATGAAAAACAATAAGTTCAATAAAACACATTTCATAAAAGACCTTTATACCCTTTACTAAAAAGCATGCATGCATTCGAAAACCATTTATCAAACCGTACTCAAATAACCATTATTAGGGTCTCAGCCCAAGTTCCGTAAATTCAAGTCATATGGGCCCCTGCCCAAAACCATTTACACAAATCCATAAATATTAACCATATGTGGGAACTCAGCCCAAAATCGTAAATCCGAGTATGTGGGTCATTGCCCAAATCCATTCACTATTCACAAAACACCATTTCATCAAAATCCAAGAAATCATGTTTACCAATATATAATATAACCAATCCTGTCATGGTTTCTAAAGCTACGCGCGTGCTACCTCGGGTCTCAAATCCCAAGTCTCCTCAGGGTCAACCCAGGTCAATGTCCGCAAATCAATGTCCCTCCTTAGGGGTTATAATCCATAATAGCCTACCTGAGAGTAAGGTACCCAACGGGGGCGACTCCACTCAGTTAGTGCTCGTGACTACTCCGGAGTCCACCCAAGCCAATGACTCTCCCCGGAGGAGACAATCCATAAATATATAAGGATGTTATATGAAAAACCATTTTGAAATCATTCTCAAACCTTCAAGGGTTCATGTCCGGTCCCCATAAACCGTCATGAACCAGAAATCCATTTATGGGTCCCCGACCCGAAATCACAATCATAAACCATAACTGGGCTTCAAGCCTGAATTCATAAACCAACTAGGGCTCCCGCCCGATTTGTAAACAAAATGGGCCTCGTGCCCAATTTTGTAAACCAAATGGGCCTCGTGCCCTATTTTGTAACCTAACCGGGCCCCAGCCCGATCCTTAAATCTACTGGGTCTTGAGCCGATACGCAAATCAACTGGGCCTCGGGCCTGATGCGTAAACCAACTGGGCCTCCGACCCAATGACTTGTTAAATCAAATGGAGTTCAAGTTCAAGAGTTCATAAATCAAAATGGGTCTCATGCCCGATTCCATATTTTCAAATTCGAAATCAGCTCACGAACCAATTAGGCCCTGCCTAATAACGTGACTAAAATGGACTTCGAGTCCGAGGGTTCCAAAACAAATGGGGCTCATGCCCGATCTTACCTTTTCAAATCCAAAACCATTTCATTAAACCATTTTCGAAACCAGAAGCATGTATGATCAGTGCAAAACTGTAAACCTTGATTTGCGTGCAAATACGTAAATCACCTCGAATACGAGAAATCATGTAAATCAGTAATATCCAAATCATCATCATAGAATCACATATGTAAAACATATAAAACATTTATGCATGCATCACTGTTTAGAAATCAAGGTCCATTCACAGACCGTCCTACGTTGCCGCCTCGATTTGCATGCCGTAAGCCTCCACGGGCTAATCACCGTCACCGGGACTCCCAAACCTGTCCAAATCACACTAGAGGGTTACTAACTACCTTGTTAACTCTCATTAAAGCCCTGTAAGTTTCCTGAATTTTTAACTATTTTTAAACCTGATCCTAAACCTTCGGACATCCCGAACTATATCCAAACGATGTCCGATCGACTCGAAACAGTCCCAAAACGTTCGTTATATTGAATAACTGATTTCACGTGTTAAAAGTTTCCCTAAAAGGCCTCCATGCTCCCCCACGAGCTGCCTAAACCCCCTGCGCTTGAAAGCCACGCGTGGCACTATTCATCACCCCTAACCTTGGGTGAACCGGGTTGGCCTGGTTTCGACCGGACCAGACCAGTCTGGAGTGGCGTGACCGGTTTGGTGTTCTAACTCTCTCATTTTTTGTCCTTCCTCACCTATTTCAATTCCTAAACCTCTGTCTACTCATTATCTAACTTTCTACGGTCTCAAAACACAAGGAAGGGCCCTAGAAATTACCTCCCCGATCGAAGAACATAGCCCTGTTTTTCCGGCCGTCCGTCTGGGCTGTACCGCCGTCATATCCTTGAAATCCACTAATAATCCCTAAACTCAAATTCCAATTTTCAAACCAATTACCTCGCGGTTTCCAGTTTTCCTCCGTCGTGGCCCATCGTCCGTCATAACATCGTCCCAATCACTCTCAGTCTCTCACCAGCACACAGAAAATGATCAGGCAGTGGGGTGGTGGGGATTATGTGTTTTTGTCTCTCGGTTTTCAGAAGAATTGAATGAAGAAGATGAACTATATGCACAGAGTTTGAAAAGTGGGGGGGGGTGGGGTGGGGGGGGGGGGGAGGTGAAGTTTGGTGTGATGATCAGATGAGTGGATCCTGAGGATGAGGGGTGTGGGGGAATGGATGGCTGAGATTGAGAGAGAGTGCGTGAAGGAAATTATAAAATAATCCAAAAATAATATTTTAATGTTAAACTCACCAATCATGATTAAGATCCACTTTTTAGGGATAATGACCAATGGGATGAGTGACACTTGTCACTCATCCAAGGGTCCCACATTATTAAGTCCACCAATCAGATTTTAATTATTTTTTTATTCAGATCTCGAGACGTAAATCCCCTATTCACTCATGTGACCATAACTTTCCCGTCAAACGTCGATTTCGACGTGCCGCTTGTCTACGAACTCATGACGTCCCGATCTACGTCACGGTCATCGGTCCTCGTACGTTTGACTACCCGAGTCAAAAGTCAACATTTGCCCAAGACCAAGGGCAAAACGGTCATTTTACACCATCCGTCTGATTTCGCTCAACTAATTACCGATTAATCTCACTAATCCTTCATTAGTCACTAATCTAATCCGGAATTCGGCATCGGTTGTTACATGTGTAACTTTTGATTGGTTGAGTTAATCACTAAAATAAGCTTATGGTTTTGGTTCATTTGTGCAAGTATGTTTAATCTTTCTTGAGGTGTTTGGTTGAGATTTTACGAAGTGAACTCTTTCTATTATGTGAGCTATTTGGTAACCTTACTAACTTTTCCTCACATATACTTTGAGCGCAAATACAACATTTTTCATATTAATTCAAAATTATGAGTGCATATCATTGGTAGTTAATTCATACTCGTTTTATTCATATTGAGATCTACATTACCATATTATCATTGAACTAGAAGACTATCAAGATGCTGTCAAAGACATAGCATAACAGAAAGCTATGAAAGCAGAAATGGAGATGATTGAGAAGAATGGAACCTGGAATCTAGTGAAAAGGCAACAGAGAAACCAGTAATTGGTGTCAAGTGGGTCTATAAGACTAAATTGAATATAGATGGTTCAATTTAGAAGTTTAAGGCTAGATTGGTTGCTAAGGGATTATGCATAGAAACCAGGAATCGATTTAAATGAGACTTTTGCACCCGTTGCAGGCTAGACATAATCAGAACTTTGATTGCCCTAGCTGGACAGAAAGAGTGGAAATTGTTTCAACTAGATGTTAAGCCAACTTTCCTAAAAGGGGTTTCAGAAGAAGAAGTCTATGTGGATCAACCCGAGGCTTTTGAAAGACAAGGACAGGAAGACAAGGTCTATAATCGGAACAAAGCCCTTTATGGGTTGAAACAGGCACCAAGGGCCTGGTATGGTGAAATAGACTCCTATTTTCTAACTTATGTTTTTCTGAGGAGCTCAAGTGAGGCTATTCTTTACTGAAAGTCAATAAAGATGAAGGGAATTTGATTGTTTCAATCTATGTAGATGATATCATCTACACTAGTGACAGTGAGTTTATGATGGAAGAATTCAAGGTAGAATTGATGAGAAGATATGAAATGTCAAATCTGGGATTATTGCATTATTTCCTAGGTATGGGAGTTCTGAAATCTAGGTTTGGAATCTATATCCATCAGAGGAAATATGCATCTACCTTACTGAAGAATTTTGGACTCAAAGGTTGCAAGCCTGTGAGCATTCCTCTAGCAGCAAATGAAAGACTACAGAAAGTGGATGGCAGTTAGCCTGCTGATGAACAACTTTACAGATAAATAGTGGAAAGTTTGTTGTACTTAACTGCTACAAGACCTAATATAATGTATGTGTATAGCTTACTATCCAGGTTTATGCACAATCCAACCAAGAAGCATCTAGGTATGACAAAGAGGGTGCTGAGATACATACAGGGAAATCTAGAATATGGTCTGGAATACAGAAAAGGTCAAGCTGCTACCCTAATTGGTTTTGTGATAGTGATTGGGGAGGATAAAAGGAGGATAGTAAAAGCACTTCAGGTCATACATTTACTTTTGGGAGTGGGATGTAATGACCCGTCCCGAATATCGGGATCGAATATTAATTAATTATGGTTTAGAATGACTAATCGGGGATTAGTTGAGTGAAATCGAACGAATTGTACAAAATGACCGTTTTGCCCCTAGCGTGGGCAGAATGTTGACTTTTAGTTCGGGCGGTCAAACGGACTTTAACCGATGACTGTGACGTAGTTCGGGACGTCACGAGTTCATAGACAGGTGACACGTTCGATTTCGACATTCAAGGTGAAAGTTATGACGTTCGGAAGTTGAGGGGTATTTTGGTAATTTGGCATATTATGGGCCAAATGTTGACTTTTTGACCGGGAGGTCCGATGGACGAGGGCCAAGGACCGTTACGTAGGTCTTGTCGATACGAATCCAACGACAGGCGGCATGCCGAAATCGGAGATTCGACGACGAAGTTATGGTCACGAGAACGGACTCGAATAACCGAACGAACTGGGATTAAAATAATATTTTAATATGAACAGTACCCGGTGACTGAACACATTTGGATGAGTGACAAGTGTCACTCATCCCTTAAATTAGGGCTTAAACACAGATCCATGTTTTTGGGGGAGACCTAATCATGATGTTTAATTATTTGTTTATTATAATTTATTATACTAAATCCTCCATTAATCTCTTCTGTCCTTAACTCGTGAACAAGCAGCAAAACACAGAGAACATGGTTTGAAATTATCCACCATTTCTCTTCCAATTCTGAACCTGAGAGTGGGAAATTGTGAGTTCAATTAGACTGGATTGAACTGGGATTACACGGGGGATTGAGAGGGAAAAGGTAGCTGGAAATCAAAAATTAGGATTTTAAGAGGGAAATTCAAATTGGAAGAATTGAGCCGTGATGAGTGGAATTGAAGCTCGAGTTAGCTTCCTGAGATCAGTACGAGTCGATCCACATCAAGAACGGAAGAAATCGAGGCCCAATTGGCTCTGAACGGGCCTGGTAACAGGGAGCTTAAGTCGAGGTTGAGTCGTGATCATTGAGTGATCAAACGACGCAATTGATGAAGGGAAACTGTTTCTCTTAGTCCATTGAAGCTTCTGGATGAATCAATTTAAAGAAAACGTTTGACATTGACGAACTTCGAAGATGAACAGTGTTCGGGGTGTTCTTCGAATGTTCATCTTTGATCTTAAGGATTAAGGAAACCAGCCGGGTCTGTTCGCGGGTTAAAGGACCCGTTTTACAGACAAACGGGTGAGGACGATGGTTACTGTAGCAGGCGCGTGGGTTTCACGCGCAGCCATTCACGGCGGCGCGTGAGGGTGCGTACGGCCTAGTTTCAAGGAGTTGTGATTTCCAGATTTTACGGAAAAACGTGCAGCTCGGAAACGGACTGTTTTGGACGGTGTGTGTGAGTGGACTTTGTTTTCTAACCGTGATGCATGCATATATGATTTAAATGCCTTATTATATGATTTTATATGCTCTGGCATGGTTGATATTTCAACCCGGTGATTTCTCGATTTTATGGATTATTATATTATTATATTTGGCACGATTTTCGAGAAATTACGAAATTTGGTGAAAATGATGTTTGGACTTGTTTTATGAGTCCGGGATTGAAATTGATTGAAAATAATGTTTGGACTCGGATTATTGAGTCATGGATTGAAAAATGATGTGGTGACTCGGGAATGAGTCAAGGGTCAATTTCGTGGATTTACGTGAAAATGGCAACGGAGGTTGCAGCGCATGGATTTGCGTGAAAATGATATTTTGGGCGTGAGAACCCAAGTGAATAGTGATTTTGACTCGGATTTGGAGTCACTTGTGAATTTGTGAAATTAATGATTTATTGTGATTTTATGATTATTTTAATCAGTCTCTTGGGCACGTTTTACGAGGAACGTGCAAATGATGTTTTGGGCTAGGCCCGGAGTTTAAATGATTTCTAAAATGATATTTTGGCTTTTTTGGTGAGTCAATGATGATTTCCGGATTATTTTATTGATTTAAAATGTGATTTTAACGGTTTATGTGTAAATGGTATTTTGGGCTTTGAGACCCAGTCGGAAATGATATTGACTTTGTATGAAGTCAAGATTTGATTGAAATGTTTTGGGATGTAATTCCCGAGATGGTTTTCATTGTGATTATGATATTCCCAGACGGTCAGAGCTTGGGGGGATTACCCAAACGGCCGGAGCTTGGGGGATGTGATTATAGGATCAGGAGTTGATCCTATGGTAGTCAGCTTCTCGAATGAGACTGAGCTTGGATGTACCACTCGGATGGGTCTGAGCCTGGGGATGTGTTCGCCCAGAGGTGACTGAGCCCGAGGGGGTTGAACCCAGAGGTGTCTGTTCCCGAGAGAGTGGCTGGATATTGGCCTACGCGTAGTGCAGCACTTGTGAGTAGTGGAGTTTGATTGATTGTGCACTTGTGAGTAGTACAGATGTGATTGTGATAGTTTGTGCACTTGTGAGTAGTGCGGATTGATTGGATTGATATATTTATTGTGCACTTGTGATTAGTGCTGATTGATGTGGTTTGTGATGACGTACTGGTATAGAGTACGGGGTTTTGGTCTTTGTGGCCAGTGATTATGTTTTCACGTGTTTTGGCCTGAGAGCCGGGATTTGATGTTTTATAACATGAACTGATTTGATAAACATGAGTTTTTTATGGACCATGGGAAAACGTGTTTTGATTTTATCGGTCCACTGTTCTTACTTGAATGATTTCATACTATTACTCATGTTTTACGAAATGCATGCAAGTTTGTGAAAACTGGAGGATAAGAATGTATTTTGGCAAATGTTTTTATAAGAGGTCATTTTTGTCCACTCACACCTTTTCTGTTTTGTGACCCTCCAGGCCGTGGTACGACGTTCGGGACTGATCGTGAGGCAGTGGCAGCAGCAGAAATCAGCGCAAACATCCCTTGTCTGGCAAGCACTGAAGGGTAGTTTCGGACTTTTAGTTGACTTGTCAGACGGGAGCAGGACCGGACACGGTTTTTGACGTCCAGTTGGGACAGGTCCTGTCAAAGTGGTATCAGAGCATTTGGTTATTGATTTCTGTTGTTACGTCATGCCTCCGAGTCGTGCGTCTCGTACACGGTCTGAAGATGGGAGGGACGAGAATAGTATTATTGAAGGTCCAGATATTGAGCGAGCTCGACGGTTAGGAGCCACTGTGTTTCGTGGTGATTCGAGCCCGGATAGTGGCGAAGATTGGATTACTCGATTGGAAAGGATTTTTGAAGCCATGATATGTCCCCCGGAGGACATGGTGCCCTTAGCCACTTTTCTTTTGGATGGCAATGCTTACAGGTGGTGGCATAGTTTACAGTTGACTGGTTGGAATGCCCGTACCTTGGCATGGGATGCATTCCTAGAGCGATTTCTAGATCAGTTTTACCCTCGCTCATTTCGGAACGCTAAGGAGGTTGAGTTTCTCCAATTGTAGCAAGGGAATCTGTTAGTGGTCGATTATGAACAACAATTTTTGCACTTATCTAGTTTCGCTCCTTTGTATATGGCTACTGAGGAGGATAAGTGTCGAAGGTTTGAGCAGGGATTGGGGAATGCGATACGAGGTGCTGTGACTGTGGGCTCGTATTCTACCCTGAGGGAATTATCGGATGCTGCGATCCGAGTGGAGGCTACTATTTTACCTGTGCCAGAACAATCTTTGGGCTCTGGACGACGCCGAGAGCGTCAGGATACTGAACAGATAAGTCAGGAAACATCGAAGCGAGTTAGCCATCATTCTCTTGTGTCGCGACCCTCGGTGGGTGTTCATTCGAGTGGAACTTCAACCCAGTCGACCGGTAAGCGGCGTGGTGGGGCAAGTCGCCTCAGCACTGCCACTTGTTACTTTTGTAGGAAACTTGGACATTTGCGAAGGAACTGCCCCGTTCGACTTGACCGTAGTTCAAAATAAATGTATTGATACTTGTTTTCGCGATACTTTGTAAATAGTTTGTATTGTACACTTGTGTTGTAATATTGTATCTTGTGTTTTGATTGTGTCGGACTAGTGTGGGTCCGGATGGTTGTTTTTTATACCGGTGTGGTTTGTGGATGGGCATGTTGGGCCCAGAATAAACTTGACCCGAGGATGGGTTTGGATATTGGATTGGACTCAGAGGGAGTCCGGAAATGGTTTTTTGTTTGGTAGAGAATGTGGTTTACCTAGGGGTATTTGCTAGGTGACCGGATATGCCATTGGTGGCATTGACGTCAGTCGAGTTTGGACTTGGACTCAGTAGGAGTCAGGAGTTAGTTTAGGATTCGGGATGAGTCGTGATGTGCTTTCAGGGCGACCACAGTTGGGTTGGTCATGATAATGTGTTAGGGTGCCTTCATCTACGGATGGGCATGTGATGTGCTCGATGGATGTGTTGACTATCCTAAGAGAAAATTCGTGGTGTTAGGTTTAGTCGTGGTGGCCGGGGTTTGTGTGAATCCCGGGAGAACTAGACGTTCTTTCCTGTGGACACGTTGATGTATCATTTTGAGAGTTGTGATTTGGCGAGGTGTTTTTGGGTAGCATAGGACAAGGATTGTCGATGCTAGCTAAACCCTCAGGATTTTTACTTTTCCCTACCTGGTTTGGGATCGACCATATTGGCATATGGGTTGAGTATGCTAAGGCCATACTTCTGGAAAAGGGCGACTATCAGGAGACTTTGAGATTTCGACCTTGTAGTCGGGTCGGGTGTACTGCTAGTGAGGTGCCTGATATACTAAACTGAGAGAGTTAAATTTTTTTTTATAACGTGAGGATCAGTGGAATTCTGTTATTAATGGAACTCTATGGGATTGGAGTAATACTTGACATTCGATCATTTCGACTACTGGGGTCCAGTTGTAGGATCATACTTGGGGTACAATTTGCTGTATCGTATGGGTGATGGTACTTGATACTTAGTGACGGTACATGGGATGTACCAGTGATGTGTCGATAAACGTGTTGGTATTTGACTTAGTTCCGATGCCATTAGTTTTTGGTTGTGAACGTGAACTGGACATTGAACACGATGCATTGGGCAGGTTGAATCTGATGATTTCAGTGATTGTTTGAGCAGGTGCTCTTAGCCATGGTTGGCTAGTGTAACTCTAGTGTTGAGTTGTGTGATCACTGCTAGGCTGGTGTTCAATGTGTTCCAGTTACACCATCTGATTGAGTGAGTTGGTGGTTGGTGTGACCGCAAGTTGCTTTGCGGCGAGATGTTATCATGTCGTGACCTTACCAGCATCTGGGATCACTGAGGGGGTGACAGTTGTGGATACTGAGGTTGGTATTTGTCGCAGGATTGAGTTTGCCCTGCAAGGTGAGATCTTGTTGTTGATCTTTTGCTACATTGACGGATGTTGTAGTATGATGTGTTGTCACTAATTTGTTACTGATTGGCGCTTTACTAGGGTGGTAAAGCTTGGTAGTGACAGTTTGGCTTGTAGTGTCGGCATGGACTGACAAGTGCGTTTTGGTGACTCTCGATGAGAGCGATGGTCATGGCACATTAGTGATTACGAGGAATCGTCAAGCTGAAGGAGTCGGCTTAATGGTGACATTGCCAATTTTAGGTGAACCAGTTCACTCGAGGTGGTCGAGTGTAGTCAGAACGACGTGCATCTGTGATGTGACGTCTGAGTGCAGACGAGTTCTGCGTTGGCTCGTGGGTGTACAGGTGTACACATGTTGTGAGGCCCATTTGTTTCCACGAGGTAGTTGTGGAATACGGATTGTTGGAATTTCGGGGACGAAATTCTTTAAGGGGGAAGGTTGTAATGACCCGTCCCGAATATCGGGATCGAATATTAATTAATTATGGTTTAGAATGACTAATCGGGGATTAGTTGAGTGAAATCGGACGAATTGTGCAAAATGACCGTTTTTCCTTTGGCGTGGGTAAAATGTTGACTTTTAGTTCGGGCGGTCAAACGGACTTTGACCGATGACTGTGACATAGTTCGGGACGTCACGAGTTCATAGACAGGTGGCACGTTCGATTCCGACATTCGAGGTGAAAGTTATGACGTTCGGAAGTTGAGGGATATTTTGGTAATTTGGCATATTAGGGGCCAAATGTTGACTTTTTGACCGGGAGGTCCGACGGTCAAGGGCCAAAGACCGTTACGTAGGTCTCGTCGATACGAATCCAACGACAGGCGGCATGCCGAAATCGTAGATTCGACGACGAAGTTATGGTCACGAGAACGGACTCCATTAACCGAACGAACCGGGATTAAAATAATATTTTAATATGAACAGTACCCGGTGACTGAACACATTTGGATGAGTGACAAGTGTCACTCATCCCTTAAATTAGGGCTTAAACACAGATCCATGTTTTTGGGGGAGACCTAATCATGATGTTTAATTATTTGTTTATTATAATTAATTATACTAAATCCTCCATTAATCTCTTATGTGCTTAAACCGTGAACAAGCAGCAAAACACAGAGAAGAGGGTCTGAAATTATCCACCATTTCTCTTCCAATTCTGAACCTGAGAGTGGGAAATTGTGAGTTCAATTAGACTGGATTGAACTGGGATTACACGGGGGATTGAGAGGGAGAAGGTAGCTGGAAATCAAAATTTTGGTTTTTAGGAGGGAAATTCGAATTGGAAGAATTGAGCCGTGAGGAGTGGAATTGAAGCTCGAGTTAGCTTCCTGAGATCAGTACAAGTCGATCCACATCAAGAACGGAAGAAATCGAGGCCCAATTGGCTCGGAACGGGCCTGGTAACAGAGAGCTTGAGTCTAGGTTGAGTCATGATCATTGAGTGATCAAACGACGCAATTGATGAAGGGAAACTATTTCTCTTAGTCCATTGAAGCTTCTGGATGAATCAATTTAAAGAAAACGTTTGACATTGACGAACTTCGAAGATGAACAGTGTTCGGGGTGTTCTTCGAATGTTCATCTTTGATCTTAAGGATTAAGGAAACCAGTCGGGTCTGTTCGCGGGTTAAAGGACCCGTTTTACAGACAAACGGGTGAGGACGATGGTTACTATAGCAGGCGCGTGGGTTTCACGCGCAGCCATTCACGGCGGCGCGTGAGGGTGCGTACGGCCTAGTTTCAAGGAGTTGTGATTTCCAGATTTTACGGAAAAACGTGCAGCTCGGAAACGGACCGTTTTGGACGGTGTGTGTGAGTGGACTTTGTTTTCTAACCGTGATGCATGCATATATGATTTAAATGCCTTATTATATAATTTTATATGCTCTGGCATGGTTGATATTTCAACCCGGTGATTTCTCGATTTTATGGATTATTATATTATTATATTTGGCACGATTTTCGAGAAATTACGAAATTTGGTGAAAATGATGTTTGGACTTGGTTTATGAGTCCGGGATTGAAATTGATTGAAAATAATGTTTGGACTCGGATTATTGAGTCATGGATTGAAAAATGATGTGGTGACTCGGGAATGAGTCAAGGGTCAATTTCGTGGATTTACGTGAAAATGGCAACGGAGGTTGCAACGCATGGATTTGCGTGAAAATGATATTTTGGGCGTGAGAACCCAAGTGAATAGTGATTTTGACTCGGATTTGAAGTCACTTGTGAATTTGTGAAATTAATGATTTTTTGTGATTTTATGATTATTTTAATCAGTCTCTCGGGCACGTTTTACGAGGAACGTGCAAATGATGTTTTGGGCTAGGCCCGGAGTTTAAATGATTTCTAAAATGATATTTTGGCTTTGTTAGTGAGTCAATGATGATTTCCGGATTATTTTATTGATTTAAAATGTGATTTTAACGGTTTATGTGTAAATGGTATTTTGGGCTTTGAGACCCAGTCAGAAATGATCTTGACTTTGTATGAAGTCAAGATTTGATTGAAATGTTTTGGGATGTAATTCCCGAGATGGTTTTCATTGTGATTATGATATTCCCAGACGGTCAGAGCTTGGGGGGATTACCCAAACGACCGGAGCTTGGGGGATGTGATTATAGGATCAGGAGTTGATCCTATGGTAGTCAGCTTCTCGGATGAGACTGAGCCTGGATGTACCACTCAGATGGGTCTGAGCCTGGGGATGTGTTCGCCCAGAGGTGACTGAGCCCGAAGGGGTTGAGTTCACAGGTGTCTGTTCCCGAGAGAGTGGCTGGATATTGGCCTACGCGTAGTGCAGCACTTGTGAGTAGTGCAGTTTGATTGATTGTGCACTTGTGAGTAGTGCAGATGTGATTGTGATAGTTTGTGCACTTGTGAGTAGTGCGGATTTATTGGATTGATATATTTATTGTGCACTTGTGATTAGTGCTGATTGATGTGGTTTGTGATGACGTACTGGTATAGAGTACGGGGTTTTGGTCTTTGTGGCCAGTGATTATGTTTTCGCATGTTTTGGCCTGAGAGCCGGGATTTGATGTTTTATAACATGAACTGATTTGATGAACATGAGTTTTTTATGGACCATGGGAAAACGTGTTTTGATTTTATCGGTCCACTGTTCGTACTGGAATGATTTGATACTATTACTCATGTTTTACGATATGCATGCAAGTTTGTGAAAACTGGAGGATAAGAATGTATTTTGGCAAATGTTTTTATAAGTGGTCATTTTTGTCCACTCACACCTTTTCTGTTTTGTGACCCTCCAGGCCGTGGTACGACGTTCGGGATTGATCGTGAGGCAGTGGCAGCAGCAGAAATCAGCGCAAACATCCCTTGTCTGGCAAGCACTGAAGGGTAGTTTCGGACCTTTAGTTGACTTGTCAGAATGAAGCAGGACCGGGCACGATTTTTGACGTCCAGTTGGGACGGGTCCTGTCATGGGATATTTTCTCGGGCTTCTGTTAAAGAGAGTAGTGTAGCTATTTCTACTGCAGAATCAGAATATGTGAGTGTTGCTAAAGCCACAACACACGTTGTTTGGCTCAAGTTTGTTCTACAAGATTTTGGGGAAGAACAATTGGAGTCTACTTCTCTAATGTGTGACAATATGTTAGCAATAACTATGGCTAAAAATCCTATTTTTCACCAAAGAACCAAACACATCAACAAAAATTTTCACTACATAAGAGATGCAATTCATAATGGTGTGATCCTGATGCACTATTGTAAATTTGAGGAATAATTGGCTGATATCTTCACTAAGGTTGTTCCTAAGGCCAGGTTTAACTATCTATGATCACTACTTGGAGTTAAACCAGTGAGCATATTAGGAGGGAGTGTTGGGCTATAACCTGCCATTGTAGCAGTAGTGATCAAGCTGCATTACAGCTGATCTAAATCCCTAACGCACTTAAGGACACCTGTACTAGCTTTTAGAAAGTGTGTGTTTGACAGCTAAGAGTTTGTTATAACCGTTTGAGTGAGGTGTGAGTGCCTTGGAGAGTTAGAAATGCATGTAAATCGTGTAGGGTGATGTTGTGTGTATCCTAACCATTTTGTTGTAAGTAAAAATGAGTAAGATAATGTAATTCATTCAAGAAAATCAATGAAAGATTGAGTGACTCTCTCTAGGCGGTGAGAGCACCAAGATTACTCAAAAAATTCTCACTGGTGCATTTTGACAAACACCTCATGTTCATCTCTACAACTCAATGCAGTTCTTCCTCATTGTAATCATTTTTTTTCCACATTCAAGCCTAATTCTAAAACACTATCGTCAATTCCTTAATCTACCCTAAACTAAACATTTTTAGCTAAAGATTAGGAGTAAAGAGTTACCTCATCGTGAAGCCATCTCTGTATTGTAAACTTGAGGACAATCTGCCTCTCCTCACATCATTGAGTAATCTGAAACCAACACTTCGGCCTATCCAATGCTCTTTTGACATTCCAGTCCATCATGAATAAGACATTTCCTTCCTTTCTCCATAAGTTTCTGCTGGTTTTTTTTACGATATACTTGTGTACAATCATAGCTGAGACTACCATTTTGTACACTTGACCAAGGTCTTGGAGACCCTTCGAGCTCATTCCTTCAAGCTTAAGAGCTCCAAATGTTCCTTTGCTTAGACCTCCGTCGAGTACTTGGGCTACATCATATCAGCTCACGGTGTCCAGATTGACCTAACCAAGATAGCCGTTGTTCAGACTTGGCCCACCCCCACCACACTCAAAGGCCTTCATAGTTTCCTGGGCCTCGCTGGCTACTATTGTAAGTTCGTCCAGAGCTACAACCTCACTATTCACCCCTATTCGATCTACTGAAGAAGGACTCGTTTTCCTGGCCCCCCCATCACAGCGGCCGCCTTCCTCCGACCCTTTGTCATTAAGTGAGATGCCTCTGAATCCAGGACTAGTGTTGTCTTCTCTCAACATAGGCACCCAATTGCATTCCTCAGCACCACCCTCTCCCCCAAAAACCGAACCCTCTTCGTTTACGACAAGGAGATGCTTGCCCTTGTCTTCTCTGTCAACAAGTCGAAACTCTACTTACTTGGTAATCGTTTCACGGTATGCACTGGCCATCAAACTCTCCCTCACTTCCTCCATCAGCGGATTTCCACACCTATGCAGCATAAATGGCTACTTAAGCACTTGGGTTATGACTTTGACATCGAATACAAGAGTGGTCACCTCAATCAAGGCACTAGTGCTCTTTCTGGTAAGCTTGAGCTCCTCTGTCTCATGGGATTATCTCAGCCCATTTTGTATTATGTCATCAAGATCACCGCTATGTGTGCTCTCGAACCTATTGCCGACCCAATTCTTCAGGCTCTCACGAATAATCACCCGGGCCAGCCCATTACACATTCCGCAACAACCACCTTCACTACAGGGCACGCCTGTATGTCCCCCCGGTTGCCAATTGGCGGGTGCATTTGCTAACTGAGTTTCACTCTACACTCGAGGTAGGACACTCGGGCTATTTATGCACCCTCAAGCGTCTCACTCGTACTTTCAATTGTCTTGGAGTCCACAAGGCTATCTGGGATTTCATTGCTTCATACGATACCTGCCAGTGAATGAATTATGAGGCCATTCACCCCCTGGTATTCTCCAACTTCTTCCAATCCCATAGGGTTCAAGGAAAGACATTTCCATGGACTTCATCCAAGGTCTTCCATCCAGCAAGGGAATAATTCCATCCTCACGGTCGTTGACAGATCCACTAAATTCGTCCACTTCATTCCCATATCTCATCTGTTTACTGCCCCTCAAATTGCCAGGATTTTTGTATAGAAAATTTTTCGCCTTCATGTCCTTCCCCTCTTTATTTTCATTAACCGCGATCCCCTATTCCTCAACTCTTTATAGCAGGCTTTCTTCCATAACTAGAAAACTAAACTCTCTTGCAACTCGACTTATCATCCACAGACGGACGGTCAAACAGAGGTCCTCAATTGTACCTTAGAACACTGCCTTCTCTGCTTTTCCTACGATAAAAATTCGTCTTGGTCCACCTGGCTTCCTTGGGCTAAGTGGTGGTACAACATCACCTACCAGTCGGCCATCCACATGACTCCATTTCAGGCCCTCTACGGTCAACCCCCTTGGTTGTCACTGCTTACTTACCAGGCTCCTCCAATGTCCAGTTTTTCGACTCCACCCTCCGTGATCGTGACAACATTCTCGATGAGCTCAAAGATAACCTTGCTATGACGCAGAAGTGCATGACCCTGCGTGCAAATCACCACCGTTTTGATTGCGAATTTGCCTTTGGCGACTGGGTCTTCTTACCCCTACAGTCATATCACCAACACACCCTCCATCACCAGGCTAACAATAAGCTGTCTCCTCGGTTCTATAGTGCTTACCAAATTCTCTCCCGGATTGGCAAGGTCGGCTATAACTTGGTCTGATGGCCAAGATTGACCTTGTTTTCCATGTTTCCCTGCTCAGAGCCAAATTGGGCACTTCTGTCACCGCGACAACCTCACTACCTCCCATTCGTGGCCTCACTCCCAGGGACTGGAAACTAGAGAAAATCCTTGACCGTGGCGTGTTCAAGCAGCATAATGCCCTCAGACAAAATGGTTGATTCAGTGGAAGTCCTTGCCAGCTTCGGATGCTACCTGGGAAGACGTGGCCAACTTCAAACATCATTTTCCAAAACTTCATCGCCTGAGGACATGCACATTCTCGAGGTGGGAGCAATGTTGGACTCACATACTGACACAACCCAATTACAACCCATTACCAATAGTCTAGCACATCTATTCACACATGATCAGCTCGAGTGACTTAGTAATGTACCTCTCCTAACAGGTGGAAAAGATGACAAAACGTAGTTGTTAGAATTGTAATGGTCTGTGACTATTTAGGAGTGATCCTAGGTCACATAGAGGGCATGAATGAAATAGCTTTTTTCATTTCCCTTTTTCTCTCTAAATTCCATTTTGCTTACAGTATTTACTGCACCTTACGTTTAGCAATCTCATCATAGAATTGGTGAAATCTAGGTTTGGGTCTTGAAGAGATGAGAGGTCTAGATATGGAGGCCTGGGAGATCTGGAAGAAGACTAAGATGAAGGTTTACTCACATAGAAGACTAAAATGAAGGTCTAGGAAATCTAGAAAGAAAATGGAGGAGATGAAGTACCAAAGATGGAGATCTGGGTGAAGAAAAATCCAAGATGGAGGTGATGAAAAATCGAAGATGGAGATGATGAACAATGGAAGATTGAGGCCGGAGTCGCACCTAAGTTTTGAGAAGAAAAATACTTGGAATTTTTTTCTCGATTTGAGATTAGGTTTTCAGTAGTGGGGTTGTTCATTTTTTAGGTTTCCATTAATTTAAAGTTTACATTTCAATTTGGTTACTTCTATATTCAAACACGGGACCTGGTAGTCCTTAGGGGGTTTAGGCAACAATCATTTTGTTGAAGTGTATGCTACCAGCTGGCATTAATCCATTGCAGCTCACTTAAGATTGTGTGTACTGAGGTGGAGCTAAGGTGGATAACAAAATAAGTGTGACAGTGGCAGTGTGGGGATAAGGTTTCGTGTGCCTCAAGAAGATGCTATGAATCTAGTAATTGAGGTGGCACTTTGTGATTGGCCGTGAGAGTGTCATGAAGAGTGTGTGTGTGTGTGTGTGTGTGTTGTAACCGTGAGTGAGAGTGAGTAAGTATGTGAAATGCTTGTAGTCTCTTATATATGGTTACAATGAATTAAAACAATGTGATGATGAAGTTTATGAATGAGAAAAAGGTGAAATCTCATATTGTTTGTGAGATTGTGTTAGAATTCCTCACAGAGCATTTCATCGAACAGTTGGTGTGCATAACCAAGCTGTGAGAATTTTCTCTGATTCAATCATCATCGATTTCCAGTTTCATTAACACTAATCAAATAGAAATTATCCTAAACACAACTAGTCACAAGCTAGTCCTGATTCACAAGCAATTCAGCTAGGAGGATCGAGTTTGAGGACTTACTTGATCGGGAAGCCATCCATCTGCTGCGTGTGTTGATCTCTTTGATGAAATTCATCATGGTATCAGAGCTCCCACAATCGATGTGATCTGGGGCTTCTGAGGTTGTGTAGCTACTAATAAGAAGAAGAACTAGTTGTGATGGCATGATCAGGTGGTGAGCTAAGAGTTCCAGTGTTTACTGGAACTAATTATGATTTTTGGGGTGTGAAGATTAAGATGATCTTGAAGGCATACGATCTGTGGAGTCTAGTATAAGATGGTATACCTAAGAGAGCTGTGAGACATGAAGGAACTGAGAAGATTGAGATGCAATCCTCGCATCAAGATCTGATCCGTGATGTAAAGGCTTTGAGTATACTGCAGAATGCAGTAGCTGATGACATCTTCCCAAGGATTCAAAATGAGGAAACCTCAAAAAGTGTTTGGGATCTTCTAACACGAGAATACATGGGAGATTCTAAGGTGAGATCTGTGAAACTTCAATCTCTTAGATGTGATTTCGAGTACAGTAGAATGAAGGATGACGAGACACTTGCAACTTACATTTCTTGGATGTATTGTATAGTTAATCAAATGAGAACTTATGGTGAGGAGGTTGATGAAAAATGATTAACACAGAAAATAATGATTAGTTTGACAAAACCCTTTGATCCTATTGTGTCCATAATTGAGAAAACTAGAGATTGGGACTCTATCAATGTTGAAAATGTAATTGCTTCAATCAGAGCTTATGATCGGAGGGTAGGTGACACGACCCATCCCAATCCCCCCCCTCCCCCCCCCCCCCCCCGGGATTAACGTGGGATGCGTCATGCTCCCGTCTGACACGAAGTGTCAGACAAGGGATAATATGTACCTCAGCCCATATGGGGCTCGCAGAGTGCACCAAGATCAGTAGAGGAGTGTGATATCTCGGTCTCTGCTATAGCCCACATCCGTGATCAACCTGAAGGGCAATAAAACCATTCAGAACTGTGAGTGGATGAAAATCAATAAGTTCATAAAACACGTTTCATAAAGATAAATTATGCCCTTCACTAAAAAGTATGCATGCATTGAAAACCAATAATCAAAATGTTTGCTCAAATAAGCCATTAGGGTCTTAGCCCAAAAACCGTAAATCCAAAACCAAGTGGGCCACTGCCCAAATCCATAAACACAAATCTGATCGAAAAACCATTTCGAAGATCCAATAGTCCATATTTACCACATAACCATCCCTGGTATCCCAGATGCCTAGCGTCCCAGATGCTTGACATCATAGACGTCATATCTCACGGTAATAAGAAACGCGTGCTATCCGGGGTCTCTCCGGGTCAATATCTATGACATCCCAAATGTCTGACGGCCCAGATGTCTACGTCCCAGATGTTTACGTCCCAGACGTCTAATCATAGCATTCCTGCTTCTGAGTCACTATACGGTTCGTTAGCTCTGTATAATGACCCCTCGTAGGCATTGAACCATGACTTCCCCAATGTCACAGACACTTGGAGGAGACCATCACATATCCTCGTATCAAGATGGTATATGAAAAACAGTTTTACAAAGCCATTTCAAAACATCTCAATGGGCCCTGCCCGAAATTCCTGTAAAACGTCACAAATCCATTTAGGGTCCCCGACCCAAAATCACGTTTAGAATTATAGGGTCCCAGACCCGAAATCACATTTATAAAACTCAACTGGTCCAATTTTGTAAACCACTGGGCCCCCGGCCCGATCACATAACTCAAAAGGGTATTAGCCCGATTTCGTAAACCAACTGGGCCCCTAGCCCGATTACATAATTCAAATGGGTCTCATGCCCGAGTTCATCTTTCCAAAACCAAAATCGTATCATAGAACCATTAATTAACTCACAATCACATAGCAAAAGCATAAACGCGTACCTCCAAATACGTATAAATACGAAATTACCTCAAAATACGTGCCATCATGTAAACCACCAGTACCACAATCATCATCATAGAAATCACGTAAGTAAAACATATGAAATAATTATGCATGCATTATAGTTTAGAAAACGAAGTCCACTCATTGATCGTCCTACGTTGCCGCCTCGATACGCGTGCCAAAATCCTTCCGGGGCCACACCACTATCACCGGGACTTCCAAACTTGTCCAAATAACACTAGAGGGTTACTAACCTCCCATTAAAATCCCGTAATTTTTCCGAATTTTTAACTATTTTTAAAGTTGATCCTAAACCTTCGAACACCCCGAAACCTATCGAAACGATGTCCGATCGACTCGAAACCAGTTCCAAAATGTTCGTTACAACGATTAGATAAAATCACATGTTGTGAACTTCCCCAAAATAGGCCTCGAGCACCTTCTCGCGCCACCCAAAGGGGCTGCGCGTAGGAGCCACGCGCTTACTGTTCATCTCCTTCAACCTCTGTCAAGCCGGTCTGAACCGGTTTAAACCGGACCAGTCCAACCGAACCGGCGAGGGAGTTTCAACGTCATACTTCATCTAATTCTCGTCTTTTTCTACCCAATTTAATTCCTATAACTTCCTTACACGATTTCATATCGATATACATGCTTAAACAATGAAATGAAGGCCAGAAACATACCTCCCCGAACCATGATCAAAACCTCGTTGTTCCTCCATTGTGTGACCACGATCCTGGCCACCCCCTGCCGTGAATTCAAGTCCATCCAACTCCTTTTGACTTCCAAAACCTCATCCAAAGCACCAAATTAAGCATAAGCCACTAAATTCCAACTTTCCATAATCGAACTCAAATTAAGCTTTTATTGGTTTTGACCTTACCGTCCATCGTAGGTCTCAAAAGGGTGCTTCCTCAACACACCAGGCCTCTGGCAACGCAACCCAACCACCTCAAACGATTAATGCCGGCTAGAATCAATGGTACCATCCCAGCTTCGAACAGGATTCCACGGTTCAGTTCACCTATCCATGGCCACTGTACATGGCTACTCAACACGGTGGCACCACCACAATCGTCATCCTCTAGTCTCTCATTCTCATTCCGACATCATAGCGATTTGAGGATAGTGGAGGGGGGTTTCATTCATGATCACTCACGAATCCCTGTTTTCAAGCTTGCCTCACGGTTTTATTTCCACAGCTACCACCGTCGTCCACGACGGTCACCGTCACTAGCACCACCCACACTGCCAGCCCTCATAGTCCAACTTCCCTTCACAAATTATTTGCAATAGATGTGGATTAGAGGGTTTATGGGTGAGGAGGGTTCACGGTTTTGGAGAGACTACAAAGAAGGGGTGTTTGCACGATTATGAAGAAGGTGGTGATCAGATGGGATGACCGAACGGTGAGGATAAGAAGATAGGAGAGATGGATGGCTGAGATTAAAAGGTGAAAATAATATAATAATTGGCCAATGGGACAAGATCCACCATTTAGGGAAAAGTAAAGGTGGGATGAGTGACACTTGTAACTCATCCAAGGGTCCAGATTAATTCTAGGTTTAAATCAGATTATAATATTTTATTATTATTTTAATCAAGCCGTCGGTTAATACGTTTAATCGATTTCACTCCCGTGACCATAACTTTTCCGTCCGACGTCCGATTTCGGCGTGCCGCCTGTCTATGAATTCGTATCGACCCAATCTATATAATGATCCTTGGCCCTCGGCCATCGAACCTCCCGAGTCAAAAGTCAACATTTTACCCACGTCCAGGGGCAAAACGGTCATTTTAAACATTCCGCCTGATTTCTCTCAACTAATCCTCGAGTAGTCATTCTAAATCATAATTAATTTTTATTTAATTTTGATATTCAGGACGGGTCGTTACAGTAGGATTGCATGCTGAGAGTTCAGTAGAGAGAGCCTTCTCAAGTCTATATGTTGAAACTAAACATGATAGCTCTTACTCTAAGAATATAGGGCATTACAAAGGAAACAAACACTGGAATAATGGTTCTCATTCACACAGGACTAGTTCAAATCAAAATTCCACATCAGGGAAAGATCCTAGTAATCAAGTCAGGGAATTCTGTGAAAAAAAAAAATGCAAGAAGATTCATTATCGAGACTGTTGGTCAATTTCTAAGGTCAAATGTTACAAGTGTCAGAAATTTGGGCATTTTGCAAGGACTTGTCCTACTAAAGCTAGTGGAGACAAGGTCACTGTAAACCTAGAAAAAGAAGTTGTTGAATCCCCTAGTAACTTGTTTTTAGCTTGTAACAGTCACTGGTGCAAAGGACAGACGTGTGTGGTATGTTGACAGTGCATGTAGTAATCATATAACAGCTCAGGAATCCATGCTTGTGGATATTGACAGAAGCATCAGGGTGAAAGTCAAGATGGGGAATGGTGAACTAGTGCAAGATATGGGGAAGGGAATACTAGCAATTCAAACCAATCAAGGACAAAGATACATCAAGGATGTGATGTTGCTACCTGGCCTAGAAGAGAATCTGCTAAGTGTAGGTCAAATGATAGAACATGGCTATTACCTGGTTTTTGGTAATAACACTTTTGATATCTTTGAAGAGAAAGACCTGAAAGATAAGGTGGCTAAGGTCCCTATGACTAGTAACAGATGCTTTCCCATGACCTTGGAGTGTGTGAATCCTATTGCCCTAAGGTCATCAATTGTTGAGGACTCTGAACTGTGGCATAGGAGGTATGGACACCTAAATTATGCTAGCCTAAAGGTTCTGAAGCAGAAGGACTTGGTTTTTGGTTTGCCTGCTCTCATAGAACAAAAGATTGGTGTGTGTGAAGCCTGTGTATCAGGGAAACAACATGTTGAGCCGTTTGACAAAGAGAAGGCCTGGAGAGCATCTTCACCTCTGGAACTAGTGCACTCAGATGTTTGTGGCCCTATGCAGGAAACAACACCAGGAGGAAATCGATATTTCCTCACTTTCATTGATGACTTTACCTGAATGTGTTGGATCTACTTCCTCACTAGTAAGTCAAGTAAGTCAGGTGTATTCAATGTGTTTCAAAAGTTCAAAGCTATGGTGGAGTTACAGTTTGGTTTCAAGATCAAACAACTGAGAAGTGATAGAGGAGAGGAGTACATGTCCAATGAGTTTGAAATGTTCTGTGAAGAGAATGGCATTGTTAGGCAATTAACTGTCTCCTATTCCCCACAACATAATGGCGTTGCGTAGAGAAAGAACAAAACAGTTGTTGAGATGGCAAAGGCAATGATGCATGACAAAGGGTGCCCTATAAGTACTGAGGTGAGGCTGTGTATACAGCAGTATAACTATGAAACAGATGCCCTACTCATGCTATAAATGGTAAAACACCATTTGAACTGTTCACAAGAAGGAGGCCTAGAGTTAAACATCTAAGGGTGTTTGGTTTTATCTGTTATTCACATATCCCTGATCAATTAAGACAAAAATTTGATGATAAAAGCATCAAATGTGTGTTTATGGGATATGGTGGATGTGAGAAAAGCTACAAGTTACTAAATTTACAGACAAAGAAGATTGTGATTGCAAGGAATGTGATCTTTAATGAAAATGCTCAGTGGGATTGGCAGAAGAACAAGAAGCATGGAGGAGTTTCAATCTCCCTAGGATATGGTGTTGAGTATAGGGACATGAACTCTGAACCTCAGAGTGAGAACATTGAACCTGCAGCCTATCTTAAACAAGAATCGGCTAAAAACTCAGACTTCTGAGTATGAAACATCTAGTAGCACTCCAGTGAGGTACAAGAGTATCAATGCTATCTATGCATGATTTCATATGTGCATAGTAGAACCTGAGAACTACAATAAGGCTGCTAAAGATCACCCGTGGAGATCAACTATGGAAGCTGAGCTTGAGATGATTCACAAAATTGAGACTTAGGACTCGGTGGATAGACTTGAGGGAAAACTTGTTATAGGTGTGAAGTGGATTTTCAAGACTAAGATGAACCTTGATAGCTTAGTACAGAAGAACAAGGCAAGGCTAGTGGCAAAAGGCTATGCAAAAAAGCCTGGAGTTGGCTACAATGAAACATTTTCCCCAGTTGCCAGATTAGACACTATCAGAACCCTCATTGCCCTTGCAGCACAAAAAAAGATGGAAACTATACCAGTTGGATGTAAAGTCTGTATTCCTAAATGGGACACTGAAGGAAGAAGTCTACATTGAACAGCCAGACGGGTACATTGTGGGAAATTGGGGAAAAGAAGGTGTACATGCTTAAGAAAGCTCGGTATGGATTGAAACAAGCCCCTAGGGCATGGTATGGAGAGATTGACACCTTCCTATCTCAAAGTAGATACAAGAAGGGTGCCAGTGAAGCTACTCTATATGTAAAGACAGCAGAAGATGAAGGTATTCTAATAGTCTCGTTATATGTAGATGATATTATTTACACTGGATCAGGTGAGGAACTTATGAGACAGTTCAAGTCTAAGATGATAAAAAAGTTTGAGATGTCTGATTTTGGTTTGTTGCGTCACTTTATAGGAATGGGGGTGATTCAAACAGATCAGTATGTCTTTATTTATCAAAGGAAGTATACTACTACATTGCTTGACAAGTTTGGCTTAAAGGACTGCAAATATGTGAGTACACCCTTAGTTCCTGGGGACAAACTAAGAAGAATTGATGGGAGTGAACCTACTAATGAGTCCCTATGCAGGAAGATTGGGGGGAGTTTGATGTATTTAACAGCAACTAAACCATACATAATGTTTGCTGCTAGTTTGCTGTTAAGATTGATGCATGGTCCTACAACTAAGCACCTAGGAACAGCTAAAAGGGTCCTAAGGTACATCCAAGGGACACTGTCCTATGGCATTTAGTATGAGAAAGGAAAGTGTTCCAATTTGATAGGGTTCTGTGTCAGTGATTGGGGTGGTTCAGAGGATGATATGAGTACATCAAGATATGCATTCTCCTTAGGAAGTGGAGTGTTTTCTTGGGCCTCTGTGAAGCAAAGCAATGTTGCTTTGTCCACTACAGAAGCTGAATATGTCAGTGCAGCTAATGCTACAACTTAGGAAGTTTGGCTAAGGTTTGTGCTTAAAAATTTTGGGGAAGAACAATGTAATGCTACTACCCTATTCTGTGACAATGTGTCAGTTATTGCCGTAGCTAGAAATCCTGTATTTCACCAGAAAACCAAGCGTATTAACAGGAAGTATCACTTCATTAGGGAAGTCTTGCAGGAAGATAAGATTGCTCTCATTTACTGCAGAACTGAGATGCAGCTTGCAAACATCTTTACCAAGACTGTATCTAAGGACAACCTAGGAAAACTAAGGACTCTACTTGGGATTAAGCCAACTTCTATCTTAGGAGGGGCTGTTGAAGTGTAAGCTGCCAGCTGGCATCAATCCATTGTAACTCACTTAAGATTGTGTGTGCTGAGGTGGAGCTGAGGTGGATAACAGAATAAGTGTGACAGTGGCAGTGTGGGATCAGGTTTCGTGTGCCTCAAGAAGATGCTATGAATCTAGTAATTGAGATGGCACTTTGTGATTGGCCGTGAGAGTGTCATGAAGAGTGTGTGTGTGTGTGTGTGTGTGTGTGTGTGTGTGTGTGTGTGTGTGTGTGTGTGTGTGTGTGTGTGTGTGTGTGTGTGTGTGTGTGTGTGTGTGTGTTGTAACCGTGAGTGAGAGTGAGTAAGTGTGTGAAATGCTTGTAGTCTCTTATATATGGTTGCAATGAGTTAAAACAATGTGATGGCCGGTGAAGTTTATGAATGAGAAAAATGTGAAATCTCAGATTGTTTGTGAGATTGTGTTAGAATTCCTCACAGAGCATTTCATCGAACAGTTGGTGTGCATAACCAAGCTGTGAGAATTTTCTCTGATTCAATCATTATCGATTTCTAGTTTCATTAACACTAATCAAATGGAAACTATCGTAAACACAACTAATCACAGGCTAGTCCTGATTCACAAGCAATTCAGCTAGGAGGATCGAGTTTGAGGACTTACTTGATCGGGAAGCAATCCATCCACTACGTGTGTTGAGCTCTCTGTTGAAATTCAACACATTTTAATAGAAACAAAAAAATAAAAAGTTCGCACCTGCATCAGTAGCTATTTCTAGTGCTGCTAAATGGTATATCTAAAGGAACGGTTTCTGTTGCTAAATTGTTAGTTTACGCCACAGCGTTAATTTATACTGATGTCATATTATACATTAGGCAACATTAATTATAAAACTGATGCATAAACCAGTAACTGCATCAGGCGGGTATGGTCAACCAAAGGAGAAGAACTGAAGCAGCAAAGGAAAAGTTTCTTGAGAGCGCGCGCATTGGTTTGTTAGAAGAAGAGGTAGGGGATTTGTGGATTTGGCAACTTCAGTGTTGAGGCAAAGCGCCCAAAGTTCATTGCTTGGGCCAAGAGGGTGCATGCACACTTAGCAAACTCTCTCCACTTAATTCTCTTCCAAATCAGCAAAAAAAAAAAAACTCTATGAATTCAATCTTGGAACTTTTTATGCCATTTGGTCATGATTTCTTACTTCAACGTTCCTCGATTCTGTAGTGAGATTATCGATTTAAGACACCAAATTGGGTTTTTATTTCTTTAGATCTTGTGCTTTCTGTTTGTCAAGTTTGAATTTGTTTTGGGTTTCCTTATTAATTGTGTCTATATTTGCTAAAGTGAAGGGCACTCCACCAAATTGTCATGTTAATTTCTTTGTGATTAGTACGTTAGTTTGATTTTTCTGTTAATTATTGTTGTAATCCTTTTTTTTTTTTTCAAGTAGTTGTAACCTTGTTACATGTACACCAAAATGTGTGTAAGCAATTTTACTCATGCAATCCAAAATCAAAATCGAAACAAATTGCACAGCATTCGCAATCTCCATGAAAGCTTAAAAAAATTCCAAGAGAAGAATGAAAATTAATTGTGAAAACAACATAACTGAATACAGTTGTTTCTTCCTGAAATGAGCAATGACTTAATATAAGTTCCAGGGCTCTTTATTATTCTAAATCTCGATGAAAATTATTGGACCGCCAGCCATACATGCATGAGTAGGCTCTTTATTTTCTTAAGCGCCTTGAAAATTAGACCGCCATATGATGAAAGAGGTGTTCAGCAAGATTGATCAACCAGCTCTGTAACCCTGCAAGATATGGGAGGAAGATAACGGTTTACTCATGGAAGACTGCAAGCTCTGATCAACTCCGAAATCATATTCCTCCTCCATAATTGTATCCAACATTTTGGTCAGCGGTGCACGCTTGTTTGCCGAGATCAACTGTGAAACAGCAACTTCTGTGATGAATCTTAGAGTTTGAAACTTTCCCATTCCTTCCATTTTTCCAATAATGAAATTACGGGTGGCAAAGTAGCAAGCTCAAAGCTAGAAAGAGAAAAAAAAAACGGAAGGTTGAGAATGAGAGTAGGCCTTGCTAAGAAATTAGCAATGAGAGTAGACCTTGCGAAGAAATGAAGCATGGAAGATTGAAAGAGGAAAGATGGAGAGAGATTGAAACACACTGGTAATATTTATAGGGTTTCCGAGATTGAAAATGGCTTCTGTACGTAATTATCGGCAAAGATGGAGAGAGATTGGAACACACTGCCCGACGTTATTGCGATACCTTTTTTACCTTTACTCTCGTCTTGATGCCCTCTTATATTTAAAGACATTCAATATCTTTTTCAATTCACGTACTTAAATGAATTAAGGGAACTAATTTTCGCACCACACTCTACTTTTTTATTTTAATTTTTTCTTATATTTTTATGAATTAAAATATATCTCCCGCTAGCTCTCTATATAGGGCTAAACACTATATATTTACAGTTCTTCATTAATTTTCTAACAAGATTCTTCTTTGTTGTCTCTATTAATGCCAACTCTATATCTGATGGGATCACCCATGGATGGTTATCGATTCCCAACAAGTTACTGAATATTTTCAGCGAGAGGGTTGATTTATGGAGAAAAAAAACAGTACTCCAAATGTTTTACATAAACATGCAAAAGAAATAAAAAGAAAAATATTAAATGCAAAAGAAAGAAGGGAACTTTTGGAAATTTGATTCATAAAAATTAAGAAAACATTCAAATTAATAAAAAAGTAAAATGCAGCAAGTAATTTATGAAGTGCCAAATTAAATCAAACTCCCTTAAATAAATTATATAATTTGAAGATTATATATAGGCCTAAGATATATATATATATATATAAGAGGTTATGTAGCTGAAGCCGATAAGAACATGTACTACATACGTACTGATCGATCCTGCATGCAACAAAGTTGCAAAGTTTAATTAATTTGTGTTCGAATTTGAGTCATGTTTACTATGACATCGGCACGCAAGTGGAGAGAAGCAAATGAGAAATATTGGGCCGAGACTGCGAAAAACAGTAACCGGATGATCATAAATATCTTTTTGCAAATAATTCCAACTGAAAAAGTTGATGAGTAGGAAGTAGGAAGTGTAAGGTTGGTTTTTAGGGTGGACCATCAGTGGGGAATGTGGTTGATAATGTAGCTGCATCATCACGGCATCCAGCAGCTGGCAAGGTCCAAACTTTTTATCACACAATTACTTAATTAGTTTCCCACTCAAGAAACTGTAATTAATTGAATACAAAAAGATGAGTGGTACGGTACTACAAAAATGTGTAAGGAGCTAGGGTTTTAGGAGGGACCAGTTGATGAGTACTGTGAATGGTTGGAAATTCCAGCTGCTTCAGCACGGCATCTACCTCTATGATCTAGCACTAGCAGAGAGACAAGTCCCTATCAACTTATTACTTTATTATCATCACGTACAACCGCTTCAAATTTAGGAAATTTCTAAATACATGTCCAAGTTTGAGGGTTCTGAAAGGATATATATATATATATATAATAATGTAATATCATCTTAATGGTACCTACTCCCACTATACTAGTTTGATTTATTAAATTTTGTACATCATATTAAGAATGGTTCATCTCTAAATCAACATTTAAGCATCTTCTCTGTAAAAAAAAAAAAAAACATTAACAAAATTAGATATTGCTTAGCCATTAATAGATATTAAATAGATATATCAAAAGTTTTAGTATTAATTAAGATCACCATAACATTTAGTATCAATTAAGATCATCATGAAAAACTATTTATTTAGTTGATACATATGAATAGGATCACTAAGTTTAATGATTTTTTTGCGTAAATGATAGTGATTTAAGAGTTGAACGGTTCCGATTATGATATATATAAATATATATAAAGAAAAATTAGATAAACAAAAGGATAATATGAGAAAGTACCAATACAGTAAGATACAAATATTATCCTTTCTAAAATATTTATATATTAATTTCATGCGGACATATTTTTGAGAGGACTTTTTGCCAAATTTATGCTCACTAACTATCACGCCCTTGGCAATAGTAGTTGATTTTAGATAAGTTTGAGTAGATTAAATTTATAGAATAATGTTATTTGGACCCTCTAAATTGGCCACATTTAGTGACCATGTTGATATGGCAATCAATGAATGTTATTATTTTAATAAATGAAAGTATTTTATATTTATATTAGGTCATTCATTGATTGCCATATTAATATGGTCACTAAATGTGGTCAATTTAGAGAGTCCAAATAGCATTGCCCAAATTTATATGCTAAATTTAAGAATATGTATATTATATCAAAAAAATTATTATGCAAATTTAATTAATACTAACTTATAACTTCTCAATATGCAAATTATTTGTAGGCATACAACATTTGATGCTACAACTGAAGTTCATATAAATATCAACAATTTGCTTGTACATATGAGGTGCGTTAGTTTCTATAGCGCTGATTAATTAAGAGCCAAGCGGCTACAAGGATCATATTCCAGACGATATACCTAAATACGAAGGACTCCAATTTCTAAACAATATATCTATCTAACCATGAAGTCAGTGACGAGCCTTACTTTTCAAATACTTATTTATACATGAACTAAAATTTGATGAAATCAATAAGAGTACCATAAAACTGCATATTATGAGTTTAGGGGTAATTAAGCGATACAAGTATTAGTAATATCCAAATCTAAAATGTTGAAATCTTAACGGTTCAATATAGATATTGAATTGAAACGGTTTGAAACTATTTAGGCATAAAAGAAAAAAGCAAGGATACAAACAAAAATAGCAAGGACATAAACAAAAACAACAAGGATACAAAAAGCAACAAATAATCAATCTTAACGGTTCAATATAGATATTGAATTGAAACGGTTTGAAACTATTTAGGCATAAAAGAAAAAAGCAAGGATACAAACAAAAATAGCAAGGACATAAACAAAAACAACAAGGATACAAAAAGCAACAAATAATCAATCTTAACGGTTCAATATAGATATTGAATTGAAACGGTTTGAAACTATTTAGGCATAAAAGAAAAAAGCAAGGATACAAAAAAAAATAGCAAGGACATAAACAAAAACAACAAGGATACAAAAAGCAACAAATAATCAATCTTAACGGTTCAATATAGATATTGAATTGAAACGGTTTGAAACTATTTAGGCATAAAAGAAAAAAGCAAGGATACAAACAAAAATAGCAAGGACATAAACAAAAACAACAAGGATACAAAAAGCAACAAATAATCAATCTACAAAATTTTGTATATTAAGTTTGCAGAAGATTGAATTGCAGATCGATATAAGAGGTGATCGAAGTGGAGCTGCCATCAATAGTTATTTGATTAGAGTAATTTTACTCAATTTCATCATTTAATATAAAATTTGTGCTAGTTAATGAATTTAAGGAATATTAAGAAGATTTGAGTATATAAATTCACATTATACTTCCTATATGCATGTATTCAAATTCGAATCATTTTTTAATCTGTACCGGGGTGGCCGGCTATCATTTTCCATTTAGCCTATCTTTTAACTCCACTTTCAGTTGCCCCGATTGGAATTGCCTTTTGGGTGCTTTAGATATAATTAGCCTTGTCTTGGGATATTTTTAAGTTATAATTAGCCTTTGTTTTGGAGCAATTACTCATTCTCAATGTCTCAACTCGACCCTAATATATGTGGTGCTTCAAATCTGGCCATAGTAATCTCTCGAGTCTCGATCTCTCTAAAATCCTCCATTTTCAGTGTTGATAAATTTCTGCCTCTAAATCACTTAGTCTATGTGCATAGTAATTTTTATTTTTATTATTTTCTTTTTCTTTAAAATTTCGTCATTGCCGTCTTCGGCAGGTTCCAAGTTTGAATAGAGATAATGTTTGAATTGATTACTAAATATGAATTTTCATATTCGGATGTTCACTTATTATTTAAATGCCACCAGAAATTGAATTGAAAAGCTGGGTATTTTTCCAAGATACATTATTTGAGGATTCCATTAAATGGGTGAACATTGAGTCTGATACATATCTTATTGAGTTGCAAGCATTTATTGAATAAATTTTGAAAAGTCGAAATTACTTACATTTACAAAAGAGAATCGCTTAGGAATGGTTCATCAGAATAAATTTGTTTATGATCTTAAAGCGCTATTACTTATACCATCACTACATCAAAAGAGGGTTTTTAGGGCGCGCAGTCGCGCGCCTTAAAAGGTCATGCCGTAAAAAACCCTTATTATTCGAGGCACACATTCTGCGCCTTAAATACTGAAGGTCAAGGCGTGCATGGCGCGCCCTAAATTTTCTTTTAAGGCGCACGCGGCACGCCCTAAATTCCCCTTTAAGGCGCGCACTGCACGCCCTAATTACTCTTTTAAGGCACTCATTGCACGCCCTAAATACTCTATTTAAGGCGGGCCGTGTACGCCCTAAAAACAATTTCCGCCAAAACATTTAAGACTCAAAATGCACGCCTTAAAAGATTTTCATACGACTTATGAAGGCGTACATTGCACGCCCTGAAAACTTTGGCGTCATCTATTCAAGGCATGCTTTACACGCCCTAAAAACAATTACCGCCAAAACATTTAAGACGCACACTGCATGCCTTAAAAGATTTTCATACAACTTATGAAGGCGCACATTTCACGCCCTGAAACTTTTGGCGCCATCTATTCAAGGCATGCTTTGCACGCCCTCATTGGAATTTTTTTTTAGACCTCCATTTAGTAATTCTTTCAAATTCCATTTGTAAACTCAATACCTGGTACATATCATATACTAGATTCAATAAGAAATAAATTAAGAATCAATTTACACATAGGTATTCAATAGAAAAGAAAATATATCAACAATGGCAGAGAATAATTCGTAGATCACAACTTGACAAAGAAAACTAGCAGAAATTATATTTATCATATCATCTCAACGTACACTTATCCAAATTTCTAAAACCCAAAAAGATCCATATCATATCATATCATCTCAAAATGTTATATTTATAGACATTGTCATTAGATAGAAGATTGGTGAAGGAATTCACGTAAATGGTCTTACTATCTAGCCAACGGCCCTATTAACCTGAATTTAGTACTAAGTTAGAATAACCACACAGAGAGCTTGATTTAAACATTCCAATGGAAATAGAACTCCAATAAATCATCATCAAAGAATCATACCTCAACTTTAGGTTGCCCGCCTAGCATAAACCACACCTCCTCCTTTCCAATTTCCTCAATATTCTTCTTCCTTCCTTCCTCCTTGGACTCCAAAACTTCAACTTTTTTTACCACTCCTGTGGCCACACCAGAAACTTAAACTCAATATCACTCTAACTCTAATTTTCACTATTATGGGTGATAAGAAACAATGCATATTTTACAAAGAACAGAGTAGTTCAAACCCTAAATTAATTCATGGGTGATAAGAAACAATGCATATTTTACAAAATTGGCAAACAAAATTACCTTTTCCAAAACTTGAATGAAGGAAAATTGCTATGGACCTTGAAAAATGGGGCCGATGGTAGACTGGGCAATTTTCGTTCAAAGCCTAAATCTCTCTCTCTCTCTCTCTCTCTCTCTCTCTCTCTCTCTCTCTCTCTCTCTCTCTCTCTCTCTCTCTCTCTCTCTCTCTCTCTCTCTCTCTCTCTCTCTCTCTGGCAAGGAAAATTGCTCCTCAGTTCATTAAATCCATGGGCTTGCAGCTAGAACCCAGATGGTCGACAATGGGGCGGAGGTGAGAGGCCGAGTTGCTTGGCTTCGTCCAGATCGAGGAGCGGAGGTCAGGGTGCAGGAGGGAAGAGTGGCTGATTTTGGTTTACTAAGAATACAACATTTGGGTTTTTTTTTCTTTAAGAACCAATTCAAGTGCGAACAAAGGAGACGGAATTGAGCGTTGGCGCCTTTAGAACTTTAAGTGCGGGAACTGAAAATTTTGGGTTTAAAAAAATTTATTTGTTTTAAGGGCGTGCACATGCGCGCCTTAAAAGCTCATTCGTTTAGGGCACACAATGCACGCCTTAAAAACCATATTTTTAGGACACACATTCAAAGCACGCCCTAAATAGCTATAAACGAAGGCACACACATAATGTGCGCCCTAAATAGTCTAAGAATACCCTCTTTTAGGGCGTACAAAAATGCACGCCCTAAACAGTACCTTTTTAGGGCGCGCATTTTTGCACGCCTTAATTTGCCCGCCCTAAAAGTCATCTTTTGGTGTAGTGCATCTAATAATTTTTAGTTTTTACCACTTCAACGTAAAAGATGATGCTAAAAGGGTCGTTGGTAAAAATCTTGATCTACACACCAATTGTTTTATGTTCAAACTCCGACAACATTATATGCGTGAATTTTTTTTTTTTAAAATTAGAGTTAAAATATTATATAATTTTGTAATATGTCTCTATTATTATAAAGAAAAGAGGACCAAAAAATTTTACTAAAATTTTCTAACACAAATACATTTTAAATTATTTAATAGTTAATGATACAATAGTAAAATCAAATATTAATTTACAAATTAAAACAAATAAAGGTTAATTAAAGGAGTGGATGACAAGATCCGCTCCTAAAACATTTTGATAATTGCACCCGGTTCTGCTCCCGTATGATAAACGATCCAGAATACTAAAATTATCCTCTACTCTTGTCAGACAAGGGATACTTGTATTGTTATATTGTTCATGCCTTGATCTTGTGTAACGACATGTAGGGTCAACAAAACCATTAAATGGTATGAGTGGACAAAAATACATATTTAAAAACAAGTTTATCGAGAAAAATAATATCTACCATCCAGTTTCTAAAATTTGCATGTATAGAATAGAACATAAATAATTAAAGTTGAAATTAATCAATCACATCAAATATCAAATCGTACAAATCATAGACCGTGAGACCACAACAATCATAAAACACTCTTAAACAACCCGCGACCTAATTTTCCGAAATTCACGTTCATCAAATCGTATAAAAATCACCTAGACATAGATATCAGTCAACCAAAATCAATCCAATACCAATCAACCAAACAATCAATACCAACAAATCAACCCATTAGTCTACAGTAACCTAGTCTTTGCTGGACGAATAACTTTGACCTCTGCTAGTCGAATATCTTACTATGTAGACAGCCTCACAACCCTGGGATATGCAGAGTCAAGTTTCGGACATCTGTGTCCAATTTTCCGGAATCAGCGATGTCTGGGAACCCACCCTTGACTTAGGCTACTCCCATCTGGAAGATGTCATAACACAACCCTCAGGATTTGTGGAGGCGTGCTCCATATGTTTGAGTGCCGACCATATTCGAGAATGGTTAGACAAACAATTCACAAACTATGAAAATTCATTTAACAGATTCTTTGACTCAAAATCTAGTCAACATACGTTCAAGCCCCCCTCTAAGCCCAAAACACAATTTTCACAAATAACGGTAAAATATGTTTCTAAGACCATTCAATAAATCCAAAAAATTGTCAAATAATCATTTAGAAATGATATTCAAGTCATTGCCACACAAATCATGCAATAAAAGTAATTAAAACATTTAACCATGCATGCCTAATAATTTATAAACGAAAATGTCCACCACACACTGTCCACGTAGTTGAATTCCGAGTTGTACACTTCTCCGTAAATTTCAATTTTTGTACCGCCTGTCATAAATCACCACTAAAGGTCACTAATGTCCCAAATAATCTCACATTAAAGTCCCCTAATTTTTGGAATTAAAATACGAATTTTTACCTAACATAACATTTAAGACAACCAAAACTAACCTTGGACCATGTCCGATCAACTCGAAACCTGCGCCAATAGGTTCGTAAGATCGAAAACATGGAAAACTATGTTGATTGCACTTTGAGATGGGGTGGCACGCGCCACCCCTAATCTCTGTGCGTGGTACCTATGCGCCACCCCTAGCCTCTACGTGACACGACCCATCTCAATCCCCCCGGGATTAACGCGGGATGTGCCATGCTCTCATTTGGCACCCTGTGCCAGACCCGGGATACACCCAAACCCTCTCGGTGTAACCAGAGTGCGCCAGGATCTGTGGCAGCATGTGATGTATTCGTCTCTGCTACAGCTCGTAACCGCAATCAACCTGAATGGTATTAAAACAGAAAAAGTTGTGAGTGGACGAAAATAAACAGTTTATAAAAATATTTCACGAAAAGACCTCTATACCCTCCACTAAAAAGTATGCATGCATAAGAAAACCAGTCATACTTAACACTTACTTATGCTCAAATCATATGGCTTTTCAAAGCCGTAAACAGTGCAAAATGCTTCTCAATTCAATTTGGTGAAAAACCATTTATCAATTCAAACCATTTCCACAGTAAGTTCTCAGCCCAAAAACCGAACCAGGTGGGTTGCTGCCCAAAACCATAAAATAAAATATATCAATCCCTGGCATCCTTGATGTCTAATAAATACTTGTCACGGTTCTAAAGCTACGCATGCTACTCGGGATCTCAAGTCGTCTCCCTGGGTCCACTAGTGTCTGAGGCGGTACCATAATGGTATGCCTCCCCGGGATCACTGCCCGGGGTATATCGATCTCTAGCAATCCTGATCTTGAGCTTCTCCGTAGAGCGGCCCCTCTCAGGCAATGCTCCGTGACTACTCTAAGATACTACAGGATGTCTGGAGAAGACTACTGCAACTAAGGATGGTATATTTAAAAACCGTGATAAAATCCAGTTGAAATCCATAGTAAAGCCATAACCTAGTTTACAACATTTTAATGGGGTCTCAGTCCGAGGTACCATCTCTACAAACCATTTCCACAACGGAATTCCCCGAATCCGATCCACATCCAAACCCATAGAGACTCAGTCCAAATCCACATGTCAATAGGGTATCAAACCCGGAATCTCATTTCCTAAATTATAACTAGGCCTCTAACATGATATTTCATAAATCAACGGGGTCTCGATCCCGGAGTGCTATTTCCAAAATCGAAATCAAATACAAATCCGAAATCATTTGGTTTAAAACCCTGTTAGACTCCACAACTAGTCAACACAATATCTAGAAGGGTCTCAAGCCCAAAACATCATAAACAACATTTAAAATCCACAAGACCATCAAATGCCAAAACATCACAATCACATGCGCTCAATGCATCTCAAATCATGTTTATAAAACATATAAAACAGTTATGCATGCATCAATTTAGAAAGCAAATGTCCACTCATTTAGCTAAACCAACCTCTCTGGGTCGTCCAGACCTGTCCAAAACACACTTAAAGGTCACTACCAACCTAGAAAATTCCTAATCATAAACCCTCAAAGCATCTAGAAAGGTCAACTTGTCCCAGACACGCATCGCTAGGCTAAAAAGCTCAATTTGACCAACCAAACGATCTCCGATCGACCTGAAACCACCATCATGAGATTCAGATTGTCAAAACATTTCAAATAAGACCATTCCCACGTCGAAATTCATGTCCACGTACGCTCACTTACGAGTCAAAGTTCGGTCAATGATGGTCAAAGTTAACGGTCAATGCTGGTCAAAGTTAACAGTCAATGCTGACGTCAGCAAAGTCAACGCTGATGCCATCGCGCTGCTGACGTCAACCTGGCGTCTGACACCTGTCAAGACTGATAGATGACGACGTCATCTGATGATTTCATAGCCTTCAACCTTCAGTTGGGTCGACTCATATTTCTACAACCTGGTCATACAAATCTGCGACCCGAATCGGTCTATTCTTCGTCCTCCGACCACCAATCCACACCATTTTTGTCCCTACTGACTCTTCTAACACCCAGAAAAAGTTCTAAGACCTCAAAATTGGAAGAAAAGGGCTAGGATTTACCTGTCACGAACAACTAGCCACGACCAAGCTTCCACAGGCCTTCCAGAGCTGTCCAGCCCTCCATTTCCTTCGATTTTGATCCTCACACGCTCTTCCAAGTCCAATAAACACAACCCAGTCAACAAATCCGTTCCTCAAACGTCCAAACATGAATTTCAAATTTCAAAAGGACATGGTTTCAGGTTTTACACTTTTCACAGTTTTCCAGCCACCACGTAACTCCGCTGTCCACCACCATTCTCTCAGTCTCATTGTCTCACCCTCAACCTTACTCTCAGTCTCTCAGGGGTCCTCAACTGAACTAGCAAGGGAGAGGGAATTGGGTTGTTTGGGTTTCTGGTTTTGGGTGAACAAACGAGAGAAAGGGAGGTTAGATGCATGAATGAAAAATGAGAGGCAATGGACTTGTCACTCATCCTTTGGGCCTGGCCAAAATATCTGGGCCTTACAAGAGACAAATGTTTAATTGCCTCGTAACTCATGAAATAGTACCCAGAACCTTCCATGACCTGTAACTTTCCCGTACGACGTTCGATTTCGACATGCTACCTGTCTACAGACTCGTATCATCTCGGTCTACGTAATGATCCTCGATCCTCATGCATTTTACCTTCTGGGTTAAAAGTCAACATTTTGCCCATTCTATGGGGAAAAATCATCATTTTACGCCTACCACCCGAACAATCCTCAACTAATCCCCGATTAGTCACAATAATCCTCAAATAAGCCTTAATTAATCTCGTAACTCGGGACGGGTCTTTATAATCTTCCCTGCTTATAGAATTTCGTCCTCGAAATTCAAACTGTCCCAAATCCACATCCAAACTATGGAAATCCAATCCTACCTCCAACTCAAGGTACTCTCGTGTAAATGTACACGTCCAACCCTCAATCACAATACTCGTCGATACCCAAACGGCACTCGATGTTAACCACAATCCAACGGTCAAGGCTGATGCTCATCTTAGTCCTCTGTGACCGTATCCAACAAACTCTTGACTAACCTTTACAAGAAGCTTCCAAAGCTCCAACTCAATCATCACACACCAAGTAGGTCTCGATTCTCAAATCTCGAGAATCCATATGTCAACTTGTAAGTCTCAAACCTCAAACTCCAAATCTCGATCCCCAAGTCTCGAAAATCCAAACATCGATTCGTAAGTCTCACTCGAGACATCGACAAGTCAGCTTACCGTTCTGCTCAGTTGAAAAATCAGGCTGATAATCCTGCTAAAACAAGCTGACACCTTTCAGCCCGACGACTCTTCCTGACTAAAAATCCAAGCTAATGTCCTATTCTCAAGGAGAGATCTCAAACTGACATCTCACTCGTCCTGTGGTTACACTAACCGCCAACTCACTCAACATATGTGTATCTGGAACCCATCGAATACTTGCCCTAGCAGGGATAACACAAACCCTAGGGTTTCTCTAGCCAAACATGGATCTGAGCTCCAACTCATACAAGCACTAAACCCTCTAATACCCCGCGACACTAGGTACAGTATTCAATGTCTGATCCTCCTACTCAAAGTACCAGTAACATCGGACCCCATTTGACTACCACATCTTGTCCATTTCAGACTCAATCTGATGATCAATATTCAACAATCTCACAGTCCGACCTGCACCACTCACAAGTGCATCCACACATCACATTAATCATCCAAGCTCTACTTAGGCCTGCTCAAGGACTGCACTTAGGCAACGTCTTGCCACATTCCAATAGCAATAGACCAGTTTACGCACCACAACAATATCGGATCTAGTCTGTCTATCACATGGCTAACAAGCCAATCACGCTTCAACGCCAGAGCCTGTCTATTTGATCCCTGTTCCAGACAGATCGTACAATTTAACTCAGTGTTCTTCTGAGTTTCCCTGGTCACCTGACCAACACTTGAGGTGTGTCCAAACATGCTTGTCTAGAACACTGTAACACCCAACTCACATCCACCAAGACGTACTGGTTTGGATTGGTACGTTCAACTCTCAAACCAAAAAAACCTGACTGGGAGGAGTCAATCATGTCAACGGGCTACAAACACGAGGATAAACCTCTACTCGCTAGCCAATACACTCATCCAATCTAAGTGAATCCAAACTCCATCGTCCTGATTGGCCACCGCCAATCTCCACTCTCTCCTCGATCCTCAAACCACTCGAGCTCCAACCAGCTCGACCAACAACTAGCTTACCAAGCCTTGATCACCTCGATCGTTACAAACGTCACCTGATCCACCAAGGATCCACACTAACTCTCTCGGCCACTAACCCAAAATCAACCAGGGTCCACCAAACTGATTCTTGCTCAACACCTTGGTGATACCAAACACGAACCAATAATATATATTGACAACTACTGTCGTGATTCTCCCACTACCAAGTCACTCCTGTGTCAACAGGGAAACTGGGCCCAACCAGCTTTCTCCAAGCTCTATGAGCTCACTAGGGACGTCACAACTCGTGTCCAAAGTCTCTAAAGTCAATCCTATCGTAACCTCTCGGCCTCCAAGCCATAACTCTCAAAGAAGTACTCCATAGTCCTCCTGGTCTCCTCTGGTCTCAACTAAGGACTAACAACTACACCCGGTTCCTCCAAAAACTCAACTGAGGAGTAACGGGTAGTCCACTAATCCATTAGGAACATCGCAGCATGCCTTGTGGGTCCTGAAAAACCAATCCAACTCAAGGTCAACCATGACCAAACCGATCCATCTTGGTTGACCCAAACTACAACCACATAGTATTAGCGTGTACGTCCCAACTCTAAAGCGTCAACCCCCGAGCACCACACTCGGTGCAAACTGTCTCACCACCACTAGGGAACCTGTCACCAAACCAAGCATCGCATACCTCCAGTAAGCTAATAAACTCCAACTCACCACTCGGGATCCTCACTGTTCCACTTAACGACTACTGTACTCGTTCAACTGCCACTCTAGTCTCAGAGCTAATAGTATTTCTCAACTAGGCTCCTTAAATACACGAATCCCCATGACGTCTCTGCATCATCCAGAACCACTCATCTCTACTGGAGATTCCACAAATGTATCTCAGGTCACACTCCCAAAACCCGACACATACTGACGAATCCTCATTGTCTGGTCAACATCGAACATGAGCACACCAAAACTGAGTCACACCCCTCTGCTCATACCGAGCTATCAACCAAACCTTTGCTCACATTGGGGGAACTCTGCCTCCCTCGTAACTCGCAACATTGGGAGAAACCACGTAAGAAAATGTTCCTCGAACATTGCCCAACTCTCAACAGTCTCAATCATAACCACCCTCGATGGCGATGTCTACCACTATCTCGTGTAGACTAAATCAAGAAACACTTTGCTATTGAGACTCGGTACTCGAACGAGCAACTCAAAGCCAGCGACAACTGCTCTGTACCACATGAACCCTGTCCTCAAGGGTGTAACTCAACATCTGTACTGCCTCAAAGCGTCTGTACGCTCAGCTCAAAGTGAAAAATCCACTGATCGGTTCCATCCCGGGATCCGATATCTCATCTCACTAGGGTCGTCCATAACCTCAGCTGCCCTCTACAGCAACACTAACAAGTCCATCCAACAGTCTCGACTCTAAAAAGTCACCACACCAAGTCAACTGATGGACTAGGACTAGGTCTCATCCACTCGTACTCTACGGCCCTTAGCTGATAGGTACACAAGTAACTCTACCCTACACGGGTCTACTCGGCCCTACTCTCGTCTACTCGGCCCTACTCGGGTCTACTACTACTTAACCACGACATCTCGTGCCAAACACAACCTAATCGAGGTTCGTTTCCATGAAGGTTCTCCTACTCTTACCCTAAGTATCTGGTTGATGAAAGGAATGAAACAGCCCAGAGACATCACATCTGGCACCTACGAAACACTCCAAGAGAAATCCAATGCTCTGACATCAACCTAACACCAAGCTCTTATACCAATCTAACACGGCTCATCCCAATCCCCCCGGGATTAACGCGGGATATGCCCTGCTCCCGTCTGGCATCCCGTGCCAGACCAGGGATACACCCAAACCCTTTCGAGGCAACTAGAGTGTGCCAGGATCTGTGGTAACATGTGATGTCTTCGTCTGTGCTATAGCTCGTAAGTGCGATCAACCCGAAGGGTATTAAAAATAGGAAAAGCTGTGAGTGGACGAAAATAAATAGTTTATAAAAATATTTCAGGAAAAGACCTCTATACCCTCTACTAAAAAGCATGCATGAATAAGAAAACCAGTTATACTTAACACTTTCTTATGCTCAAATCATATGGCTTTTCAAAGCCGTAAACAATGAAAAATTGTTCTTAATTCAATCCAGTGAAAAACCATTTATCAATTCAAACCATTTCCATAGTAGGGTCTTAGCCCAAAAACCGAACCATGTGGGTTGCTGCCCAAAACCATAAAAAATATAAATATACCAATCCTTAGCATCCCTGATGCCTGACATCCTTGATGCCTGACATCCTTGATGCCTGACATCCATAATGTCTAATCAATACTTGTCACAGTTCTAAATCTACGCGTGCTACTCGGGGTCTCAAGTCCGAGGGTCCCCTTGGGTCCACTAGTGTTTCAGGGCGGCGGCGGCGGGGTGGGGGGATAACATAATGGTATGCCTCCTCCGGATCACTACCCGGGGTATATCGATCTCTAGCAATATTGATCCTGAGCCTTTCCGTAGAGCGGTGCCTCTCAGGAAATGTTCCGTGACCACTCTAGGATACTACGGGACGTCTGGAGGAGACTACCACAAATAAGGATGGTATATGTAAAAACCATAATAAAATCCAGTTGAAATCCATAGTAAAATGATAACCTAGTTTATAACTTTTTAATGGGGTCTCAGCCCGAGGTACCGTTTCTACAAACTATTTCCACAACAGAATTCCCCGAATCCGATCCATATCCAAAACCATAGGGACTCCGCCCAAATACACATGTCAATAGGGTATCAAACCCGAAATCTCATTTTCCTAAATCATAACTGGGCCTCCGGCCCGATATTTCATAAATCAACGGGGTCTCGATCCTAGGGTACTATTTCCAAAACTGAAATCAAATACAAATCTAAAATCATTTGGTTTAAAACCGTGTTTAACTCCACATCTAGTCAGCACAATATCCAGACGGGGGGTAATCAAGCCCAAAATATCATAAACAACATTTAAAATCCACAAGACCATCAAATGCAAAAACATCCCAATCACATGCACTCTAGGCATTTCAAATCATGTTTATAAACAGTTATGCATGCATCAATTTAGAAAGCAAATGTCCACTCGCAGACCGTCCATGGTGCACGCTAGCAAGCTGTGTCGTAAGTCTCTTATGGCTAAACCAACCTCTTCAGGTCATCCGGATCTATCCAAAACACACTCAAAGGTCACTACCAACCTCGACAAGTCCTAGTCATAAACCCTCAAAACTTCTAGAAAGGTTAACGTGTCTCGAACAAGCATCCCTAGGCTAAAACCCTTAATTTGACCAACCAAATGATCTCTGATCGACCTGAAACCACCACCATTGGATTCAAATTGTCGAAACCTTTCAAACAAGATCAGTCCCACCTAGAAACTCTTGTCCAATGCTGACGACAACTTGACATCTCACATTTATCAAGTTTAATAGATGATGACATCATTTGATGATGTCATCGCCTTCAACCTTTAGCCAGGTTGACCCAAATTTTTGCAACCAGGTTAAACAGACCCGCAACCCAACCTGGTCCGTTCTTCCTCAAAATTGGAAGAAAATGGCTAGGATTTACCTGTCACGAACAACCAGCCATGACCAAGTGTCCACCGTCCTTTTAGAACTGTCCAGCCCTCCATTTCCTTCGATTTTGATCTGTACACTCTCGTCCAAGTCCAATAAACACAACCCAATCAATAAATTCCTTCCCCAAACGTCCAAACACGAATTTCAAATTTTAAAAGGACACGATTTCGAGTTTTACCTTTTTCACGGTTTTCCGCACACCGCGTAACTCCGTCGTCCACCACCATTCTCTCAGTCTTATTGTCTCACCCTTAGCCTCATTCTTAGTCTCTCAGGGTTCCTTAAGCGAACTAGCAAGGGGGAATTGGGTTGTTTAGGTTTTGGGTTTTGGGTGAACAAAAGAGAGAAAGAGAGGTTAGATGCATGAATGAAAAATGAGAGGCAACGGATGAGTGACACTTTGCACTTATCCATTGGGCCTAGCCAAAATATGTGGACCTTACAAGAGACAAATGTTCAATTGCCTCGTAACTTGTGCAATAGTACCTGGAACCTTCTGTGACCTGTAACTTTCATGTACGACGTTCAATTTCGACATGTCGCTCGTCTACGGACTCGTATCGTCTCGATCTATGTAACGGTCCTCAGTCCCCATGTATTTGATATCCCAAGTCAAAAATCAACATTTTGCCCGTTATAGGGGCAAAATCGTCATTTTACGCCTTCCGTCCAAAAAATCCTTAACTAATCCACGATTAGTCACGATAATCCTTAATTAAGCCTTAATTAATCCAGTAACTCGAGATAAGTCGTTACACTACGCGAGGTGCCCATAGGCGTATAGGTTCATCCTCTACGTCCCACTAGGTTTGCAACTTTGACCGAACCCGGTGGCCTGACTCGGTTCGAACTCCCTTATTTCTTACTCGTTTCAACAATCCAATACTCATTTTTCATCTAAACAATGCAAGGAAGAGATCTATGATGTCCAAACCAGGAAACATTTACCCAAATTCACAGTCCAATCCTCCCAAGTTTTGGCCAAAAACCAAGCTTCATGTTTCGGGCATCATTTGTCCAAATCATCCATATTTTTGTCTCAAATTCAACCCAAGAACTCAATTAAGGTTTTGGATAACCTGGTTGCAAGTTTAGGAGCCTCAAACGGTTCACATAGTCAAATTAAGATTTTTCAGTTTAAGGTTTTTTTTTTTCGAGTTTCCTTCTCCCTTCCTCTCTCGATTTTATTCCTTTCTTTATCTCTTCCTCTTTCTTTCTTTTTCTTTTTTTTTTTATTCTTCTTCTTCTTCTTCTTCTTCTTCTTCTTCTCTTCTTTTTCATAACAAACACACACAAAAACACACCACATAATATATATATATATATATATATATATATAATCAAATAGTAAGTCGGTTGATAGGGAGATAAATGGAAACAAATGGGATAAGTACACATGTCACCATCACAAAATATCTCCCTAGTAAAATTACCAAAATGCCCCTAACATCAAAATTACCAAAATACCTCTAATTAGTTTAGACCCGTAAGGAACTCATTTGATCTCTGATTTCAACATACTTCCGATCTATGGATTCAAGTTTCCAAGACCAACGTAATGGTCCTCACGAAAATCCAACAGCTACTCGGAGTAAAAAGTCAACTTCTGACCCTAAGAGGGTAAAATCATCAATTCCATTTTTTACTTTTCAAAATTACATTTTTCAAATTTTCGGGTCGTTACAATCCAGTCTCCTTAAAGAATTTCATCCTCAAAATTCAAACCTATCTGTCCAACAATTAGATTTACTTGGCCTGCAACAATGTCTCGGGTTCGTATCCGAACCTTTTTCGGCTCCTCCCGAGTCCTAGTTCCCAATTTCAACTCCTTATGAGTCCTATTCCAACATCCTAATTTTGTCCGAATCGTATTTCGATATTTCATAATCTATGCCACCCCAGGCATGCGTAGTTCCCAAACAAACACAACAAAAATCGAAGAACTCACTCACCTCAGTTATCTGGGTCCGACTTGCTTGTAAATGCTGCGATCTAAGTCTTTGGGCTCACTCACTTTCCACACCCACATAATTCCTCTTATACCAAAGCATAGCATCCACTATCTAGAATCTGTTCCATGCAATATTTATCCTGGGCTTGTATACACGTCTTATTACCAGGCTGTACATGAGGCTCGTATAGTGGAGGCATGACATTAGAAAGCACAATTCAGTGCCATCCTTGATCTGATACCAAGTTGACAGGACCTGCTCATAAAACACTTTGATAAGCATGTTTGATCCTTCTCCCGACTAACAAACGATCTAGAAAACTGAAATTATCCTCAACTCTTATCAGACAACGGATACTTGTACTACCATAATATTCATGCCTCTGCCTCCCCATCAGCTCTGATCTTCGTGTAACAACCTGAAAGGTCGATAAAACCATAAAAAGGTGTGAGTGGAAAAAAAATACATATTTAAAAACATGTTTATCATGAAAAAACAACATTTATTCTCTAGTTTCTAAAACATGCACGCATAAAAATTGAACATAAAAATCAATCAATCACATCGAATTTCAAGTCTCACCAATCATAGACCGTGGGACCACAACAATCATAAAACACCCTTAAAAAATATGTGGCCCACATTTTCTAAAATCCATGTTTATCAAATCATATAAAATCACCTAGACACAGATATCAATAAGTCAAACCAATAACAATCCCAATTAGGGCTGGCAATTGGTCGTGTCGTGTCGTGAACTCTGTTTTACCCAAATATTCCCAACCTGAATCAGACCCATTTACAAAATCATGTCAAGAATGCTCAACCCGAATCCGACCTGTTAATGACCCAAGTAACCCATATAATCAATTTAATAAGTAGGTCCTACTCAAACCCAATTAACTTACTACCTGTTTGACTCGTTTAACATGTTTAACCTATTTAAACTATAAGATTTAATAGGTATTTAGGTAGATAAATGAGTAGATAGATGGATTAGCAATGACATGCTTATTAAATGGGTTAATCCATAGGTCAATGTAAGGGTAAACAAGTTAATATATATAGGTCCATATAAGGGTTAACACGTTAACCCAAAATCTACCTGTTTATAAAATGGGTTAATAGGTAATTATATGGGTCAATAGGTTGACCCGAAACCCACTTGTTTATTAAATGTGTCTTGACAGGTTGATCCAAAAATGACCCAGAATTTTAATCGTGCAGGTTGACCTGGATAAATCTCGTGCATGTTTCGAGTTGTATATCGAGTCGTGTCAAAAATTGTGACCCTCAGTCCTAATAAAATATCAATAAATCAAACCGACCAATCAATATTCATAAATTAAACCAGTCAATCGAATACCAGTCAACCAACAATCATTACCAGCAAATCAACCAATCAGTCCTCAGTAACCAGGCCTTTGCCAGCCGAATAACCTAGCATCTACTAGCTGAATATCTTGTCTACATAGACAGTCTCACAACTTCAGGATCTGTGAAGCCTAGCTTTAGACGTCTGAGTGCTGAGCATTTCCAAGAATGTTTAAAAAAAATCACAAACCATGAAAACTCATCTAACACAATCCTTGATTCAAAACTGAGTCAACATACATTCAAACCTAGGCCTAAGCCCAAAAGACAATTTCAACAAATAATGATAAAATACGTGTCCAAAAACCATCCAATAAATCCAAAAAAAAATTAAAATATTTATTTAGAAATCATATTCAAGTTATTTCCATTAAAAAAAACATGCAATAAAGCATACTATTTTATATAAAAAAAAATGGTCCACTCACACACCGTCTACGTAGTTAAATTCTGATTTGTACGCTCCTCCATAACTATCAGAAATTTTAATGTCTATCATAAATCACCACTAAAGGTCGTTAATGTCCCAAATAATCTCACATTAAGTCCCCTAATTTTTGGGATTAAAATACAAATTTTAGACCTAACATAACACTTCGGACACCCAAAACTAACCCAAGATGATGTCCGATCGACTCGAAACCTACGCTAATCGGTTTGTAACATAAGAAAAAAATAAAAAATCATATTGATCGCACTTCGAGGTTGGGTATCACACGCCCCCACGGGTCGCGCCTAGCCTCTGCTTGTGATGCCCACGTGCTTGCAAGTTCATCCCCTACCTCCAGCTAGGTTTGCAACTCAAACCCGACGTAGTGGCCAGATCTAGTTCAAACCTCCCTCGTTTCTTACCTATTTTTGACATTCCAATACTAAAATTTCATCTAAAATGTAAGGAAGAGATCTATGATGTCAAAACCAGGGAAAACAGACCCAAAATCACAATCCAATCCTCCCAAGTTTCAGCCAAAAACCAAATTTCATGTTTCGGTCTTCCCACTTCCAAAACATTCATATTTTCGTCTTAAATCCATCCTAAGAACTCAATTAATAGTTTCAATAACTTGGTTGCAAGCTTGGAGCCTCAAACGGTTCATACAATCAAAAATACAGTTTTTCGATTTTACAGTTTTTTTTTTCGAGTTCCCTCCTCCGTTCCTCTCTCGATTTTCTTCCTATCTTTCTCTTCCTTTTTCTTTCTTTTTCTTCTCTTCTTCCTTCCCTGGTTCTCTCTTCCTTCCCTCTCGATTTTTGGCTCATGGTTTTTGTTTCCAAAACAAGCACACACAAAAGCAACCACATAATATATATATATATATAAAAACAAATAGTAAGTTGGTGGACATGGAGATAAAGGGAGGGAAATGGGATAAGTAAATATGTCACCACCACAAAATATCTCCCTTGTGAAATTACCAAAATTTCCCTAATGTAAAAATTACCTAAATACCCTGAATTAGTTTAGACTCGTAACGAACTCATTCGATCTTCGATTCCGACATATTGTGTGTCTATGAATTTTGGATTTGGAGGCCTACATAACAGTCGTCACAAAAAGTCTAAAAGGTACCGGGAGTAAAAAGACAACTTTTGACTATAAAAGGGTAAATTTGTCAATTCTTTTTTTAATTTTTCCAAATTTTCTTTTTCGAATTTCAAAGTCGTTAAAATGGAGGCTAAGATGCAAGGCTGGCCAGAACTGTTTTTATCCATGGCCCTAAGGAGGTGCTGGTGAAAGCTAATGCTCTATAGTGCCCTACTACGCCATTCTTATTTCCAAATGCCAGTGGGAGTTTGTAAGGATGTAGAGAGAATATTTGGCCAGGTACTAGTAGGGAAAACAAAGTCTCGAAAGAGGAATTCACTACGCATCCTGGGACAAGGTAATGCAACCAAAATGTAAGGGAGGCATAGGGTTTCAGGACTTGAGGTGTTTCAACATTGCCATGCTTGCCAAAATTAGATGGCTTCTTATTTCTGACCGCTCCTCTTTATTGGCTAGGCTCTTGAAAGCCAAGAATTACCTAGAGATTTCTTTCTTGAATGCTAAGGATAAAGCTGGCTAATCTTGGGTTGGAAAGGGATATTACATGGACAACGTTTGTTGAAGGCGGGAACTAGCTGGCGTGTTGGAAGTGGGGTTGAGACCCATAATATGACTAACCTGTGGCTCTCTACATGCATGCCTTTTTTCCTAAATACGTTGGTTCTTGTACTCCTAATTGCTGAAGAATTTAGTTTGCGAAGCTATTAGTGCTTGGAGGGGGAGTTGGTGGAACGCTTGTTTACGCCAAAGGATGTCAATGTCATTTTGGCTCTCCCATTGAGTAAGTTTGGAGGTAAAGACAAGCTCGTCTGGCACTTTCCTAAATTTGGTTTGTTAAATGTTCAGTTTGGTATAATTTGGCTTCTGAAATGACCAAAAAATGTGAGTTTTCAAGAATGAGAGGAGGCAAATATAGTATGGCAGGGGCGGAAGTTGTTTTTTTGGATAAATATTTGGAAGTTCGACATTCCTAATAAAGTCAAACAATTTATTTGGTGATATTGTAGGAATTTTCAAGTAGTGCAACATAATCTCAAATAATGAAGAGTTTGATAGGTCCTCAAATAAGCATTATTTTATATTATTTTATACCCTTTTTACTTAGCTTTTAATATTAAAATAATAAATAAATAGATAAAATAATTTATTTTGTGTTATTTTTGTTTAAATAAATAAAGTTTGTAATTTGGAGTATTTTGGCGAAAGAATCGTCTCGATCGGAATTTTAACGAAAATATTATGGACGAATTTCGGTGAAATATTACTAAATTAATTAAATTTCATTTTGTTTGTGTAGCCCAGCCCAACAGAAAAAGAAAAAAATAAAAAAACAAAATCCAGCCCACAATGCGCCAGCCCGTGCGGCCCAATTACATCAGCCCAGAGCTGCAGCCCAGGCGCAGCCCGCCTCCCCAGCCCCACAATTTCCTTCGGTGCGCGCTTGCCGAAGCGCAGTTCATCTCTTCAGCGCGCGCCTACCGACGACAGGATCTGCTCCCCAGCTCACGCCTGCCGACCAGCCTCTCACTTTCCAGCGCATGCCTGCCGGCCCACCATCCCCCTTCCAGCACGCGCCCACCGAATATTTGGCCCTTTTTCAGCTGTTTTCTGACAGCCCATTTCCAGCAACATTTCTTTTGTTTTTTTACATCTTTTTCCCCACAAACACCACCCAATCTCATCATTTCACTTTTTAATATTTTTATTATAACTTTTATTTTTTTTATTTATTTTTTTTAGTGTAATTAGCTTTTCCCCCCTATAAATAGGGAGGTCATTTCATGTATTTGGGGAGTCCCCAATTAGTTTCATTCTTCCATTTCTTTCATTTTTCTTAGTTCTAGTTCTTAGTTAGTTCTTTTGTTTCTCTCTTTTGAGAGACATTTTTGGGGACCATTTTAACTTCTTGTAGATTTTTTTATTAATTAGCTTTCTTTTAATTCTTGTTCTTAATTTATGTTATTTTTATTTTTCTTAATTTCATTTCTTCTTTACTTTGCTCTTGTGATATTTCTTTGAGATCTCTTAAACACATTTTTATGCTTTCCTTAAGAAATACCTAGGCCAAGTAATTCTAAGGCAATTCAAGAGTTTTAAGACCGAATTCCTCGTATTTCTTCTTCCATCTTCACAAGTTTCCTGCCGCTGTTTGGTGATTCTTGTGAAAATCCATACTTCTCTACTTAAATTCTTGTTATTGTTATTGATTTTACTTATAATTCAATATATGTGTTGGTATTTTCTTTCTAACATTTGTAAGTAAGAATGCAATCTCCATGTGTTTTACTTTTTGAGTTTCTTTTACTTCATATGTTTTAGTACTTAAACTTCAATTCGAAACTAAATGTTGATCCGCTGTTCGGGGCATTTAGGATAGAGTTGAAGAGATTTAATGTTTGATCGCTGTTCGGCGCATTAAATCACTTACTTAAGGTGAATCATATTGTAAGTAATAATCCGCTGTTCGGTGCATTTATAATATGAAAAATGTATGCATGTATTTGAGATGATTAAGGTATGATTTCGTGATTGGTTCAATATGAGCATGATGTTAGAGTGTTGGTAAAAATATGTGTTTGAAGAAAATTCACTAGTACAAAGGTTAAAGTAGAAGTAAAATTAAGTATTTAATTATTTTTACTTGTTTTATTTATTTTATATTTACAACTCTTTTCAAAACCCCCCTTTTCAATTCTTTATTCTTTATTCTTTTATTCTTTATTCTTTTATTCTTTTATTCTTTTATTCTTTTATTCTTTGATCCCTTTTATTTTTTATTCTTTTATTCTTTTATTCTTTTAATTCTTTATTCTTTGAATCTTTTATTTCTTTATTCTCTCATTCATCTATTCTTTAATTTATTAATTCTTTGATTATTTAATTCTTTTATTATTTAATTATTTAATTCATTATTCTTTTATTCATCTCCCACTAACACATTATTAATGTTCCCTAATTTCCCCGGTTAAGAACGATCCCTATTTACCAATACTACATCTACACAAAAAGGGTTTAAATTGCACAACACTCAAATTACGTGTTTAATTTAATGCGTAGTTTGGGCGTAGTCAGAGTTCAAGTAGAAAACATCTCCCTCTTATGTGGAGAGGAGGATGAAACAGAATCTCATTTTTTTCTTCATAAGTATGTATGTAAAGACTTTCTGATTTGGCGGTCCTCTGCAGTTGGATACTTGTAGATTTCTTGGTTTACCTTTTCGAGATTGCTGGGTAAAGTTAGGTGAAATATTCAAGGATGTGGATGACTTTCAAGTAAATTTTCATCTTATTTCCTTCAGTTTTGGAGGATATGGAAGGCCAGAAAATTGAAGTGTTTTAAAGATGAAATTCAAGTTCCAAATGTAAAAACTGGACTGTTGTAGCAACAGGTAGAGAAGTACGTTTTTGCAATAGGTAGAGAAGTACATTTTTGCAAAAGCTAGTGCTACTATGCTAGTCAACCAGTGGTGATATCTTCAGGGGCAGTTGCTTGTGTATTTGAGAACTAGCAGAGACCAAATTTGGGTGTTATCAAGCTCAAATGTGATGGATTTTGGACTACCTTGACATGCATGGGGTCATATTGTAATGACTCGTCCTATAACGACCCGTCCCGAAAACCGAGATTAGATTAGTGGTTAATGACGGATTAGTGAAGTGAATCAGTGATATTTGGATACTTTCAGACGGACGGTGCGAAATGACGATTTTTCCCCTAGAATGGGCAAAAATGTTGACTTTTTATTCGGGCTGTCAAATGGACTTTGACCAATGACTGTGACGTAGTTCGGGACGTCACGAGTTCATAGACAGGTGGCACGTCCGATTCCTACGTCCGGGGAGGAAGTTATGATGTTCGGAAGGTCGAGGTTATTTGGGTAATTTGGTTTAAAAAGGGAAATTTGTTGACTTTTTACTCGACAAGTATTTTTCACGTAATTCGAGGACCGTTAGGTAGGTCTCAATTCCCTGAGTACGATGACAGGCGGCACGCCGTCATCGGACGTTGGACGGTTTAGTTACGAGTCTAATTATGTGAGGGGTAAAAAGGTAATTTATTCATTAAAGGGCAAAATGGTCTTTTGGCAACTTAAAGATTGTGAGTAATCAGATGAGGACACCTGGTCTGGATGGACTGGATATTTTTGAGCTGAGAACCACAGAGTTGAGGACATATGTCCATACTCTAGTGGCTTCTAGCCAACTCTCACGGTTAAACCATTTTAAAATTTGGTTGCATCGATCAAATGAGAGGAAACAGAGACAGTGAACTGATCGTCCATTTTCAGTATGAGATCAAGTTGTGTTAGTAAGTGAGTGATCAGAGGCTTGCTTGTGACCTTTGTGAGTGAGTCTGGGTGAAGGACTGACTGAGGAGTGGTTGTGAGAAGTTAGCAAAACACTGAAACAAAGAAGAAACCATGAACAGACGTGAACTTCAATCGATCCAAACCAACCTAAATCTGGTTTGTGGTGGTGATTAGTGAGCTGAGAATCGAACCTAGGATGTGAGTGACCACGGTGGAGGTCACGGTGGAGGACAGAGAGCATGCATGTTATCTCGATTCCCCTGTTTTTCCTAAAATGGTGCAAAATGAAAATCGATAGTTTTAGGGAGTTGTTGAATGCCTCTGATGACCCTTGCAGTCGTGGAAGACTACTACTGAACCCAGGGAATCGAAACCGTGATCAGAGAGGCTAGTGGTGGCCGGAAACAGAGAGTGGAAATCTCTGGTTTTTCTGTTCGACTTTGAGAGGTATGAAATAGGGTTTCATTTTGTGTTTTAGTTAGTTAAATCAGTTCTAAATTGAAGGACGAAGCTAAGGGTGAAGGAAGGATCGAAAATGGTTTGAAAATGGGTGAAAACCTGCCTCACCGGTTCAATTGGACCGTACTGGTCTGGACCGGTCTGAACTGGGCTGCGGGAGGTAGACGATGATGAACAGTGCCACGTGTGGCTCCCACGTGCAGCCCCTTTGGGAGGCACGTGAGGGCGCGTGGGGCCTCTTTTGAGGAAGTGTTCAACATAATTTTCACTCTAATCGATGTAACGAACATTTTGGGATTGGTTTTGAGTCGATCGGACATCGTCTCGATATGTTTCGGGATGTCTGAAGGTTTTAGGGCTCTTTTAACAATAGTTAAAAATTCGGGAAAAATATGGGACTTTAGTAGAAGCATTATGAAGTAGTTAGTGATCTTATTATGGGATTTGGACAAGTACGGGAAAGCCGGTGATAGTGGATTGGCCGGGAACGGCGTAAGTGCACGTGTATCTAGGCAGCGACGTAATGGTCTATAAGTGGACTTTGCTTTCGAACTTATGATGCATGCATATATGTTTTTATATGTTTTCTATACATGATTTCTATGTTTATGATTATGATCTTGATGCTTTACGATTTTTCACGTATTTCGAGATATTTACGGAATTGCACGTTTTACGAGTTTCCGATTTACGTTGTGATTTGATCATGGTTTTGATGATTCGATTTTGGGATTTGAAATATGATTTGATTTCAATGATTTATAATGGATTTCGGAAAAGTGATTTCGGGCTTGGAGCCCTGTTCATGTGATTTCGATAAACGAGATTTCGTTTTGGAATCGGATTTTGAAAAGATGATTCTTGATTCGGTTTTGAAACTTGAAAGAGAAATTATGGATTTGGGTTCAGGATGATGGTTCCGGATGCCGGCTTACGGAATAATTATT